>JANHGO010000001.1:78400462-78424150 GCA_024606505.1 Aquila spilogaster | reverse complement strand
GAGGCTCAGTGAGAAACACATGGTGTAAGTAAACACTCATAATTGCATTAGAATTCCCGGGTGTATTGGTAATTCAAACCCTGTTTCATGATATTGTTAGAGCAGTTAGAGCAGGTTTACCAATCTCCTCATCTTCTGGGATTTCATGAAATTCCATTTGGAGAGAACTTTAAATGACAAATCTAATAGAAACAGCAACAGACAAAACAAGCCACACAGGCTCCGAAAAGGAAGCACACTGCTAAAAACCCCCTTGGTGTAAGTGTGTTTTGTCATGTCTCTGAAATTTCTCATTCCTCTAAGCTCCTTGCTGATGTGTTAATTTTTGCATAGGGTGGGTATGCCTGTGTCTTCTTCCACTGTCCCCTGCAGAACTTTTGGTCCAATCTGTCAAACAACCTGATATTCCTATTTCTCAGCTAATTTTCCCAGAAAATGATGCAGTCAGCTCCAAAATGAAACATATAAACCAAAATTAATACTACGGTTTTAGTAGTATATTGAATGATAACAGGCACATTTTTTTAAGAAAGGAAGAAATCATTGTTGAAGGCTTTCCATTGTAAGGAGGATTTAAGTAATTGAAAATCCTTCACATGTCTACAATTTGCAATTTCTTTTTCCAAAAGAAATAAACCATCCCTATGAAACAGACCGACTTAAAATAGAAGCAGACTGGTTTGACTCTAGAAAAAACCAAAGCTATTAGACTTAAACCAAATATTATTCAAACTGATGTTGGAAACCAAATTTCACTCTACTTAGGCCGTTACCCCAAGCCCCACATGTACTATCTCTGCATCTTCTGAGTGCTAATGCAGTAATTTTAAAGAATAAAATGTTGGCTTCTTTTATGTTCCTTCCATAATGCTGATGTAAAAGTGTGACTGCTTAAACAGCTGGATTATGAATTCAGTATAAAATGAATTGCATGGGGTTTTACTGTTTGCCTGAAAAATATATTTTAAAGGTACAGTGCTCCAGTATTTCTATGACAAACTTTTCCAAACTACAAAATGTCTCCTCTAAACAAAGATTTTTCAGCAACATATGACTTAGTAGCTTTACGAAAGAGCAGAAACTTTTATATTTAAAAAAATCACAGAAAAAAAAATTCATCTAATTTTCAAAAGCAGTTCAGGTATGTATATCTTTACGTAAAGTATTCTGTCTTGGTGGGGCCAAATGGCAATGCCTACCACTAACAAGTACTACCTGCAATTTTTCTTGTAGTCTTGCTACTCATGAAATACAGAAATATTTATTTCATTAAAGTGCTAAACAGTTCTGACAAATAAAATGAAAAGACATTTCATTCTGCTGTCTGATCCTTGAGGTCCTCTTGAATCATTTGTACCTTTGTACTTCTAGAAACTAGTCCTTCTATATTTACTGGCATTTGTTTCAGCATTGGCTTTGTTGGCCATTATGTTTCTTTGGTTTGCACCTTCTGTTTTTGCTCCTATGAAATGCCCCTCTTAAACCTGTTAAGACATTTCAAAATCTAGTAATTTTCCTTACAGGACATTTATAAATCCCTGCCATTGTTTTATATTATAATGATCAGTGCAAACAGAACACTATCAATAAAACCCAAGCTATATCCGCTGAAGTCCTGAACTCAGAGAGGGCTGAAGGTGGGTGGCCGGAGCTAGGCTTCCCGCACTGTCCCAGCCAGCAGGAGACAGGATGAGCTGGGACTTTGGAGTTACCTGCAAAACGCAGTGATGAGCGCTGCTGGGCCAGTCTTGCTGGCAGCCCACGCTGCCACAGTAGCCGTGGCTTGCCCTCCTGCACTGTGGAGCCCCAGAGCTGTTTCAGAGGTTATAAGCTGAAAGCGTGAACAAGAATTCACTGCTCATTTTCCCTTTAGAAATGCTAAGCCACTTGTTAGCTGTAGCCTACACATGCGGAGCACAAGTTTTGAAGATTTACAACTGCATTTTAATGGTGACATTTTGCTCACCCTGCTACCCTGTCAGCAGGGAAACGTGGGCAAATGGGTCTTTCAACCATGTTTCTGCCTCTGGAAAATCAGAGTTGAAAATCATCAGCTCTACCACCACAGTATACTGTTGGTCTAAACGACAATCTTTGCTGTGGAGAACTGGGTCATCTGGCCTGATATCCACACCAGTTTCACATACAAATTGTGCTAAGTGACTATGGCTGGATGAATTCAGTGTGTTCTTAAACACCAATTAAACTTACATAAATACACAACCTCTGACGCTGAGACTCTAGCAAAGCTGCAGTACTAATAAGGTTTGCTGAAGCTATCATTCTAAACCCCTCTGCATGGAATATTTCCTCTTTATTATATTCATCTACGGAAGTTATGCTGAAATTAAAAAAAGACAAACCAAACCCCAGTTTGTCAAAACACACCATATTTATAATATTAAATAATTGAAGCTATAAGTAAATATATACAGTGTCGATAAAATCGAATTATCAGGCAAAGCATAATTGGGGTTTATTTAAACTGTGATTGACTCCTTTCATCTGTTATTCCAGTGGATATATAAAGATAAATTATTTTCTCGGAAATTGAGACACAATCTTTTTTTTCTAAAAGATATTTTTCTTATCAGGTTTTCATTAGACAAGGCAGCCTGCTTTATATGTTTGTACAATTTAAGTAGGCTCTTGGTCTGTTTGTTAATACATCATGTTTATTTAAAACTCCTGAAGGAAGTTATTAATCTGTCAAAACTTTAAAGATTTGAAGCTGATAAATAAATGAACAATGCTAAATAATTCTTTGTGTTGTCTACAAAAACACAAAACAACTCTTACTTCTCTAGAAGGTGAAGCCTGGATTGCTTTGAAATTACTCAATATTTGCCTACACTACAAGGCTGCCAAAGCCTGCACTGGCTGATAAGCACACCCACTGGCTTAAACAAGGTGCCTTCCTGACTACAAAGGTTGGTCAGGAATCAAAAATATGCTTTAATCCAATTTTCAATTTCATATCACAAGAGGTGCTATGGAATGATTGCCATTTGCAAAAGAAAAAGACAAGCACAATTAAAAGCTGAATCTCTAATCCCTCTGCCTATGGCTTAGAACCAGAGCCAAAAGAAATATTGCCTTAACAGGTACATTTCCCCTGAGGGGAAGCACACCCTCGACCACCTAGCTGGTGAAATGAAGAGATAATAAGATGTTTGGGCATATCAATGGCCAACAAATTGTGTGTTGGCTCCTGACAGAAAAGCCTAGAATTAGTGGGTGGCGAATGTGACCTCTGTTTTCTGACAGGGGCTGTTTCAGCATGGTGGCAAATCAAACAGCGTTGTTTTTCAGCCCCTGTCTCTAGTAGCCAAGTTACATACTGGGCTGTGAGAAAATCTGTGTGTAACTGACATTTGTCTAAAGAGACATCAGAAAGTGACTGAAAGGCAACGTAAACTGCTAACCACTAATTAGGCTAATTAATAGTAAGGGTGGATGACACCTATTGCAACAACCCTTACACTGTGTCTCACTACCTGAAAGAAATGTGGCTATTAATAATTTTAGTCTATGAAGACTGAATCTATTACTTTAATACTTGGGAAGAGTGGGCTTAAAAATATTTTCTCCAATTCACTGAGGAGCTCCCCTGTTCCTGCAAATGTTTTGCTCACCAGCAGTAACTCAGATGTGGCAGGTGAAAGATTTTACTTCCTTTTAGCACAAATAATTTTTTTCTTGGATCTGGTTCATCTACAAGATAAACCTGCAAATGTTCCTCTTTGTCTAGATTAACAGACAGACCATTACATCTCATTTTAACAGGGCACAATTTTACATTTTTCATGTAATCTCCAGTAGAAAGGGAGTGTGAATAAGATTCTGTGACCAGGCTGTGGTGCAGATTTTGGAATGCTTTCTCACGGCAGTAACTGTGAGCCTTATCAGGCCTTCTCCTAAACACTACAGCATGGATCCCTTATGACTACACGGTGCCACTATCGAGTCAGGAATAGATAATTGTACGAAATGGTATCAGGTAGAGATGGTATTGCCAACTTTCTCAAGTTTTTCTTGCAACATCTGTCATTTTTTAGAGCCCTATCTCAACACAAGAGAACCTTACCTCTCACTTTAAAATGTAAGTTACTACCCTCTGGCTTCAGGACAAAAGTTTGAAAATGCAAACCTGAAACGTTCATAGATTATCTTGGTCACTCATTACAGAACTCCTAATGCTATCTGGATATACACAATTCAGGTACAAAATGTAGTATCACACAACTTTTGTAAAAAACAAACTGCACATTTTTTATATGGCAGATTGTTTCTTTCCTCTCTCAAAGTGTCTGTAAATAGACTGCCAGTTATTTAAGGTTCCTTTATTTTATGATGATTACTAATGCTGTGCCCTAAGCCTCAGGTTGTAATAAATGGTCAACTACCATTATTCCAAACTGAGGTATTGAACAGGCCTGTACATGATCAGTTGTGGTTGCTCTCATTTCACAACACAATTCCCCCCCACCCCCCCACCCCGGGTTTGATAGTCATAACTCTGACACAGAAACTGTGAAAATGGTTTAATTGCCTACGAAGAGGCATAGAGCACCTCAGGCACTATGAAAGAATTCATTCTTATACAGCCTTTCTCCCTTTTGGGACTGTACTGGCCTTGGCCCTTACACCTGCTCTATGAGATTTACTAATTTACTGAAGAGTTAAAGTAACATTTTCCCTCAAAAATTCTTAAGAAATAATAAATCCCAGTGTTATAAATATCCACTGTACTCTTAATTCTAGGCAAGCATATGCACGTGAACCGAAAAGTGTAGCCATTTCAGAATGAGAGCATGCTTCACCAAAATTGTTTTGTGGAATTAGTCAGCAGTGAGACTCAGGAATGTGATGTCATACTCAGCCTAGATTTTGCATTTTCTGGGGTAGCAAGAACTCTGTTGTTTGACCTCACAGCCATATTTTGCCACTGTATAAATAAATACTCTGGGACTTCAGGGTCAAATGAGTATGGTCTCTGCACATAATGCAGAAAACAAAGCTCACCCGATTCAACTGTGGTTCATCTGTGCTCAGCAGTGTCTAAGCCACAAACTTACAGGATGAGTCCAGCTCACAGAACCTTTGAATTCCTTCCAAATCAAACAATTCCAGCAACTGTAAAATATTCCCCTTTTCTGATGATGCACATTATGTAGGTTACATTTTGACAGGACCCTATTAAACAAATAGAAAGGAGTGAATCAAAGCAGAATCCATTCTCTTTCTTTCCATCTTACAAAAGACAACTGTTCATATCAAGCTTTCCAGTTTAAAGAACACATCTGTTTAAACTAATGTCTCCCATGCCAGTTCAAACTACCTTAAGATTTTCTTGAATTCAATCATATTTCATTCACATGTCTGTAAACGGGCATCTTTCTTAATGTTCACTGCTGTATTTTACCGTATGTTCATACTTACATATAAATCCACTTTTTTGCACACGCTGTCTGAAATAAAGGTTTCTTCTCAATTATATGTGCATACATCTACAATTACTTACACATGCAAAGAGCCATAACTCTATTAAACTGACAAACTAAATTTATCCTGTTCTTATTGAATTGGCTTATTAGACATAACCATAACACATTCCTAGATAAGAAGGGGCATTGGCTTGGCCTGGTTAAAGGAGTGGTATTTTTCAGTTATTTTAACCTGACAATGCTTTCAGGCCAGAATAATGTGACAGTTCTCTCAAAATGAAGGCTTCCAAATGGTACGTAGGCAGCACACAACTCCTTTCCCAAGTTAAGATTTTATTGATTCAGACAACAGTCACTGGAAGATATGCTCCAGCCTATATCTGGAAAGACTGCTTCAAAAACTTAGGAAAATGGCTTAGGTTTTATCAACCACAAATGTAAATTAATAGCAGAGTGTCTTGCAGTGATTTGTGAACATGAACATAGCCTCTGAACTCTTTCACCTGGGAAGTTTTTTCACATTTTACAGATGGGAGTATGTAGGGAAGCTAAAGGCCTAATGCAGAATAGCATTTCGACACCGAAAATAGGTGTTAAGTGAAAGTTAAGTAAATAGGATCAAAATCTTTGTGAGCTGCTCATTAATTGGCACAGCTTACTCATTTTTAACCTGTAATTTCTGAAAGGATTGAGACAGTAGGCCCTTTTGTAGAAGGCATTCCAACAGAGCGCAGCATTATCTATTTCTTAACAAAAATAGGTTTAATAAGCAGACCCCTTGTCCAGATTGCAGACAGTCTAGGATCAATTCCCACCACTGTCTGAAGAGACTCAGTTCTATTGCCAAGAGACTTAACTCTGCCATCTCTCTAGGGAGAGCTGCTCCCTGCTCAGTGTATCAGTGTCTTCGGGCCCCGCTCAGGGCACCATCCATGTCTGGTGGCATAATCCAGGCTCCTGGATTCAGCTTTTGCAGCCAAACACACAAAACTGTGCTTAAGCCTTGCCCTAAAGTTTCATAGCCATCCAGTGACAAGGCAAGCACTAGAGCCCACATTTCCTAGTAAACAAAACTGTTTTCTAAGGTTTTGATCCCTAAAAGCCCTCTTGCTTGCTCTGTGCTCTAAGTGCTAGGCTTCAATGCCTGCTCTCCTCACACCCCAGAAATCCACATGCAATTATTCCAGAGACTTCAGCAGGCTGACCTACTAAATACAGTAATCATTCTGATTTTTCCTTTAGACACTTGGTTGTGTCATACTGGAGTTGGTATGACAAAAGGTACAGTATTCAATAGCATTTATAACTTGAAACGGGAAAATGCAGCTGCTTCCTTTTTTTTGAACAGTCAGGAGTCTTGATAGAGCGCATGTAACAAGTTGAATACTATAAAGATGAAATTTACAGCTAACTGGGGATACACTTCCTCTACATAAATTGTAGTGAAATCAGACCTATGTCTGTACAAATGGTTATACTGTGTTTCTCATACATTGTTTCTGACTCCAGTGGCAAGCTACATGTTAGGGTTTTTGTTGCTAATTTACTAAATAAAATTAAGTCCTCTATAGGTTGCTGCCAGAATTTCAAATGCTTAAGGTTGTCCATGTTATAGCCGGTACCTTGCAATAATGAAGTGACTTGTAATTTTGAAGACAATTACACTCCACCACAGAGAAGAAGTGGGAATGTGTCCTGTGCCTGGAGTTTGTGGAAACTATTTCACAATGACTTTTTTTTTGAGAGTGACATGGTGTAAAAATACCTCAGGGTATGCTGTGTATCTCCCGTTTTTTTCTGATTTACAACAGCAATAAGCACAGCATTCCTGGAATATTAGCAGAAATATTCAGATAATCACTTGGGTAATAAAAGGGATGATTTTATCCTTTGTTCACTGCGGAGATCACTGTCATTAGACTGCTAAGGCTTTGAGGTCATTCACTGTGGTAAAGAAAAGAAGACAGAGGTAAACAATGGAAGGAAAAAGGAAGTGGCATTTTCAATGCAAATAGGCAACTGCGAGACTTGGGACATTAATGAACAAACTGCTGAATTTTTATGAGTTTAAGAAGTAAATACCCTCAGCAATCCACTATATTTCCATAGCTCAGGCAGCAGAACAGAGAGTGCTCAGCTCACTCTGGTCTTTCAGCTCAGACTGTCAAGGAAAATGGCTTTTGGCTGGAGGGCTGGAATTTGTGCTGAGGTGCTGCAGCTCAGATGGCTTTCCTGGGCTGGAGGTTGCCACAGAGAGGTGAAAAATGGGGTAGGAACAGAAACCATGGCTGTAATATTTGCCAAAGTTCACTTCTCATTCCTCAGAACACCAAATAAACCAACAAATAATATGAAAAATCACTGGTGTTGTCTCTAAGCAGTGTTTTTATGTATTCAAATATGGGGAAAGTGGATTATAACTTCATTTAAAGGCAAGTAGAAGGGGGATGAAATATTTCTTTCTGCTCTCCACAAGGCAATAAAGAAATTATGGTAATTCCAAAAAGTCTGTCTCTTTCAGCCCTTTCTAAAATGCTTAATATTTCTTAAGGCATGGCCTTATGAATAAAATCGGGGTAATTCTAGGTTGGTATAACTCATCTTTTCCTTCCATCTATCAGTCTGTACACTACAGCCACCTAGAGCCTTCTAGACAAAACAGAAATTACATCTCAGCAGGTGTCCTCAAGGTACTGGAAAGGAGCAGAGTCTGACTGATTTAGGGAACTGAGTGAAAAATAACACTATGGATCGCACAGCAGCAAAGATCAGAGTAGACTCATCCCTGAATTTGATTGCTTTGTATTTGAGTGAGGCTGGCTGACTGAAATTATAATTCAAGTTACTCAACTGAAGTATCAAAAGCAGCCCCAACATCTAAATGTCAGTATTGTTCACGCAATTTTTCTAATTTACATTGACAGGCATTTTGAACCTGTGCTACACCTCAATCCCTGTTGGGATGCCAATAAAGGCAGGCAGAAAATAGAAATGTCCACAGGAAGAGAGCAGTTATGTTTTAAAACTGGTATCAGCATTTCTAGGAAGACTTTTTATCTCCTTTTGCCGAGTTCCATGCTTAGGAGAAGCTATCAATTCCAAAAGCTGAGAGAAATACATCATGTGAAATGCAAAAGTTTTGTTTTGGAAATTCATGAAAGATTCAGTCTGAAGTGTTTTATTTAAATTCATGTAGATTAGACATGGATTTTTTTTTCCTCTATTTGCTTTGAGGAAGCAGTAATTTCTCATTAAGATAAAAAATTTCTAGTATTAAAAGCCTTCAGTTGAAAGAAAAGGGAAAACATTTAGTAAGAAGAAAGCTTTAAACCTTTTGAGATTTCATGCACTCTTCAGTAAGATGAAAGTAACATTTTTAAGTCTTAGGCTCACATAGAAACATTTTGAGGTGTGCTGTTACCACATCTCATCAGCTTTTTGCACTCCAGAGCCATTTCAAATCTTATTGTGGTATGTTTGGCAACACACTTAAAAGATTACCACTTAATCTAGTTAAGTAAGTTTGACTTCAAGCAAGTGTCTGTCTGTCCATCCAGCTGCTTATTACTTTTTGTTTCTTTGGAAAAGAAAGGAAATGAAAATCATTGAGGAAAAAATGGGACAACAAAGTCTGATCTTATTCAGTTTTTCTTGCAGCTGTGAATTTTACTAGACAGACTTTTTAGTAGATGGATTATTGCCATTAATTCCAGTGGGAGCAAGGCTGTTTCCGGAATGCCTCATTTTCTATGGCTGACTTTATTTTAAATGAAAAATGTTTCTGGCTTTGAAGAACCAAAGTGAAAGAAAGTTTTGCCCTCAAGTTCAAAGGCTGCCTAATGGAATCTGACATGTCACATTTCCAGTTACTGTGGGGATGAAGAGAGGAGATAGAGATGCACTTTAAGAAGGTGATAAGCACCTATAGGTATAGCAGTCATCTTTGTGTGACAGAGGAGTAGCTACCCCACTGCACAGCAGTCTTCTCTCTTGCCATTCAGAATGTAACTCTACATAGTCCTGATCTCAAATATGCTATCAGTTACTGTAGCCCATACAAGTTTGAATTCCATGGATAACTACACAGACATTCTAGACTTGCACCCAGAGACTGCAGCCAGCTAGGGTCTGAACTCCAAATCCTCCAGTTTCTCATGTAGTTTGCTAAATATCCCACACTTTTCATTTTGCAGCATTGGACTTGCAGAGACAGAGCTCTAATGAAAGACAGAAGGTAAACAGGAGAATAAAGAGAGTGGCAAAATGTACTAGAGAATGGAAGTAAGGTTTTACGGCTTGCCTTAACTCTAGCATTTCTTAATTTTTCACCTTACGTTCTTCTGTAGAATCATTAATTCCCTTGGGTTTTGAAGTGAAAAAGATAAGTAAAACTTGAAAAGATGACACTGGTCTGTATGGTAGGAATAGAAACAGCCACTAAAAATTCTACTGGTTAGCTCTGAAGACAGAGCACTAGTGCACCTTCTGTTGTTCATAGAGGGCTTGATTCAAAGTCCACCAAACGTGATAGGAATATTTCTACTGACTCCAAAGGTCTCTAGCGCTCATGCTGTGTGCACTGAGCTTTTAGTGTTCATACTTCATAACACAGAGTAGTGGGAAATAACTTTCAAAAAAAATATTTTTTTTTTAAATTCAAAATTTGTGGCATGGGCCCAGGGTACTTAAAATCTGTGTAACCTTCAAGGGATTTCACCAGAACACCAGCTGAGTTAACAGAACCTCATTACTGCCTTATCTTTGGTTTTCACACTTTGAGATACCAGACTTATTAAAAAAAACCCCAAACAAAACAGTTGCAAACATTTTTTGTAACCACAAAAAGCGTATGTTAACTTTTTCGTTAAACAAAAGCAACAGTGAGTTGGGAGTTTTCTGTTTGCTTACTTTTTAAATCAGGAGATCTTAAATTGCTTTGCACAGGACAGCAATACTTCATAGTTGGGAAAGTTACTGCAAACTCGTTCAGTAAGCTCAAAAGTGGGAATAGAATGCAGGTTTATTAGATCCCTTCCTGCAGCTCTGACCACTAGACATTGCTACTGTCTAGTTCATATTGAGGAAAAGCTTAGACACATTAGCTCAGAATTAACAGTGCAGTTTCTGCAGGGGGGAGGAACCAGGCTTTGGAAGTTTGACAATGCAAGAAATGGAAAAGGACTTTTCGAATGGAAATTCTTATGCTACTGCTACTCATTCTTTCTATATACACAAAGGTATGTCTTGAAATAATTAAAGATAATTAAGTTGTTATACTGCTATTTTAAACATTAAGATTTCATTTGCATTAATAATTACCTGCATGTATATACATGGTGTGATTCCTGCAAAACTTAGCAATTGTGCTTGGCTTAGAGAGCAATAACAGTAAAACATTGCCTGAAGGAAAGATATTGAATTTGAATTTATTTTACTTAAGCAGAATAACAATTTTGATTTTTTTTCTAGACAGCTTCACTATTTTCACATTAGATTTTGTGCATTTTCTTCATTGTGGAAGGTATAACTAACTTTGTTGCAACAGCAACATACTGGTAAACAACTCTTTTATGTTTATGTTTCCACCCTCTGTTGCAGTCTGGGGCTTGTTTTTGTCTCCTATATAATGCAAGAGACACCTTCAAAAACACATTCTTTTCTATGTCCTTTCCCTAAAGAAAACCCGATAAAGTTGCCATCAACTGCCTTTTAACTCTCCAACTGCCTTTTAACTCTCCATCCTTTTCCACTACCTGTGATAGAAATCAGTGGTGATGTTCAACTTGGTGCATTTTCTGCCATAAAATCCCACCCAGTAGTGAAGAAAATGGAAGAAATCAGAGGGAAGTCAAAATAGAGCGATAACATGAAATGAAAGACTTGTATTAGCAAAGCAATGACCCTAAAATATCTTCTCTCATCTATATGCTAAACATTTGGATTGCACTTTCAGTTAACAAATTCTTGGAGGCTTCTATTCACTGTAAAAATAAGCACCACAAATGCAGCCAAGCTAGTCCATTTAAATAAGCATGGAAATGAGACTATTTCACCAGGTAGACAAATATTGTAAATATTTATACTTGAATAACAACAACAAAAACCTACAGAGACCAACTACAGAGAGACATCTCATGCATGCATGCGTAAATGTGTTTTCACCTATGATCTATAGTGGATGTTAATAGCAAGAATGCATTGAATCTTAATTGTTACTACTATCCTTATTCCAGATCTCAAATAATAAAGGACACCTGAATCATCTGCTCGTGATATCAGGTTGTAGGAGAGCTCTGCAGGCTAAAATTGCTACCTTCCTAGAAACAGATTATATTGATAATACTGAAAATATTGAATTAAAGATATTCTTAACAAATGTTCCTCTGATGTATTCTAAGAGGACTTCAGAGTCCTATCTTTTGACCATGCATAGAGCTCTAGGAAACAGCTATCATATAAATCCTCTGTTATACTAGCTGAAACTTCACAGACCTCAATGAGAGGGCTTTGCCCTATTGTATACCCTATTGAACAGGAATGAACCCCATAGAGATAAGTCAGTCAAGAATTTTTGTCTTTAGAGTCGCAGGCTGAGTTGTTGTGGTTTTTTTGGTTCCCCCCCACCCCCAAGAGCTGGATTTGGCTAAAGAAATGAGAATTTTTAAGAGAACTTGCTCACTTAAAATAACATATCCCGCTAACTTAAATTGTTATACAAAAAGTCAGATGGGCTTTGGCAGTAAGTTCAGACAGTCTGTGTTGTACTGAAGAGCACATCCTGTTCTCTGCACTAAGATATCTGACATGTCTGGACTCATACCTTAAAAGCTACTGTATTAGTGTCAGGAGAATGTAGGACACTTTCCTACTTTTTGTAGGAGATGGAAATGAGAGAAAATAATCGATCTTTTCTAGTGTATACTATGTGTGACTGAAGCCTGGAAAATAGCTGGATAGATCCTGCAGTTATAAATAATGAAATGAAATGATCTGATCTTTTTTATTATTAAACAATATATCCATCAATTTTCACTATCCTGATGCTGAACTTAATCTAAGAGAAAGCTAAGACATTACAATAACCACAGGAAGAATCATATGGAAAAGAAACTTAAAGAAGAAATATGTGAAAAGTCAGTCTGACAGCACTAAAATCATAAAAAAGATAAGGGAAAATAGAAATTTAAAAGAACTGACAATTGCACTGATGCTGTTTCAGTATGTGATACTCATATGGAAGATTGAAAGAACAGATGGCAGTGAGAATGAATCCAACAGCCATTCAACATACACTTATTTCTGTCTCTAGAGACTATTGTTAATTTTTTTCCTTATCCCTTAGCACTGAGAAGGGTAGGGATAGGGGTACTCTGTTACTGCTCTAGCAATTTTGTCTCCTTCTCTATCACCTAAGCAGAGTTATCAATACTAGAGACAGGCCTAAACTGTTTGATTAAGATCATGATCTGCATTTCAAATAGTCAACACTTAAACTATTGTTTGGAAGGGGATTTTTGTATTCAGTGATGTATGGTTATCTATGGATATAGAGATGCATGGGCACAGTGTGAAACTTGAATCTGGGTTGGACTCTGAACATCAGTGTTTGGGGACTAAACAGGTGGTGTACACTTGTTTGGTTCAGACTACTCAGTAAGGATATATATGGAGGTACAACATGTAACAATATAAAACAGTTCATAAACTATATATCTTGATTGCTTTTTAAAATTAGAGAAAGGTAGGTACAACATGAAGAAGGGACAGAGGAATCCTAGTGCAATAGCTGTGCGTCTCGAGAAATGGATCATACAAACCAAATACTCTCCCAGGCATCTACTGCACTGGTCAATATGTGGCGTATGACAACCTGAAGTGATGGGGGACATCTGGTCTGAAATCTCTGGGTTTTAACAAGTAGAATTAATTCAAGTTAAAAAACAATAATCACTTTTATGACTTATAGATATACTTTTATGCCATGTTAAGCAACAGTCCTAAAACACCTCCTCCTCCTCATCCCCCTCAAAAAACTCAAAGAAAACAAAAAGAACCCCTTGGGCGATGAGGTGAAGCTACTGCAATGAAAATATGTGCCGGCCTTCCCAGTCTATAAACATACAATAGAAATTTCTCACTGTTATCTAGAACCAGCTGGAAGCTGATTCATAGGAATGGTGAAATAAAAGCAAGATGGCAGTGAAAGGTAATGCAGGCATCTGTTACAGATATTTCAGCTACTTATGCCACTACTGACTGATTCTTCATGAAGGGTTGATTGCTCTCATTTCCAGTGGCTTAGGAAGATGTCAACCTCTTAGCCAACATTAAAAAAATACAGATGAGACCTGCTAGTAGTGAGCCAGCTTGCCATATCTGGAAAATATTTCCTTCTCAGTGCAGCTGAGAACAGATGAGTGACACTAAAGGGCCAAAATAGTATTTTCAGGATATCAATTAAGGTGGGAGCACTGTGCGAGCTACAGTTTATCATGTACCTGTCCTGCACTCTTCTGATGGAGCTGTGCTTCTAGGTCCTTATTTCAGTTAGCACCAGCATCGTTGACTTGCATCTGCTAAAAAGAGGGCAAGGAAGTGGGGAGATGAATTGCCTTAGTTCCCGTAAAGACCACGAGAGGTCACTCCAGCTATCTAGACCACAATTTCTCACAGCGTTTCAAAGGATTTGCTAGAAAGGACTGCCTGTTCCTCTCAGAGCTTGGGAAAATTACCTTTTCCAAACAAACAAATGGTTTCCATCACCTGAATGCATTTCAAAGGTTATTTACAATTGATTCATAAAATAAAGAAGCTTAAGGAAGGGTTTGTATGATTTAAATATTTTACTGATAAAAAAAAAACAAAAAACCAACCAAAAAACCCAAATGAAAGACTGTACAAATACGAAAATACTTGGATTTGAATTCTAACACACACAGACACACAAAGGCGGCTTCATGTCTTCAGACCTGAAGGTCTCCCTTCCCACCTCTCTTGCTCCCTCCTCCCTTTTCACTGCTTTGCGCACCCTTGATACAAGTTTGAAAAGAAACGGGCTGGCAAACACAGTGCTTTATTCTTCCCTTTATTGTGCCAAGCAGGATAAGAGATGGTAGCTGTATGAGCAGGCTCTAGCGATTTGTGACAACTACAAGTTTTTCCCAACAAGAAGTCAACAGACAATGTTTCAAGTTTTCTATCTTTGAGGTGCCTGAACAGTACAAAGCCAACAAATCCTTATAAGACTCACCCCTCTAAAAGCAAACAAGCAAGCAAATAAATTACATTCTAAACAAATCTCAAAGCTATGCTACTGTTCAAAATCACATCTAGGGATGCCTAGAGCTCAATTTTTGTCCTAACTTTGATTTGATGAAGCATCACTTTGACCACTTGCCAGTTATACTGTGCATTTGCTACACTGGAAAGATAGCAAAGTTAAAGTCCTGGGCTCCTGGGCCTCTGTTTATTCTGAGAAGCCTACTATACACACAGCCAATGCACCACACAGCTTACTTAGAAAAACTTTAACTCCGTCCTACTGCCAGTTAGTCTTTTAGCCCTATAGCTTTCCTTGATACTGTCATCACATCTACCTGACATGATGGTAAGCTTTGCAATGCAATCAGTTGTTTGCTTAGACTGAGATCTCTGGTCAGCAAATAGTATGGTAATGTAACAACATAGCTTCATAGAGCTTCAGACCAGGAGGCATGACATTGACCCCTGGTTACCTACACAGCACAATTTTTCTAATTTCTGATTGAGCAGACCATCAGATCTGTTTGATAATACACGCAAGGCTGAAAGAAAGATTTCACATAAAGAGTTCATCACAGTTTCAGGTACGCTATTGAAACAGTGAAATCCTTAGTTAAAAAGCACACATTACTCAGAAGTTGGCCATGGACCTGGGTGTAGGACTCTCAAATCCACCTCCAAATCTTAGTTTAGTTCTCTGTGTGAGCCATTACAACTCTTCAGTCAGCATGATCTACCTGATAATCATACCATACCTGCTGTATACCTAGAGTTCTCCAAGCATACCTGATACTAATTATGCATTTTGTCAAATCAAAATGAAGCAAAATATTTCTTCTGTGAGAGAAGATGCCTCCAAAAAAGCACAATGCACAGAATGAGATAATGAGTTTGTACTTTAGCCATGAGATTCACATAAAAATGGATTCCTAGTGCTTGTAAAAACAACCGGAACGTGAGGTCTCTATCAGGCCTACTTCTGTGTAATATACTTTATAGTTTGGAAGAAAAATAGCTTAATTCTAACTACAGTCATACAGAGTCATCCATGAATAAACACCTCATATAAAGGTATCTTTATGATGTTTTCTCTGCGGGTTGGATTGCTCTCACTCTCCAGTGTTAGCATAAACTGTGGCAACTAATGCACACCCTGAGCTACTGGTGAATGAAAGACAATACAAAAATCTCATGAAGTTTTATTTGATTGAAATGTTTTATTTAATAATCCAACATTTACGACTGTTGTACAATTACACAATGGCAACCAGATTCTGATAATGGAGTTTGGATTTATCAGTGAAATTGATAAGTAGAACTTCTTTTAAGTGATACTTTAAAGTCATTTTTTCTTTGCAATTAGCTCTAATGCATGAAGAACATTTAGTACTGTAAAATGAAACGAATGAATGTGGACTTTACCAAAGACTAAAACTCCCTGTATCATATGAACTCTATATATCAGAAAGACAGCTGATGAATAACTCTGATATAGTGCATATGGTAGAAATGGCAACCACTCAACCCTCCAGCACTGGGTGAACCTCAGAACGTTTGAAAGTTTTGTTTTGATCACCTTCCAGAAAATGAAATTTTCTCAACGTAGCCCAACCTCTTTGAGTCTATAAATCAAATATGTTATAAATAGGTTTTCTCGTAACACTTTTGACACTTTCTGGTTTCAGACAAGTTGAAAATGCCATGAGAAGAGTCTTAGAACTAGTATGTTCTAATTTTTATTTTATTGGAAATTACTCATTTACCAACACACTAGAGTTCACCATATTAATCTCATGTTGTGCAGGGATGCAAGGAATGCAAACAGGCTTTGACTGCTGACATTTCAATTGGCTTGTGGGATTAAAATCCTATGCAGTTTAGAATTTTTGGTTTCAGTGAAGCTCACAATTCTGCACTGTATTATGGAAACTTTTTTAAAAAATTGCCAAGAGAAGTTGCCAATCACATCTAGATTTGCTGCAAAAATTGTCCATATTTTTTGCTCATAAGCACTCAAGTTTTATCTCCAGTCTGGTCTAAAACCTTATGTGCTGGCATTTGCCATACACACTGGACTGTATTCCTGGGAGACATAGCTATCAGACCTGTCACTTCTTCTTCCTCACCCTCCTCATCCTGTTTTTCTAGAAGTACTATAGTTCATCACTTTCAAACTAAAATGGCTAAATTTTACCTTATTCCTTCCTTAATTTTCACAGGCTGCTCACCCACGGGCTATTTTCTGCTCCAGAGAGAAAGGAACTACTTTTCCCTTTGCATTCATGTCAAGGATCTGGAGAGCTTGTGTGAATGCAAGAAGAATTGTCATGCCTGTGTCAGCTGAGTTACAATAAGCTACAGTCCCCCTCTTCAGGTGTTTAACTTCTTTTCCAAACATCGACCAGATAAAGCCCTTATTAACGAAAGTATGTATGGCTGAGTGTTGATGAGGACAAGGTGTCTCACAGAGACAGGATAACCTACTTTGCTGAAAAAGCACCAATTTAGTGTGGGTATTATGAGCAAAGATGACTTGCAGTTGCTACTAGTGTCTTTTCAAAAATACTGCTGGACTGAGCACATACAGGAAAATCTTAGGAGTTTTACTTTCACTAAGCCTGAAGAATGACTGCAAGATTTTTTTTCTCCTACACCAGTGGATCTGCCTCTTCTGTGAATACTCTTCAAAGGCAATTATCAGCCATACTCTGTATTTCAGAAGATGTATAAATAGTCCTGGAAAAATCTTGTGCTAATTTTGCTGTTTCCTTAGAAGGTCAAGTTCAGGCATCTCTAAACTTTGCAGCTCACATCTTAACCGAACAGTAAAATTTAAGCTTCTAAAGGCGTGCACAGCTGTAATCCAGCCTCTGGTTTCTAGGGACCAAAGGTCAGCACATTAATCTATTTGGGATAATTCATAGAACCTCTTTGGAGAAAAGAAAAACATTAACATAAAAATAAGCCATGTTTCCTGAAAATGAATCAGAACATTTTATGATATAAAACAGCATCCCAATGATGACCCAAAACAATTACTTTAGTATGTTCAGGCTCAGACTTACTCTACTCTGTTTCACTTTAGGTATTGCAGCTCTTTTGTTAAAATAATTTTTTTGGAATAAGTAGTTTTGCTCTGATTATGAAGTCAGTTGCTTTGAAAAGTAGGAAAAAAAACCCCAAGAAATGTTTCTGAACAGCTGTGATATGAAAATAATCAAACCATCTCCCACTGCATCATAAACAGCAATAAAACCTTTAATAACAATAAAAATGTGTGTGAAAATCTGTTGTTCCTACCACATTTGAAAATGACTGACATTAGTTTGCAGGGAGTGTAAGAGGTTTTTAACAAATGCTTTTTGAAGTGGGTGTTAGTAAAGCATTACAGAACTTTGCAGAACCCAGCCTCAAATGTCTAAAGTTGAAGCTGACATAATTTATATCATTTACATCAAAGATAGATTATTCTTAGGCAGTATTTTCACCTAGCTTCACTTCTTCACTAGGTTTAATTATTTCTATTTTAAATACTGCTTCTTGCTATTTTTGCATAACAATACATGGAGGTAACTGTTCTAATGTACAGTGATAAAATTTCCAGTTTACAAAAGACGAGCTGCCCAGCAATGACAAAAAGAATGTAAAGAAATAATCTATATGAGAATATGAGAGCAGGAAGGGGTTTTAATTTTCAGATGGTGGGGTTTTGCTCATGGCAGTTCTCTGCTACCGCATGTGTATTTCATATACTAACAGAGACATGGAACTGATTTAGATGTGAAGTTCATTGTTAAGCTTGGGCTTACTGTCAAATTAATTCAGTTATTGCTCATAATGTTAATGCCACTGATGTAAAGAGCATAACTGAGAGCAAGAGCAAAAGATGAAGCATGTGCATGTGCTTGCATGTGTGTATTTATATCTGTTCACGTGTGTTAAGGGGACTTCTTAACCTATCCAGGTTTGTTTTCTCAGCTGGTGAAAGACATGTGATAGCTGTCACACTTATACTATCCCCCCAGAAAGATTATAAATGGCCCAACTGACATCTTCTCCTCTCTCCCTCTTCCTGCAAATTCTCCAAAAACTCCAAAATCCAAATCTGGGTGAGACACAAGACCTGGATTGACACAGGCACAACTGAACAGGCATGTGGCAGGAAGCCTGAAATACTTCGGAGGTTTTGTGGGTGAATATTCCCTTCTGGCTTAAGAATTGTGTAAAAAAAAAAGTAACTTTGTTTTTAAACCATGAATCACTGTGATTCTGGTGACAGGAATAAACCCATTGCAAAGAGCTGATGACCTAGAGAAGATATTTTCCATGAAGCTAAATAAAAAAAGTATGATTAGCACATTTCCAAATCTAAGAACAAAGCAAGTGGGGAACCATACAAGTTCTGAGGAACATCAAGTTGTATGCAGGGCAGCCAGTGCCATGGAAGAATATGCTCTTTGCATCCATCGCAAATTTTGTGGAAATGTTCCATAAGCACGAATGAACTGCAGTAGCTGTTCAGGGACTTGATTAGCATGGATCCATTGTCTCCAAGGTGCTTGGCTGTGGTGTGTTTTTACTGCTATGGAGAAGGACTGCTGAGAAGGCATATTCCAGAAGAGATTTCTTCTGCTGTGCAGTACCTTCCATAGGGGATCCACCAAGTCAATGAGAATTTTGCATGGCACAGCATCATTAAATATCCAAGGATTAATTCATTTGCCTCTCTATGAACTTGGTATAACTATGAAGAAAAATGAATAATGAAGATGACAGAATGATCTTTTCTGAATCCCTGTGCTGTCATGCAACATGGATAAATAATGAGAAATAAGTTCTTGGCAAATGCTAAGTTTGGCTCCTGAGAGCTTAGACATAATGGTAATATGATATTCAAAGAGTGCAGCGCTCAGTCAATTAGATGAATAGCCTGCTTTTGCTCGTCCTTGTCCAATAAATTTGAGAACAAATGACATTAAAGAAACCCAATTATTTCTGCAAACTAGGTACTGGAACCTGGCAGATGACTGAGGGATATTAAATGATCCTTCATAGACATGCTGGTTTGGAAGGGGGAGCTGTTTAATTGCAATGCAGTGTTAAACAAGGCAAGAAATGCCTCATGTAGCCACAGAGTTAATCCAAACCCTTGTTTTGTTGCCTTTTCTCTGCTGAAAAGCTCAGCTACTTATTAGCCCTAAATCAGACTTGTCAAAATGCAGAAACCTGTTGGTCTTTTCTGCCTAGTGCTATGTGCTATATAGAATTCCTGTTCTGCTACCCTAAAGATAGCACACAAATAAGCTTTAACTAATAACGTTTGATCAATACACTTATATGAGCATGATCTCTTCCAACTGCCAGCTGCCTTAAGGCCACAAAGGGCAAGACAATATAAAAAACCAAAATTGACTTGTGCTAATTCCATATTAATTAAGCTTCTCTTGACCTGTCTTGTGTATTCTTAAGGAGACAATGGAAGATCTTTGCATGCAGAGCAGCAAACATGCTCTTTTGGGATAATTTCAATAATCTCACTATATCAGGAAGATTCATGCCCTGAATTCATGCCCTTAATCAAGTTGCAGCATGTTAGGGCAATCTAGAGAGGGTGAATAAAGCTATTATTCATTTCTGCACGAAAGCCAATATTATAGCTTAGCACAAGGCAAAGGGTACAAATTTATATGTGCTCAACTACAAGCCTTTTTTTCCTCCACTGTACAGAATATATGATCCCTGTTTCTTTACATTCTATCATAACTTTTTAGGCTTGAAATATTCTCCCTGTTATTCACACATATACTATTGTAATAAATGTAAACTGAGAATCCAGCTATCAATAGGCTAATCTTAAAGGTTTGTTTATGGCTGAGGTAAACACATCAGCAAATATAAGGCTGTCAGCTTGTATGTTGCCCAAACACCATCAGCTCATGCCTCTACCTGAGGTAAGGCAGTGGCCTCTTATAGTGATTGATTTGGGCCATTAGCTCCAAATTAAAGTCGGTTTCAGTTCATCCATCTTTCTAGAACCTCAGCAAAAATGTTATTTGAAAATAAACACTGCCTCTTCATCTCTTTTGTCAAAAGAGCAGCAGGGAGCTGATCGACATGTCACTAACTACATCTCCATTTCTGCTGCCACAGCAGCAGCCTCCTGGAAGCCACGCTGCTGAATTTAGGTATCTTGTCTACTTACAGTCCCAAAGTGCAGGTCTGGAGGAGGAGAGATTGCACTTCTTTCCAGTAGCACTGAAAAAAGGTTTCTTATAAAGTCAAGTCTGCTGAACGTAAAAAGCAGACTTTGATACTTAATCCCTCAGTCCAGCTGACCAACATTTGACTCGAGATCAGGAAGTGGAGGGAAAAGGCATTTTTAAACCACGTTTGCAAAGCCTGGAGTATCAAAGCAATAACTGCCAACAAAACAAAGCACCTGGGGGCTAGCTCTATAACCTACAGCAGCGTGACCCTGATCCCACTTTGGGTGCTGAACACATAGGGATTCACAGGACACTGTAACCATGGTGCTACCTAGGCTTGACCTACAACAGAAATCAAGGTGACCTGGAATAGAAGTGACTTTGCATCCCTTGAGGTTTGCTTTAACAAAGGACAGGTTTACAAATGGCTGGTTAAAATGGAGTTTGCCACTGGAGTCTGTCCAAGGGCCTGGCCTGAACACAATTAATTCAGAGCAGCATCTCTGTCTGCCAGATCTATGTTTGTAATGATAGGCCTGCAGTATCAAGTGTTTGCAGGTGCTTGAATCAAGGATTAATTCTGGGGACGAGATTTAACATTTGTTAATTACTGAAGTTCTGTCTGCCATATCCTAGGCAAGCTGAGTGCCAGGGTAGGTCCAAGCCCCAGCTTGATGGATGCAGAAGCTCACGAACCTATCACTGCAGAATTGTGTCATGTACTGAGGGGAGGCCTCTCTAAAATGACTGCTATTTACATGTTTCGTGATGCTTCAGACATTCTTCTTTTTGCTGAATTTTCCTTACAATTTAGAAAATTGTCTTTTTAAAAATGGTACTCTGCTGCTGCAAGCACCTGCAGCTCAATGGTTTTTGGGTTTTTTTTGTTGGTTTTTTTTTTTTTTTTGGTTTATAGCTGTTCACATTATGTTTTCACAAGCTTGACTGAAAGACTCCTCTCAAAAAACGTATCAATCAATACTGGAGTTGGGTATTCAAGTGTGGGGGATTACCCCACAGCCCTTTCTTCTCCAATATCTCCTTAATGCTGATTCTGCATAACCTGCCTCTCCTTGACTGCCCTCCCCCAGCTCTGATCTGACTGGAGGCAGGGGGGCCTCTGAGACAGTGTGGGTTATCTGAGGACTCCTTCTCCAGAGCCTTACTACTAAGAGAAGGCAGTTTATGCTTGTGGAAGTACAGTAATTATTCAAAAGAAGTATTTTTTGATGGGGCCTTGTTACCATAAGAGTCTTTTTTCCTTTGCCTGTCTTCATTGAGAACAATGGCAAATTTCCAGCTTTTTTTTTTTTTTGGCTGGGAATGGGCATGCTCTGAAATCCAAACCAGCTAATTGTTAGTAACTTCTGATGTAAGGAGCTAAATAAATGTGATGGGGAGAAGCCACCAAAGCTTGGGCTTAGCTTCACTGCTAGGCTTAGGCATTAGAAAGAGAAAAGGTTTCTTTGTACACTTCATTGGATAAATACATGTTGTGAACTGCAGTCAATATTTTTCTTTAGCATTTTAGGAGCTGATAATTGTTAACAGGAGGCCTTACAAGGGAAGATTCAATGCTCTGGCTTATCCTTCTGGGCTACTGATTGGCTTGTCTCTGTAGGAAGACATGGAGAGACCTCCTCCTGCCTTCTGTTGAGAAAAAAGAGGATTTAGTACAAATTGAGAAGTCACCTCATACAGAGTGTTGAAAGTGACCTCATTGTAGCTGGTGCAGCCGGCTGAAGTCTGCTGGATCCTGCCATGTTTCGCTGGGTCAGATTCCTTGCCTTTTGTTATTTGAGCTTCCTTCTGAGAGCCTGGGCTGCCTAAAGGGGTAACACGACATTCCCTTTCTTTGCCCTTTAATCCAATCAGAGTGGCCTTGCTTTCTCACAGAGGGCTGGGATATACACTAAGGTTAGCTGAGCAGCTGTGAAAGTGAGGTGAAGATTAAGACTTTGACTCTGATCATACATTTCAATATGAATGAAGCCAATAAAAGGGAGATTATCTTTCTTGCTACTTTCCAAATTTCTTACCATGAGGCAGCACTGTTTACACAAAGCTTGATGCAGTTGTCATATCTTTGCCCTGTCAGGTGCAGAAACGTTTGGTCTTCATCTTAAAAATATATTTGGGGAGAGTAGGCAGGAAGAGAGGAGGAGAAAAAAGTGAGGGAAAGTCAGTTTTGGATGGTAGCAGATGGGAGCATGTCAAGTAAGAAATGCAAAAGTACTCTTCTGGTTGCAGTCTGGCACTTCAAAGCAAAATGAAGAGGCATTTCAAAGAGGATACACATTATCTGATTAAGATTCAGCTTCCTGGATGAAATGTGCATACAATTATTAGCATGATGATAGTAGGTTTCATAAGAGAAGTTTATTATCTCTTTGTTATTGGTTCTTATTAGCAGTGGATTCAGCCTCCTACCATATGTATGAACTTCCACTCTTTTATTCAATTTGCATATATTGATGTCCAAAACTAGCTGTATCCTTTCAGTTTTGAATACAAATCAGCATCACATGGGAGGTCTGTCCCCAGATTTGGGGTATGTAGAGAAGTTGTACTCAGACAATACTTACACAGTACCTTCTTTGCATCTCTTATTGAGGCTTTCTGCCTTCCTGCCCTCTTAGGATTAAGTTCTTACGATGAGGGTGGTGAAACACTGGAACACTGGTTGCCCAGAGAGGCGGTAGATGCCCCATCCCTGGAAACATTCAAGGTCAGGTTGGATGGGGCTCTGAGCAACCTGATCTAGTTGAAGATGT
>JANHGO010000001.1:78386715-78400362 GCA_024606505.1 Aquila spilogaster | reverse complement strand
TTCCAGGAGATCCCTGTCTTTTTTGTACCAGGGAGCCCAGAACTGGACACAATACTCCAGGTGAGGCCTCACCAGGGAAGAGTAGAGGGAGAGGATCATCTCCCTCGACCTGCTGGCCATGTTCTTTTTAATGCACCCCAAGATACCATTGGCCTTCTTGGCCACCAGGGAACACTGCTGGCTCATGGCCAACCTGTGGTCCACCAGGACCCCCAGGTACCTCTCCTCAGAGCTCCTCTCCAGCAGGTCATCCCCCAACCTTTACCGGTGCATGCGGTTGTTCCTCCCTACGTGCAAGACTCTATACTTGCTCTTGTTAAACCTCATCTGGTTCCTCTCTGCCCAAGAAGCAGCTTATGGAAGCTTTTAAAAAAATGCCAAGAGAAGTTGCTAATCACACCTAGTTTTGTTGCAAAATTGTGCATATTTTTTGCTCTTTAGCAGTCAAGTTTTATTTTCTGTCTGGTCTTACATGCTGGCATTGGCCACACCAGCTCCACTGTATCCCTGTGAGGCATGGCTATCAGGCCTGTCACTTCTTCCTCCCCAGTGTCCACATCCTGTTTTTCTGGAAGTACAGTAGTTTGTCACTATTAAAGTTAAAAGTTCAAATTCCACCTTATTCCTTACTTCTCGATCAGTTTCCACAAGCCCCTCACCTACATGATGCTTTCTTCTCCAGAGAGAAAGGAGCTACTTTTCCTTTTGTATTCATATCCCAGATATGAACAGCTTGCATGCATATGAGAGAAATTGTCAGGTCTATATCAGCTGAGTTACAACAACACACAGCCCTTCCCTTTCAGTGTTTAACTTATTTAGACGCTGACCAGATAAAACCCCTATTAACCACAATATGTATAGCCAAGTATTGATGAGAACAAGATGTTTAACAGAGATAGGATAACCCACCTTGTTGAAAAAGCACTTACTTAACATGAGTATTATAAACAAAGATATGACTTGCAGTTACTACTAGTGTCTTTTCAAGAATATTGTTGGGCTGAGTACATATAGGACACCTGTGTAAGTTTTACTTTCATTGAGCTTAAAGAACGATTGCAGGATGTTCTCGTACACCAGTGGATCTGCCTTGTCAGTGAATAGTCTTCAAAGGCAATGATTTGCTTTACTCTGTATTTCAGGATATGTATAAACAGTCCTGGAAAAATCTTATGATAATTTTGCTGTTTCCTTAGAAGTTCAAGTTCAGGCATCTCTAAACTTTGCAGCTTACATCTCAACTGAGCAATAAAATTTAAGCTTCTCAAGGTGTGCACACCTGTAATTTAGCCTCTGGTTTCTAGGAAATTAAGGTCAGAACATTAATCTATTTGAAATAATTCATAGAACTTCTTCAGAGAAAAGAAAAATATTAACATAAAAATAAACTAAATTTCCTGAAAATGAATGAGAACATTTCATGATATAAAGCAGTATCCCAGTGATGACCCAACCCAATTACTTTAGTACATTCCAGCCTGAGACTTACTCTACCCTGCTTCACTCTAAGTATTGCAGGCTTTTTTTTTTTCTCAAAATACTTTTTTTTTGGTGTAAGCAATTTTGTTCTGATTATGAAGTCGATTGCTTTGAAAATTAGGAAAAAATATGCTACTGAACAGCTATGATGTAAAAAAAAAACAACAAAACAATCCCCCACAGCATAATAAACAACAGCAAAACCTCTGATAACAATAAAAATGTATGTGAAAAGTTGATGTGTTACTACTCCATTTGGAAATGACTGACATCTTTCTGCAGGAAAAGATTGTTATAGTATAACATATTTACTTTATCACAAGGGTTTTGAAGAGTGTGGTAGTAAAGCATTACAGTACTTGCAGAACACAGCCCTAAAGGTCTAGAGGTTGAAGCTGTCATAACTTACATCATTTTCGTCAAAGACAGATCATTGCTAGATAGTACTTTAACCTGATTCCACTTCACTATGGTTTAATTCATTTTGCTTTGTTATATGCTACTTCTTTCTATTTTTGCTTAACAATAGGTTGAGGTAAATGTTCTAATGTACAGTGATCAGGTTTCCAATTTACAAAAAAATGTCTGCCCAGAAATGATAAAAGAATGTAGAGAAATAACCTGTATGAGAATAGGAGAGGGGGAGGGATTTTGATTTTCAGATGGAGGAGTTTACTGGTGACCGATTTTAGCTACTGCATGTGCATTTCGCATACTAACAGAGACATGAGACTGATTTAGAAGTTCATTGTTAAGCTTGGGCTTACTGTCAAATTAATTCAGATATTGCTCATAACGTTAATTCCACTGATGTAAAGAGCAGAACTGAGAGAGAGGGAGGTGAAATACAGGTATGGGTTTCAATCTGTGTGCGTGTGCTTTAAGGGGACTTCTTAACCTGTCCAGGTTAGTTTTCTCAGCTGCTGAAAGACACTATTACACTTCCACTATCCAAAAGAGATTATAAATGGCCCAACTACCATCTTTTCCTTCCTCTTTCTTTCCACAAATTCTCCAGAAACTCCAAAATCCATACCTGGGCAAGACGTAGAACCTAGATGGACATAGACACAACTGAATAGGTACATGGAAGGAACCCTAGTGTACTTTGAAGACTTCTTGAGTGCATAACTCCTCCTGACTTGTAAACTGTGTAAAAAAAGGTATTTTTTTTTCCCCCTACAATGAATCCTATCATGATTCATTGTGATTTTGGTGCTGAGGATAAATCCATTGCAAAGAGCTAATGACCTAGAGGAGATATTTTCCATTAAGATAATTAAATGAAGTGTGGTTAGCACATTTCCAAATCTAGGGACAAATCTAATGAGGAGCCATATAACTTCTGAGAAACGTCTTGTTGATGCAGGCAAGTCAGTGCCATGTAGGAACACACTAATGGTCATTGTTGCAAATACAGTGGAAATGTCCCATAAGCGTGAATCAACTGCATTAATTGATCAGGGACTTGATTAACATGAATCCATTGCCTCCAATGCTCTTGGCTGTGCTGAGATTTTGCTGCCATGGAGACCGACTGCTGAGAAGGCATATTTGAGCAGAGATTCTTTCTGCTGTACAGTACCTTCCATGGGGGATCCACCAAGTCAACGAGATCTGTGCATGGCACATATTAAATATCTGAGGATTAATTCAGTTGCCTCACTATGAACTTGGTACAACTATGAAGAGAAATGAATAATGAAGATGACAGAATGATCTTTTCTGAATCCCTGTGCTGTCACGCAACATGGATAAATAATTAGAAATAAGTTATTGGCAAATGCTGAGTTTGGCTCCTGAGAGCTTAGACATAATGGTAATATGATATTCAAAGAGTGCAGTGTTCAGTCAATTAGATGAATAGCCTGATTTTGGTCATCCTTATCCAATAAATTTGAGAACAAACGACATTAAAGAAATCCAATTATTTCTGCAAACTAGGTACCAGACACTGGCAGGTGACTGAGGGATATTAAAAGATCCTGTATAGACATGTTAGTTGGAAAAGGGGAGCTGTTTGATTGCAATGTAGTGTTAAACAAGGCAAAAAACCCAGTGCACGTAGCTACGGAGTTAATCCATGACTTTGTTTTGCTGCCTTTTCTCTGCTGAAAAAGTTTGGCTACTTATCAGCCCTAAATCAGACATGCCAAAATACAGAAACCTGTTGGCCTTTTCTGCCTAGCACTATGCGCTATACAGAATTCCTGTTCAGCTACCCTACGGATAGCACACAAATAAGCTTTAACTAATAATGTTTGATCAATACACTTATATGAGCAGGATCTCCTCCAACTGCCAGCTGCCCTACGGTCACAAAGGGAAAGACAATATAAAAAAAAAAAAAAAAAGACTTGTGCTAATTCCATATTAATTAAGCTTTTCTTGACCTGTCTTGTGTATTCTTTAGGAGACAATGGAAGATCTTTGCATGCAGAGCAGCAAACATGCTCTTTTGGGATAATTTCAATAATCTCACTATATCAGGAAGATTCATGCCCTGAATTCATGCCCTTAATCAAGTTGTAGCATGTTCGGGCAATCTAGAGAGGGTGAATAAAGCTATTATTCATTTCTGCATGAAAGCCAACATTACAGCTTAGCACAAGGCAAAGGGTACAAATTTATGTGCTTGACTGAAAGCATTTTTTCCTCCACCATACGGAATATACAATCCTTGTTTCTTTGCATTCTAAAAGAATTATTTCGGTTTAAAATGTTTTCCCAGTTATTCACACATATACAATGAATAAATGAAAACTGAGAGTCCAGCTATCAATACGGCAATCTGTTAAAGGTTTGTTTATATCTGAGGTAAACACATCAGCAAATATAAGGCTGTCAGCTTATAAGTTGCCCAAACACTATTAGCTCATGCCTCCACCTGAGGTAAGGCAGTGACCTCTTATAGTGATTCATTTGGGCTATTAGTTCCAAATCAAAGTCAGTTTCAGTTCATCCATCTTTCTAGAACCTCAGCAAAAACATTATTTGAAAATAAACACTGGCTCTTCATCTCTTTTGTCAAAAAGGGCAGCAGGGAGCGGATCATCCTGTCACTAACTACGTCTCCATTTCTGCTGCTACAGCAGTTGCCTTAAAGAAGCTGTGCTGCTGATTTTAGGTATTTTGTCTACTAACAGTCCCGAAGTGCAGGCCAGGAAAAGGAGAGAGCGCACCTCTTTCCAGCAGCACTGAAAAAAGGCTTCTTTGTAAAGTCTGCTGAATGCAAAAAGCAGACTTTGATACTTAATCTCTCAGTCCAGCTAATCAACATTCAACCTGAAATCAGGAAGTGGAGGGGTGAAGGTAGCTTTAAACCGTTTTTGTAAACACTGGAGTCTCAAGGTTACAGCTGCCAACAAAACAAAGCACCTGGGGGACAGCACTAATCTACTGCAATGTGACTCCGATTCCACTTTGGGTGCTGAGCACATAGGGATCCACAGGACTCTGCAGTTAGAGTCCAACTAGACTTGACTTACAGCAGAAATCAAGGTGACCTGGAGTAGCAGGGATTCTGCATCCCCTGAGGTTTGCTTTAACAAAAGACAGGTTTACAAATGGCTAGTTAAAATAGATTTATCCACTGGAGTCTGTCCAAGGACCTGGCCTGAATACAATTAATTCAGAGCAGCATCTCCTGTCTGCCAAATCTGTGTTTGAAATGATAGACCTGCAGTATCAATTGTTTGTATGTTCTTGAATGATTAGTTCTGGGGATGAGATTTAACAGTTGTTAAATAACGAAGTCTGCCATACTTGAAGCAAGCTGAGAGCCAAGGTAGGTTCAAGTCCCCAGCTGAAATGAAAGCAGAAGCTCAGCAACCTCTTATTGTATCTCTTACTTTATCATTTGTATCTTTGTATCATCTGTATCATTTTAGAAGCTGATAGCCGAGGCCTTACAAAGGAAGCTTCAATGCACTTGACATATTCTTCTGGGCTACTGATTGGTTTGTTTCAGTAGGAGTACATGGAGAGACCCCCTCCTGTGTTCTGTTGAGAAAGAAGAGGATATAGTACAAACTGAGAAGTCTCTTCATACAGTGTCAAAAGTTACCTCATTGTAGATGGCTCAGCCCGCTGAAGACTGCTGGAGCCTGCCATGCTTTCGCTGGGCCAGATTCCTTGTCTTTTGTTATTCGAGCTTCCTTCTGAGAGCCTGAGCTGCCTAAAGAGGTGACATACATTCCCTTTCTTTCCCTTTAATCCAATCAGAGAGGCATTGCTTTCTCACAGAGGGCTGGGATGCACACTGAGGTTAGCTGAGCAGCTGTGAAAGTGAGGTGCAGATTAAGACTTTGACTCTGATTATACATTTCAATATGAATGAAGCCAATAAAAGGGAGATTATCTTTCTCTCTACTTTTCAAATATGTTATCCATGAGGCAGCACTGTTTACCAGGAAACTTGATGGAATTGACATGTCTTTATCCTACCAGGTGGAGAAAACTTTGGTCATGTAGAGTAGGAAGGAAGGGAGGAGGAGATGAAAAAAACGACGGAGAGAAAGTCAGTTTTGGATGGTAGCAGATGGGAGCAGGTCAAGTAAGAAGTGCAGAAGTACTCTTCTGGTTGCAGTCTGGCACTTCAAAGCAAAATGAAGAGGCATTTCAAAGAGGATACACATTATTATTTGATTAAGATTCAGCTTCCTGGATGAAATGTGCATACAATTATTAGCATGATCGCAGAATAACAGAATAGTACATTTCATAAGAGATTCAAAGTTAATCATTTCATCGTTATTGGTTCTTATTAGTACCGGACTCAGCCCACTTCCCCATGAATGAACTTTCAGTCCTTTTTTAGTTTGGATATATGGATGGGGTGTCCAAAACTAGCTGTATCCTTTCAGTTTTGAATACAAATCAGCATCACATGCAATGTCTATTCCCAGATTTGGAGTGTGTAGAGAAGATGTACTCAGACAGTACTCGCACAGTACCTTATTTTCATCTCTTACTGCCTGCTTTCTACCTTCCTGCCCTTTTGGGATCAACTTCTCCCTCAAGACTGAATATCCATTTAAGAACAAAACTTTTCCTCTTATTTCCTCACAGTAACAAGGAGTTGTGACACTCAGGCTTTTTAAACCTCTCAATTTTATATCTCTTGCCTTTGGAGATGGGCCTGCTAATATTCCTGAATTTTTTTTCAGTCCTTCTGAGGGCCAGGAGGAAAACTTACTACATGTCTAAAACAGGCAGATTCTACATGAATAGCTTGGATTTGAAGCTTGCCAGGGATCTTTCACTGCTTTTCACACAGCTAAACTGAGATCTTTTTAATGAGGTCACAGAAAAAAATGTAGAACATAGCACTATATTCTGCCACAGTTTAGCCTGCTAATAATGTGCAAAAACATTATTCTTAAAAACTTCAGTGGTACCAAACCTTAATCTCAGTCAAAACAAAAACCAGTAGAAATGTTTTTGGAAATCCAGTGTTAGTGCTAAAAGCAGAGACAATCCAGTTCCTACAGGTCTTACTTATTTTTTTTCTTGTCCAAAGCCTTAGTAAAAAGATTGGAAAAGTTTCTTGTGTTTACAGTGATCACTGTTTTCAGTACCCTTACCACGTTTTTTTTTCTCCTGTCTAAAAAGCAGGAGTATAAGTCAAAGAAGTTTTTCTGTATAGAAGTCAGTGTAAATACATGAAATACAGACTTGGTAGTGCCTTTTGTGACCAAAAATAAAATACTGTTATTAGGTAAAACATAGCTATTTTTGGCTTGCTGTCATATTAGAGGTTATCAACAAAATAATATCTTCTCCTAAATAGTTTCATGTCATCTGTTTCTAGAAACATGCCTAAAGCCAGAACAGGTTTGAAAAATGAATGTAAACCACTTCAATCTGACCTTACATAGGCAGTCTCCATCAGAGCTCTCTGAATATAGCACAAAAGGTACTACAAACAATGAATAGAAAATATAAGCTAAAAAGCACTGAAATTTTCTTTTCTTTTAAAGTGGTCCTTTGCTATTTCTTTCCATTTTCCTTTGCTTAACGGGAAGCTTTCTTTTCCTTAAGCAAAATGTATCCTTATAAACTTACAGCATAGTTTAGTTTCTATCATAACTCACATTTATAAGAAAATTGAACCACCTGTGTTATTTATTTTCCTATCTGAAGAATTCCTAGTGAATGTGCACAGTGGGACCCCTTCTGACTAAAAAGGGTGAACTCCATGCCTAAATGGGCAGGTACTCATTTAACTAAAGCAGCCACAGCAGATGTCATCTGAAGCTCAGGTTAGCTAAGAACTGATGAAGATGCAAATACTACCTTGCCCTTTCATCCAAATAAGAGTTCCATCTAGCCAACATCTTTATCATTCTTGCCAAGTAGAGGCTATCAGTAGTGAGCACAGATCACATTTATGCCTGTATAAATGAGAAATGTTTACAATTCTTTGTGTAAATACAAGTTAGACTGTTTTTAATGCTAACACAGACGTTGTATTTATCTCTGCATTTATCAGGTTTACCTTTTAACGTTTTTAAATAAAAGTAAATAGTCCTTCTAGTTGCACAAGAGCTGAGATATGTTTCCTGGTGAGATGCAAGTAGAGAATTACAATAGAAAAGTTACTGAACTGATATTTTTCTATCTTTTTTCCAAAATAAACATGCTGAAAAGCATTCATTTAGTGTATAATATATAAAGTGGCTCTACAAATCCTTCTTTCTATAATGCAATCTACATAAAAGCATATTGGTGGTCCTTAGGTAGCTTAGGTTTGCATTCTCTTGTGTGATACTGTAGTAAGTTCTGTACCTAGATGGAAGATCAGATACTGCAAATTTCAAGACTGGTGCCATAACTGGGCAGCTTTTAGATGTGCGAATAGTCCATCAGATTCCAATAGAAGACACATAAGACTTGTGTTTCTGAGATTCCTCACTGGATCTTGAATTGTCTAATCTGTGGCTTGGAGTTCTTTGGATTCTCTGAAATACTGATGTTTTATATGTCTACTATGTGAATTTCATTTAAATTCACTGGTTGCTATCCCAGTATTCAGTAACAGAAAGGTATTTGAAAAAAAAAAAGTCAAATAGGAATCTACCTCTGGGGCATTGTGCTGGGAAACCAGAAATACATTTCTAAAAATCTGATTTTATAAAATATGCAAATCACAAATAGAAACAGTTAGAATGTGAAGTCTACTGCAGACTGGACAGAAGAAGATAAATACTAAAGGAATTTGTTTTCTCAGCGTAACATTACGTCAATTCATAGGGGAAAAAAAATCACTCCACTGCTTGACTTAAAGTAGCTGAATGTAAAACCACTGGTGCCATCCACCACTACTCAATCTCTCTGACAGATATACTGCCTGCTACTGAGCTGCTGCTGTGTGATGGAAATGGCAGGTGCACTGTGCCACAAAAGAAGATTTCTATCTCAAATTTCATCTTCATTCACATGTGTAATCAAGTGCAGTTAGAGGCCACAGAGGGACAGCTCAGTGTTTATAGCTTATGAAGAAATGTAGCTATTTTCTTAAGTCTTTCTAAGGACAAACTTCTTACTAGCCCATAGCTGTAATCCCAGGGCAATGAGAGTGACAGTTCAGTGCCAGCTGAAACACACTAAAAAGCAGAAAATGGCAATAATTATAGGAAAAATAAACAATATATATTGTTTATTTAATTAAAATAGAGAAAATAGAAAATACTCTCTCACTTCTAAGGCAGACTGGAATTATAAACCTGTTAAAATAGCATACAGAAAAATCTACCAGAAGCAACAAAAAAGCTCTGAAATGTGTTAAGTGGGGCTGGGTTATATCACAAGATATGTCGAGTGCTTGGAGTTGCCCTTATCTCTATTTGTATCTGACCCAGATTCCTTCAAAGATCTGTGAATGTATTTTGAATGTATTTTTTGAGGCCAGTTCTGTAGCTTGAAGACTCACAAGGACCAGATTCTGAGATCACCAATGATATTAACTTGTGCATTTTGGAATATACAAGTGCAACATATAATATCAAATACATAGTTCTTGGAGAAAATGATATTTGCATACAAATTCCCCAGTGCAGACTGTCAGCAATCCCAAGGATTCAGTAATTCCAGGACATTATAATCCTCCATACAGTCATCTCACTTCATCAGCTTGAGTCTCTTGCACAAAAGACATGTTTTCAGAGTGAAAAACTGAGGTTCAGTGTTTTCTTACAGTATCTTACAGCAGTGTTATTTCACAACTTTCATGGTTCTTTCTATAAGTAAATTGAGAATCACAGTCTACATTTTCATTTTGTGAGATTTTTACCATTTCTCTTTCTGACCGAACATAAAAACTTGTAGCTCGTGGTAACAGGAAAAAAGTGACCAACACTGGGACACTGAGCTGTGAAAAAGTCTGGTGGTTGGAGCCACTGAACTGACAGTACATTATCTGTTTTTCCCATTTCAGTAGTCAAGGGGAACAGGAGGGAAGCTGCTTTCACCCTCATAAATACTTCTTGATTGGTTACCAAGAAAAAATGCAAATTCAGACTTGAACAAGTCTATATGTAATGTCTGATGTTTCCCATTACACTATGGTCAAACTATCGAAAGAGAAGAAATACAGAGAAATAGGGCAACTGCTTATTTGAAAGCAATTGCAGTTAAGATGCAATCATTGAGAAAGTCACTTTGACATTGTCCACCCACCCTCCTGTATTTATTCCCAGAAAAGATTAAAAAAAAAAAAAAAAAAAAAAAAGTAGATTAAATGAACAGAACAAATACCAGAAATGAGAATATGGCTTACTGTTTCTCTGGGATATTTTTGCTATAAAACAGAGACAAATATTTTTTACACCTTTCCCCTTAAAAATACTTATTCATATCACACATCTTTCTGCCATGTGTTAAACCTTTCCATCTGCAGCTGTCTACAGAGGATCTCATGGAACTTGATTGTAATCATATTGTTAATAGTTCTACACTGATTTCCATGCAATATGTTTAGCATTTAAAACAGTTTTGTCTGTTTTGAGTTCTAGTTCTCTGTAAAAAAAAAAAAAAATGATGCTAGCTTTAGAATAATCAAACATTTACAAGTTTGATCATGATGAGTACAAATGTTTTGCAAATTGTGTGTGGTATGTGCTCAAAGTGAAAGTCAAGACATTCTGCTTAGCTCAGCATTAAATTTTTGCAAATATGATCAAGATATTATCAGGCATAATTGATACTTTTTCTAGTTAAGGAAACGTAATTCTTCTCTTCCAAACCTAATTTCAGAGACTCAAACTAGGATTTTACTATATTGCAAATTGACAACTACCAACTCGACAAGACAAATACCCTAGAGAGAGGTACGTCATTTCATTGATCTCTCTGTACTGGTAATTTCAAGCTCTACTGGTACCATACCACTCATAAGTCAGCAAGGCAAGTCAGTGGCTACTCTCACAGTTATGAAAAATAGGGTGATTTTTAGAAGAATGTAGTAAAGAAGTGAGGCGTATCAGTGGGAAAACTGCTCTGCTGTAAAACTCTCCACTGAGAGCAATGTCTTCATGTTGACCTCCAAGGCAAGACTAGGCTGAACTACCACTGGTTCAAGCTATCTATAGGCCTGAGCTTTCCAGATGCTGTTATTCTACTGCCTTGTCTTCTTACACGCTGCTACTCTCATGTGATTACAAATAATGCATATAGATTATTAAGTCTAGAATGGATCATTATCAACATTTTATCCTCACCTTGCATTCTAGTAAAAATCACAGGATATTACACAGTTTGTTTTCCAGAGTAGCATTTGAATTCTAGTGTAGTTTCCAAATCTGACTTGATTGTACACATTCTTCTTAACTAGATGAAACACTGAAAGAGGGACTAAGCAATGAAAAAAGCAACCAGGGCCAGGTACAAGACTTCGTGAGGAATATATAGAAGTGTGAATACCAAGAGAAGAGGCTAGAATGACCACAGAAAAATGGATGTGAACAATGTCTTAGAAGCATTTATTTTCAGATGCTAAAGTAACGCTATCTTATTCACTAAATGAATAACAGGACTATTGCTAACATCAGTACTTGAGGTGACTTTTTTACACCATGAAGCAAATAAAAGGATTAATATGTTAGGTGAAGGAGATGATGTTTTTTTCCTTCATTTTGTTTTGTTCTGAGAGTTGAATTAAGCATAAAGATCATCATCATTGTACACATTACTTATGTAGACTTGATTTAGCAGAAGATGCAACAATATGCATTAAAGTCTTCTTCAGCAAAAATATATCTAACTGGGGTAAGCTTTCTGTCTGCAGGGAGTTCTTCCTCTAGAAGCTTTTGCAAGGGCACACTTGAAAAGTAAGGATTTGATAATACACTGAAGACAGAGGTTACTCATGTGAGTAATGTTGAGCACATATGTGCTGGATTTGGATTCCAGACCACAAAACCTTAAGACTATTGGACTTTACTTTTTTTCTCCTTTCCTGACTAATTCAAACTAGTTAAAATACAAGGTACAGTTTTTGAGTAAAGAAATTATCTTTAAATCTAAATAACAATCTCTCATAAAAATATATCCTACTCCAAGAGCACCAGATATCACAGAAAGTTGTATGATGGTAGTAAACAGGAAATAAAAAAGTATGTGGAAAGCCAGAAAAAATTAAAATCTCATAGGACCAATACATGTAAATAATGAAGCGCTGGCAGCAATTTGGCATTTTTTTAACACTGGGGAATAGAAGGTCAGGGGTGTAATTGTGAAGCAGAGAAGAAAAGTTCTGCAATGTACAGATATGTTAGGATCTGTCTTGGAGTCGGTGCTAGAGAATTAATTTTCTCTCTCTCTTTTTTTTTTTAGATAAAGAAGGCAATGAAGGATAGTGTTGTTTGTGAAATGTTGAGGCAAACAGTCAGCCCCTCCAATATACTTGCAAATTTACAAAATATGGAAATGTGAATATACCGTCAGTGAAATATGTAATTCTGAATGAATGATAGTTCTGAGGTCAGAGCTGGTTTAGACAGAATCCTAACCTGAAATTAAGGTAGGTTCATGTTCTTGTGTATGCTTCCTTAGGGTCAGCTCCCCAAAAAGTTATTTGCTATTAGCATGCATCTTCTTTTTTTTCTGAAGACCCACGTGACCCATTTCTGAGACACCTGATTTCTTCCCTCCATAAACACAATAATGAGGTGCAGCTTCTGTTTCCAAACCCATTTCCCTCAGCACAAGACTTGCATGTCTTATCATACTTCTCCTAAGAGATTCTTGAGAATACACAACCACAATTTGGCTTTAAGTAAAACATACATAAATTTAAAGGTGAGAATGGAGTGGCGCAGAATGACTTACCAGTCTATACCTACACCCTCGAAAAGCAGATCTTACAGTACAATTATTACCATTATTTTCTGATTGATTGTGTTATGAATGCGCTGTAGATATATATGTAAAGAGAATTAAAAAAAAAATTAGAAAAAATAATGTTTTTGGACAACTATGGAGAATGATTGCTTCTCCAGAGAGTTTCTTTTCTTAATAATGTTGTTCACAAATTGTTCAAATTGACTGACTGAAATTGGTTGGTCCCATCTTGACCTCTCCCTGTTAAGAGGTACATGTGCTGCAGAAAACTGCTATCTTTACATGCATTTTGGCCCATGGCTATGCCCAGAGGTGGAAAAATCAGTCTCCATATCTGCTGGTTTATCCTTGATGTATTGAAACAAGAATATTTGTTCTTAACCTTTTCTGAAGGGGGAGTGCTAGAGCTTGAAGAAGCATACCCTTGCTTTGTTAATTTGAAGACCTTCCTCTGGCCAGTTCAAACCTGTAAGGCCCTTTCCCAGAGAGATCTGAGTCTTTTAGACTGAAAATAACAAAAGAAATTGGCTAATGTCAAGAACAGAAGTCTTCCTTTTTTCTTATTCTCCAAAATTTTATGGGGGCATCAAACTTGATAGATTGTAAGAATAAGTTTCTAAGATATGTAACCAGAATTCATGCTTTTTATGGTTTGACCTTGTTCCCAACTAAAAACCAAGAGTTCTGCTGCTGACCTCAGCAAGAAGAGAGCAGGGCCCTCAAATTGCACAGTAAAATATTCTTTAGGCCTTTCTGTTTTAATGTCTATATAGATGTAGGCTGGAGTAGGATGAAAGTGTCAGTTTTTACATTTAAGGATTTGTG
>JANHGO010000001.1:78331619-78369861 GCA_024606505.1 Aquila spilogaster | reverse complement strand
CCAGAAGGATCCCACACAAATCCTGTGGTAAATGAGGCCTAGGCTGAGTGAAAATGAACAAACAAAAAGCTTTAAAAATGGACAGCAAATTCTTTATCTAAGACATATTTTTATTTCTTTAGAGTGAGAATTAAGATGTCAGGAGTTGGACAGTTTTGTTAAATTGGTCTTCAGATGATGATGTATGCCTGCTGAGATTTCAAATGATGACATATGGCTACATATTAAACTGCAGACTAATGAAAATAATGTGCAGAGGGTTTGCTGCTTTGTAATTTTTGAATATGTGGATGACTAATAATACAAAATTACAGGTTTTAATGAAGATTTTGAAAAGTTTCAGTAGTTCATACGTATTTGCTGGCTTTAAAAATACCTGAACAATCTAAATTTATTGATGAACTCCCCAACAGTATGTCACCATCTTCTGATGAAATTTTTACAAAAGTTACACTCCTATGTTAATGGCTGTACCTTGTAGGAAACGCTATGCTGTCAACTAATCCCTAGGGCTACACACTATACCAACAGTATTGAAAAACCCTTCTTGCTTTCAGAAGAAAATCATGTCCATTGTGGGCAGGTACCAACTATAGGCTGGCAACAGTGTGGCTGTAGCTGCTGATTGGCAAGCAGAATGCAAGATAACTCTTGCATCCGTTACTAGAGATGGACAATAGGTGCTGCCCAAGTAGGTTTGCACTTAGGCTTCTTAGATTTCATAGGCTGTGCTGTAAAATTATTCCATTGAATACACAGTGACTTGAAATCTCATACTGGAATTTGCAGTAAGGTAGTAATACAGGAAATATGCTCTGAAATTATCTTAGAATTAAGTGATAGCTGGAAATTGAACTTGTAACACAGAATTACTCAAGTTTTAAAAATCTTCCTTTTGCAGTGAAATGAGGGAGCAAGATTCCCAGCACTACCTGACAAGTGAAGGCACTCACAGCAAAAGCTATGAGTGGCAGAGAATAAAGGTCTTGCCATCTGAAGCAGATCACTCAACTACCAATGCCAGATTAAATAGAAAAAACACACAGAGATCTAAGTTTATTATCTTTCATACTGAATTGTTTAGAAATAATAAATAGAATACACAAACCCTATACCACGGTAGTTTATTTTGTCTTGTGGGAAGTTTTAACAGTTTCTGGGATTAAACGGCTTTCCCCTTCTGTGAAGGGTCTGATGTAAACTCTTGTACTGAGGCTTAAAGTCTTAAGGTTGTTAGAAGTTTCCATCAGTCAGTCTGTATGTCAATGGATAAAAAGTTGGTTGCTGATCTGACCTGTTCATCGCTCTCTGGAAAGATGCCATCAAACTACAGACACATTCGGCAAAGCTGGGGGAGGAGGGGGGAATGGGAGAATAGGGTTATTCAGTGAGAAAAGCGAGTTCCTCTATGCATTAATGCCGGGACATTGAGAGAAAGCCTTAGAAAACTCCAAACCAATTTTGCACATGCGTATGCTCATTTTGTAATTAAAGCTTCCACTTTATAAAACTCTAAGAATTACATACATTTGCCTGTTTAACAGAGGAGAAAAAAAATGGGCTATTTTTTATTTCTGAGACAGGTTAAAACAGCCTTTGTTATTTAACACGCTAGCTCCATGATTTTGCTGAACAATGTATGCCTGCAGAGTTACACATTAGTTCACTGCAGAACAGACTAGCAAAATGTCTAAGAAAACTGCAGTAGATAAAAATGACTGATAAGTTAGAGTTATCTAATATCCATTCACCTGGATAAGAATAATAGTCACAGCACTTTTCAAGTTTATTTTGAAATAATTTTTGCATCATTCTCCTAGAATTTCTGAAAGCTGCAAAAACCTCTCACTTAAATCTAGCGTATTATTTTTTTCTCTGTTAACATGCTATGAATTTATTTCCACTGATGCAGTAACCATCTTTTACGCTGAGACTGCTTTTCCAGTTGCTTAAATTCATCATTTTAGCTGCTTTTAGTTGTTTTTCCAAAGCAACAGTCTGATTTGCGGGTGTCATACCAAAATGTCTTTAATGAGATTCAGCATTTTCTACCACCTGACAAACTTAAGTTGTGCTTTTGTTTCTCACTCTTTAGATCCAGATGTATCCATCTCTAAATTTATACTTGCAAATATTAGAACAATCCAGGACCAAATCCTGAAGCACAGTATTTAGGCAACATCCTTTTTTTTTTTTTTTCAGCAATGGGATTCTTGCCTCAAAAAGAAGCAAGTAGGAAGGGATTGGCACTTTGTCTGCATTTTGGCAAAATACGTTTCCTGCCTCTAGTGATTCCCTTAATTCAGTTGCCAGCAGAGAGTATCTGTAGCAAGGATTTAACCTATAAATTGAAGGGAAATCTTATTCTGAAGCATCAGAAACAGTGGCTGCTACAGGCTACACCCTGAGATTAGGTTTTACTGCCCAGACATTAAGTTAAGGTACGTGTAGGTAGTTTAATGACCCACAGAACACAGGCTGTTCTTTGCATACCAGTCCTGCTCTGCAAATTTACAGGAACCCGAAAGCACTGCTAATTTACATGGTTTAAAATATCAGGACCATATTTAGAGGAAGCTGAAAGCACTTTTAATTTACATATTTAAAAATGCGGTGACCATATCTGGAAACGAATAAAACAAAAAAATAAGGTTGTATGTTCTGAAAAAAAGGCAGCTTAGCTTAATTGAGGGAAAAAATGCAGCAGCCTCTAGAGGTATTTTCACTGTGGCCGTATATCTTGAGGGATATTAATAGACCTAACTTAGGCATTACTGTATTAATAGGCCTAACAAAGGTTTAACGAATGGGATCCAGCTCACCTAACTTAAGATGTCCACACCAGAGACTGGAGTCCCAGCAGACTACTGATTTCCTCTGTATAGTCTGCAAAGAGTTGTAGACAATTTTCATGTGTTACCCATCTGATGTATTTCAACAGCTATTTCAGACTGAGGTGGCCTGCACTGCACTTGCCTCTAACCATACAGACTGCCCGCAGCAACCAGTCTAGATGTAGATACCTGAATATGGTCAAATGCGTCCTACTGTGTGAATGCAATATTTTGTCTTCCAGACTAGAATGGACAGTAAGTCCAAAGACAAGTTGTTTGTGGAGGTTTGTAAAACTACCCTTCCATGCTGTATAGGAAGCTATAATAGCTTTGATAGCTATACTACATGGTCTGCTTTGTAGGCTACGGGAATCATAGCTCATCCCCTCCCAAGCAAAGTTTTCCTACAGGTGAGAGACTGTCTAATGCATGTGTTTTTGAAAATGGCATTTAGAGATCAGCTATACCTGTCTGGCATACAGCAGGCATGTCACATGCCAGAAGTTGATGATGAAGGTGCTCAGGTCAGGGGTCCGTCTTGTCACACCCTGTTTGTAGTTGACCAAAACAAGCTAATAAAAGTTAACTAGGTTAATTTTTATAGCTCTTTCTATTAGCTGAATGCAGAGTTTATCATTCAGGAGAAAGGTAGTATCATGATAGATGGAAACCAAACATTAAGCACAGACAGCACAAACAGAAGCCAAGCATAGGTCACTGGACAATCAAATCAGGCAACAACAATGGTTTAGGAGTGACTGGGGGCATAGTTCAACACACAGGACAAACCCATTGGTTTGTAGAAAGGAGAATATTCTTTTGAATTTTATTGATTAATCTTTTTTTCAGAAGGAAGAGTTGAGGAGTCTTTTGAAACCTGTCAACAATTCATTCCTCTTGTCGAATTTTCTAGAGGGAGGTGGAGAACTCCTATCACAAACCTTTGTGGTAGGTCACTCTGTGATAATCAGTATCTGATGGGGTAGAATAAGGATGTTACACAATGGTGTAGGTTATAAAACCCCCAAAGAACCTAGTACAGACAGAAAGGGTCAATATACAAAGAACAACAAAACAGCTGAAAAACTAGGCCCAAACCACGTCACCGAAAATGGTTATAAAACAAGGCATGCTTGCGTCTAATAAGATAGATGTTCTTGGCCTTGATTTCCTGGAAGATTTCCCTATACGTCAGTATTGAACCAAGCACTTTGGAATAGCATTAGGAATTTATATCCTGGGGATGCCATCTTTTAGAAAAAATAAAATCCATGTCCCAACCAGTCAGCACTTTTTTACTGCTTGTTCCAAAATTAAGTATCTTTATCTCCGGTCTTCAACAAATTCCAGATCCTGTCATAACTCAGTTCTCACTGCAGTTTCACTTAGATCTTCAAATCTACATTACAGTCCAGTTACATTGTGTATGAAAAAGTGATTACAAACTACCACTGCTCTTGTGGCACCACATCACTGTTTAGTAATACTAAATTTGCATGGAGCTGTATTTTGTAATACATTCACAAAGAAAGACACTGTAGTATGCAGCATGGCTACTAAAAGTATATTCCTGTAAAATTACCATTTACAAACCACTGTCAAAGGGATCTTCTGATTTCTTTCATCTGTTTTTAAATGTTTTATATTTATGAACAGACCAAGTATATGTGACCTGGGCTAACATGGTTTCTTCAATGGAAAAAAAAGGAAGAATATTACCATTGTAATATACTAGTGAATGAAAATAAAAGCCCAACAGGATCAGAACCTAGGACTGCTAATGTAAGAGACAACCACATTTACTAAGTCTAAACAGACATTTGTAGGAATAAACTGAATATATTGTCCTTTAACTTGAAAAGAAAGGAAGAGAAGGGAAGAGCGTACCGTTATATTCAGGAAGCTGTTCTAGAACAGGTGAAAGAGAGAAAACTTACTGATGTCGATGCCAGCTATATCAGATGCATTTGACAGTTGCACATTGTCTAGTTTATATGTGCATTTGTGTATGCCGATATCTGTTTATTGGCACTGCATATGTTCCAGTTGTTTCAAGCAAAAGGTCACTCAAAAGTCAAAGATATGCCCAGTGAGTATGGCAGAAAATAAATTATGGGTTTTTTTTACACCATCCTATGGTTATCTAAACCAGACTATATTATTAATTTAATTCCAAGCTCCTAATTTATGGAAAACTTAAATTAAATCAAATTCAGTCCTGAATTTGTACTGAATCTAGAGCCATCTCCAGTCTATTAACAGTACAGAGGTGTCAGAAATGAGACATTTCAAGTTGGCGAGTTTTAACATAAACTGGATTCCAGGTGATACTGGCTTGTCTGGAAATATGTTTGAAAACACAGTAAGACAAAAACTCACTGGAAAATGAATCTGCAGTTTACTAAATCTTTGGCAAATTTTCCACTGACTTCTTGTGATACCAAGTTTTCTTGCCATAATTGAATGAATCCTAGGCATTCAAAATCTGTGCAACTTTGGTCTCCTTGTATTTGCATTAAAAAGAAAACGTATTTGTAGCATATATTGTGCAGTTTTCAGCTAAATAGACTTTCCAGAAAAATATAGATGTACATCCATATTAACGGACACTGTTTCTTTCACGTCTCTCAAGCCTGCCCTGAATTGCAGCCTGCCCTGAACAATTCTACCACATGCAACTAGGACTAGCTCACAGACCCAAATCTAATTCTGTGTCCAGCTCCTTCCCTCCTGCTTCAGCACGCTCCTCATCTTGGCCCCTAATAGAAATGCTACTAGTGGAAAACATAGGGAATTTTCACCTTAAAGTAATAAACCTAATTCTAACTATTCTAATAACATGCTAAAAGACACAAAAAAACAAACAAAACAAAACCCAAACACGAACAAAACCCAAACCAAAACAAAAAAGCACATGCCTTAGGATGGGCTTTCTAATCCTAGAAGAACTACGGCCAAATTTATCAGTTAAATGAGAACCCCCAAACTCCCAATTAAATCCATGGTTTGGGAATCTTACTACAGGTGCTGGATTTGTTGTTTTTAAGAACTCAAATTATAATTCTGAATCTTGCTACTTTAGCAATTGCAACATAAGGTTGTGCTGGGATGTTTTATAATCATCCTTTTCCAAACAATCTCATTACTATGTTCAGCAATTCTTGGAAAAGGCAAAAAGTCCCCATACATAGAACCAAAAATGAAGAGGATGACAAAAGATCCCGCCTGATTTTTCAAAATCTTATAAATAATTTGAGCTTTGGTTTACTTCAAACCCATTCTTAATCTACCTTAACTGTTTTGTTCATCTGTTTTTTCTAAGATACCACCCTCCCTAGTCATAATAAACAAGTGACCATACTGAACTGAGGAACTGTGAGAAGAGGATCTGGCAAAGTAAATAAAAAATCCTAAATAAGAACAAAAATATCCCACTACAGGAATGCAGAATTCTGTCTGCAGCACTGGCATGCTGGAAGGCTGAAGTGTTTTATAGGCAGTACCATATGCTAGAGAGTAGAAGACACTCATGGGCATTTTTATGAAAGCAGGGAATTTGCCTTTGGGAAGCTTTCATGTGTTTGTGGAAACTCGCAAGCTTCCCATCATTTTCAGGCATCTGTGATTTTCTTTCTTTTTTTTTTTTTTGGTAACATATGGAACTGTCACTTCAAAACATGCCCTTGCATCACTATGAAATGTATATTTCATTTCTCTAATCCTCTATGGGAGCCAGAGAGAAAAAATATTTAAAAACATATTGTATTTGTTGTGTAGTTAAAGGGATAGCTTGAGCTTCCTGTATTGCAACTTCAAACTTGAAGCCTCCTCATCAATGAAATAAAAATGGCTGGTAAGCACTGCTTTTGGGCTGTGACAGTTACCACGTCTGGTGCTTAAAACCGAGCTAACATCATAACTGAAAGCACAAAGGAACAGTAAGTTTAATCCATCTAGGATTTTGGATACAAATATCAGTATCAAAAGTCCAGGAAGAAGTGTGGAGAAAAAAAGAATCTGTTCTGTGATTTCAGAATATTTTATGGTGTATGAGAGAACTAGCCTTCCTCTGACTCCATTGTGTTGTGTATACGTTATACTTGAGCAATTTACAATATAATCGTACTGCAGAAAAGGTTTTGGATATGAAATATGAAGGATGAAACTGGTTCCAGGTGGAAAATATTACCAATGCCAATATGCATTACAGCTGCTAGGAAAATGTCCCACTTATCAACTAATACTTGAAACCAGTATTGCTTTGTAAAATGATTTTCTTTGAGTTCATTACAGAGCTCTGAAGATCTCTACATTTTTAGTTTGCGTAAAAAATAACAAGACACATCTTTCCCTCAATCTCAGCAAATTCCTAAGTCGCAGAGAACCTGCTAGCATAATATATGTTATAAACATATATAAACTACAGGAATGATTATTAGTACTTCTTCAAAGTGCCTCCAAGCCCCTTCACAGTTTTCAGATGAAAATACAAACTCATCCACCCTGTAAGCACACTTCTCAGCAAATATGCATATACTTGGAAAAAATTAGGGTTCTCCCATACTTCTTTTCCACTTGCAGGACAGAAAAGGGAGAAGCAGCTGAGCTATCCTAAAGTCTCAGACTACAAATGTTATTCGGGTACTTCAGAGGAGAGACACAGAAGTTGCCTTATTTTCCTTCTCACATGATTATGCCTATGATGCCTTCCTACATCATTACCAAGACTACATACAGTTCGCCATTAACAACACAACATGTTAAAGAAAACCGGTCATTAAAAATAGACCCCAGAGAGGGTCTATTTATTTATTATTATTTCATTCCATTGTTTTACACACTGACATTGAAACGTACTTGTCTATGTGAAACAAAAAAAGTATGCTTATTTTTACTGTGCTTATTCATTTGAACATTTTAAATGAACTCTGAATCACTCATGGTTAGCTCTGTACAAATAATTTCAGTGAAATAAATGGGCATAACAAGGTTGAGCATGTGTAGCATTATTTGCAGGCTCTTCTAAGTCACTAGTTCATAATGAGTCATCTTCATTACACCCAGAGAAATGCTATTGCTAGCAGAGTTTTGAAAGTACCTACAAGAATTCATTTTTGCCATTCAGGCTTAACATGCATAGCTCAGTCTTTGAACACACTGGGATGTTTATATAGCTGCACACATAATATACTGAGACAAGGTAAATCCCCACTTTTCTTTCTTGTCTTTCAGGTATTTTTAGTGGTTTCTTTGTGTTTGTCATTCTATTTGAATTTTGCAATCCTAATTCTCAAAACCAGCTGAAGAGTAAACAGAGAGGCTTTGTGACATGAAAAAAGGAGGCAGATGAACAATAAATAACAGATAATGCAAGCTTCTCTTGCATTTCTTCCTTTAAACAAAATAAATTCAGAGTAAAAGCTTTTCTCAGAAAAAAAGGAAATGCTAGGGGAAAAATGTGCAACATGAAATAATTTTAACTGGCTAAGAAGAGGCATTCAGTATCTTTGATACATACTCAAACCCCTTTGTCAGGATTTTCTCAGTGTTTTTTTGCTCAATGTCTGTGGGAATTACCTATTTTCAGTCAACATCTGCTGAAAAGGCATCCCCATGGCTCCCATCTCTGACACTGCAGTCCATTCTGTGGACTCTTGTCCAGCTTCTCCTGGGGCTCCCTGGAAATAAAAATCGTATCACTAAGCCAATCGTGCACTTTCTTTCTGTTTCTCTCTAGATGGCAGCATTTCCCTTAAGGACTTCCCTCTACATGAACATTTCTCACACAGAAGTAACAATAAGGGCTCAAGAAAAATACTGTCAGGGACCGGAAATTCTTTGCCATTTGTTTTGGGTTGATTTTCATACTTTTCACTGTTTCTTTTGCGCGGATTTTTTTTGGGGGGAGCACACCTAACTCTTCATGTCGATAACTGAAGTTGTTCTAGCACAAATAGTTAAAAGCTAAATACCCCAGTGCAATTGCATGTATGAAATTGAAATACAGTGGGAGTTCAATTAACAGAATAACAATATGCACAGTGTAAGCAAAATATATTAAATTGACATGGATTAAAATTCATGAGTTGAAAACTTCCCCCCAAATTCCAAACACATCTGAGACAATGTTTAAAGCCTGAAAACAGTTGGGCTAGCCTTGCTTTCAATTTCTGAACCCTGTATGTTTGGTATAATTCAATATACTGAGAAATCCTGTTCTTGCACATTCCTGGTTTTCATACAGACCCCGGAAGAAGCAGATTTATAAAAGATTTATTTCTAAGGATGAACATACCTTCACATTTTAACATCAAACTTTGAATCATTTGATATTTGCCATTTGCTAAAACTCTGATCTCCTACTCCATACATTTAGGGGAGGATCTCAGTCCAGTTGCATAGCCTCATTGATTTACAGGGACTAAACAGAGATGTTTGACTGCAAGCAAGGAGACTCAATTAAGAGAGACAATCTACACTGTCGGGGTGCATTACACACAGTATAACCAGCTGGTCAAAAGAGGTGATTATCCTGCTGTTCAGCATTGATGTGGCCTCACCTTGAGCCCTGTGTGCAGTTCTGGGCCCCACAATTTGAATTTGTCCAGAGAAGGGCAACAAAGCTGGTCAAAGGACTGGAAGGCATGTCCTATAAGGAGCAGCTAAGGACTTTGGGTTCATCTAGTTTGGAGAAAATAAGGCTGAGGGTTGACCTCATGGCTCTGTACAGCTTCCTAAGGAGGGGAAGTGGAGAGAGAGGTGCTGATCTCTTCTCCCTGGTATCTAGAGACAGGGCATGTGGGAATGGTTCAAAGCTGCACCAGGGGAGGTTTAGACTGGACATTAGGAAGCATTTCTTTACCAAGAGGGCGGTCAAACACTGGAAGAGGCTTCCTCGAGAGGTGGTTGATGCCCCAAGCCTGTCAGTGTTTAAGAGGCATTTGTACAATGCCCTCAATAACATGCTTTAACTTTTGGTCAGCCCTGAAGTGGTCAGGCAGTTGGACCAGATGATCATTGTAGGTCCCTTCCTACTGAAAATATTCTATTCTATTGTCAGGTAGACTACCATATTTTTTCTTATTATATTCCCCTATCCCACATATTCCTGGTGCTTGCTCATCATTAGAAATGGCTATACAGTTTGATAGTCCTTACTGTAGTCTTATTCATCCTTTTAGTAATTCATAACCAGACCCATTAGTTCTACAAAATAGTTACGCTGAAAACTGCTTAATTTTTTATTTGTGAGAGTATGAGGATGTGATATCCGTAGCCTGCATTAAATGAAAGAAATGACAATTACCTAAAATGGGAAAAATCTAATTTATGATTAATGCATTTTTTCAAATAAATGGTATTCATAAAAAAGACACATATATTATTAGGTGTATGCCACATACAGTCTTGGTGGCTTTCAAGTAGATCATAGCTGCATTATACATCCCTTTAGTAAATTTGTCCATCTGTAGCCTTCTCTGAAAGGATACACTGCAGTCATAATTAATCTGCATTTTTAGTGTATCACCAGATGTACTCACAGTGGGAAAAGAATGCTATCGGTTGTAATTTTTTAGTAAACATATATAACTCATTCCCTATTTAATGCCTTCCATGTATAGTCACTGCAACAATGTTTCCAGATTTTTTTTTTCTAACTTGTCCATCAGCCAGACTTTCACCGCCAGCTCTGTGTGTACTCTGACTCTCATACAAGCTAGAGATTTTTTTTTTACATGAGCCCCATCTTCATTTTTCTCATGTTTCCTCCCATCTCCCCAGTTTGCATTTGTCTCTTAGTACCCTAAAACTTCTTGACTATTACTGTTTGACCTGGGCTGGCAAGCTGAGCCCATGGATCCTTGGCTGTCACAGCCATGGCATTCCCCTGGACAAGACAGGCCTGCTTAAGTTCTGTGTGCCAGTCTCAACTGGAATAGACATCTTAAAAGGCTACAGTGTAAGGGGAGATGTTGGCATTTCACTACTTGTTATTAACAATTGAGAAAAGGAAGAATATGTTCAAATAAAAAAAAAATCCCTAAATATACAGTACAAATGAGCCAAGTGTTAACTCATCTAGCAAAAATATTTAAAGTAAAAGCTTAAAAATTTAATGCTGTAGCAGTTTGATCCAGCCTCCCTATTTTATCTGCTTATCTCAGCCTCACCTGAGGAATGCCTAGCCATTCAAGAATTTATTGTCCGCTCTCTCTCAGAGAAAACTTCTGAAATTATTTTTAAAAATAGTGTTGTGGAGACTTGGTGGCCAAATGCCTATTGATCATGTGGAAAGATACATTATTCTTCTGACTTGAAAGACCACAGTGCTGTCCAACCAACTAAAACTGGCAGCCAGAATTCCAGGGGAGAAATAAGTAGGGGTAAGGTCAGAAAGATTGTATCTCAGAGTGAGGAAAAGAAACAATCATCTTCAAACTCTTCACTTAAATTACAGCAAAGGTACAAAGCTACTGCAAGGTGCCAGACTTGTTGGAATAACTTTTGAGGATAATAAGAATTATTTGAATAAATGGATTATAAATCTACTTGACAAAACCATCTATAAAGTTACAAAAGCAGCAGTTCTTTCTTAAGCTGATAGGAACAGAGAGGTCATGTTTAATTTAATAATCAAGCAATCCATGGACATTAAAACAAATGGCATACTCCAGATACATTTTCAAAGAGGGCGGAAAAAGTCATCATATTGAAATCAGATGCCATGTGCATCACACATCATTTCTTCCTGTACTCTACGCCTGCCCTGTCCTGTTTTTTCCAGCTTTAGAAACCTGTTTCTGTTTCTTCTCCCTCAGTTGATATGATCCAGTTAAATCCAAGCTTTGGAGACACTTGCATGAAACATCAGTGATTACTTGATTTCTCAGCATATAAATCTAACTACAAACCTTACTATGCAGGGCTCTGTTATGAGGTAACTTTTCCTATGTAACATTTTTGCCTCAGCTGCTATCTGCCCTGAGACCTGTATTAACATAATACTGTTGAAGCTGATCTCCATATAACATATTAAGCAATTGTTTTCCCAGAACAACCTGATAAAGCGACAAAAGGATTAGACAGGGCCTTTCAGCTTTTCAGTAAGCAGCTTCAATGTAAGTTCAACTCCAAGCAGCTTTTAGCTTCTAAAAATCAAGGCCGCAAATAGGTCTGTTAGATAAGATCTGCTTAGAGAGGAAGCTCGCTCATTAGCTTGCCACTCTTCCATCTTTCCCAAACCCTTCTCTGCTTCTCAGGACTTTGTCCGACACTTTTACACCAAGCAACTGCTAAATTCCTAGTCCCCCTTCTCTCCACCTCACCTGACCCCTGCAGCACGGACGATCGGATGAGCAAGCAGAAGGTGTCTGTGCATCTGAGCAAAGGGTGCAAGCAGACCACGAGGGCAGGCAGCAGTGGCAGTAAGTGGCAGGCAGCCTTCCTGATTCTTAGTGGCTGAATTAATCAGGAGAGGTCCTACGGTAGAAGTTGATCAGCCTAAGCACTGTTTCATCCCATGCCTGCCCAATTTTGTCTGTGCTACTGCCACTTCTCACAAGCATCGGAGGCAGAGTTGTGCCCATGCCTTAACTATATTCTACTGTTGCATTTCATTCTGTCCATAACTAAGCAAATGTCCTGATTTGCAGGTTTTGGCATGCCTCAGCCTTTGCCTGGTAAACCTCCTCAATCCGAGCTGACAGTAATACTAGATTCTCTCACTTTCATCTCCTAAGTTTATGCTACCAGAAGGGAACCCCAAAAGCTGAAGGGAGGACAGAAGCTGCACAGGTTCTGCTTGCTTCTGTGGGCACAGTCAGCCATCGGGAGAACTGCAGCACAAGTACCTGCACAAAACCCCATAAAACCTTGAGTCCTCTCTTCAGATGTTTAAGGGCTGAAAACCTACCCTGGTATATTAGTAGGCAGTCAGAAAAGACCTTCAGCAGAAACTCTGATAAAGGTTTTACATATTAGTGAGGTTATTTTATTGCACACGCTGTTCGTGTGCTTATACCTTGCTTTCTTGCTAAGGAGAATGTTGCAATGTGGCATTTTGAACAGCTATTACCTATTACTGGATGTAAATGCTGGTATACAACTTTGGGGCCCAATTGCCAATTTGGCATCAGTTTACTATGCAGTATCAAAGGGGCTATATATTATACCTACAGGAGGCCAAATCTGAACAAGGTACTAGATTTTAACTAGAAAATAACCAATATAAACACAAATTCTGAAAGCAGGAAGAATATTAGCCAAACTGATTCACACATACGATGCAGGTTATATTACTAAGCTATGAATTTCCTGACCTGCTTCACATGTAAGAAACTCTTTTTCAAGTCATTACAATTAGTTAGCAGTATCCATATCTTTCTTTACTAAATTGAATTTTTCAAAAAACTAAAAAGGGTGTTTTGCATGGCTTCATAATTTTGCTTGCCAATCCTTCTAAGAGCTCTAATTACTCACATTTATTGCAACACAGTGAGAACTTTTATTATATAAATATAAAATCACTTGTTCAACACTATCCTTATAATTTACAGATACGCAAAAGAGATGATCTTTGTATGCAGCTGAACAATATATGCATATACATATAGAGAAAAGCATAAAGGAGAAAGTCCAAGTAATATTTTTGCTCTTACACAGTTCAAATAAAAGTGCTTCAGAATAACCATCTATCCTGTGGAATGTTTGATACTGCCCTAAAGCTGAAGACACAAAATGGAGTTTGCAAAGTAGCCACCTAATGAGCGATCTTAAAATCCGCATTTGTTTGTGCAACTTGATACACAGGATTGCAGTTAACAGATAAGGCTCTGCATCACAGGCAGATGCGAGTTTAACACTCTGTGATCTTTACCAGATGCTCTAACCTGGCTCTGGTCTTGGACCTATGACAGTTTTGCCTATTCACTTTCAGATGTCACCAGCCTCCACTAGCAATTAAGGGACTGTCTTTCCTCGCAAATGTATGGGTTTTACACACTGTTTAGATGACTGACATTGAGAGATCAAGAACTGATCCCACACCATGGTATTTCCACTGGCTGAAATGGAACCTGTGTGAATAGGTGTATGTGAGATGGTTATTTGGCTCTCAGGTTGAAATATATTAAATGCATATATTTTATCATTTTGTCTAATTTTCTAGTTCAAGTCTTTTAAAACAATTACACTATGTGAAACTGAAAGAAAATTATATCAAATATTTGTTGCTTTTTTTTTTAAAGAGTAATATGGGAAAAAAATTCCTTAGCCTTTACAGAGTGCAAAGACACAGTTGGGTTGTTTCCTGTTTGATACTTTTCTTTACCAGTAATAAATACTTCTGACTTCTAGTGCACATATCTACTAAAGTACTTATACCACCACAGTTTTATATGTTCCTTAAGGCCAAAAGGGGTTTTCTTCTTCCCCCTTCCCTACTTTTTACTTAATGAAATAGAAAAAATGAAATGAATACACCAAGTATTTCTTGATCGTTATACAAAAAAGTTATTGCTTTTCAGCAGCCCTCTTTATTCTGCTCTAAAAAAATGCTTCAATACAGAGAACTTAGTATGGCAAAAGTTGGAATGTATGATTACACAAAAACATGAGCTTACTAATAACTGTAGTGATCAAGTGATACTGAAATCACAGAAGCAGAATAAGAATTTAGACAACAGTCTAGATAAACAGTAAAGTCATGTACCATATCTTTTACAGAGACTTAATTATAGACTACAAACATTAAGAAGGCAGAAGAATCTGTTTATAAGACCCTGAAGTTTTAAAACAAATCTTGGGGTTGTCTAGTATATGTCATAATAATTTCCATATTCTGAATCTCTTGAGTTTTTTAAAACTGCATTTTGATAGCTCGATCCAAGAGTTATTCACAGTAAATTGAGAACTCGCTTTGCAAAAGACTATAGCAGCATTTCTGCCAGTAAAAATATAAGAACAAAGTACAGACCCCACTTGGCTCAATTTGTCTTCCCCCCGCCTTTTCTTTTCTAAAGTGCTCCTTGCTCATCTTTGCCCTGGGACATTATGCAGCAGGCTGATCACTGAAGTTCACATGCTTTTTATCCATTAGTAGCCTATGCCAGAAATACTTCGGCTCTTCCTGGAGCTAAGACACAAAGGCTGCCAAGAAAACGGCCTGGCTGCCTGCGTGCTCCCACTCCACTAGGTGGGCTCACTGGCCGGACTGGAGGCAGCACCCACACATCTCTCTGGAATGGCTGGCATTCACCTTCCAAGGTGGCCTCTCACCTCTGGCAAGACAGGTTCTCATCTCCACCGCATAGCGTTTCAGTATGGGACCAGGTGGGTCATCCTGCTTCTGAAAGAGTTCCCGTGTATGCTGTGGTATGGTTTTACATAGCAGTCAGAGGAACCAATAAAACCGTAAAAGAACATATGACCGCCCCCCACCACCCCCCAATTGTTATACAGAAGTTGTTGTTTACTGATGATGTTAAAGGAGAGGCCCTATACTCCGTAAGGGAATACAACTCCAATCCCTTTGCCCATAAATATTAAGACAAACAGTCCTGCATTGTCCATATCCCAGCAGTCCCTTGGGCTTTGTGGGCAACAGAAGGATTGACGTGCTCCTTGTTGCCTAACACAAGCAAGTGATCCAGGAGGTCACTTTGGAAACTTGAGCTCTTTGCCCTAATGCGGTTCTAGAGATCTCCCTGACAAATAATCACTCCCCCTGATCCACAGTGGCTTCAATCAATTGAGAAGAATGAGTTACTCTAGTAGTAAAAATGCACAGAAATTAACAGTGAACTGAAACCTCCTTCTAGGAGTCATGGTCCGTTCAGCTGAGTTCCTATTTTAAGTTTTGGGATTTTCATTTAAATATAAATAAATTTTAGTTTCTTAGGCCATGCCCTTCTGGTAATCACATACCGAGCTGCCCAAGTAAGAAATTCCTTCAGGGGAGTTCTGAAGGAACACAAAGTGCAAATGGACATCCGAAGAGTGTCATTTGCTGGAGATGGCCAGGAAAGCTTATGCTGACTTTAAACCTCCAAGTTAGTGGTCTCTTAAAGTCCAGCAGTGTGAAAAAATTGAGCTTTAAAAAAGATAAATTGTTGGTCTTTTCCCACATAGAGCTGGTGACGGTGGGCTATTTTCCAGCCTAGTTGTCCAGAAGGGGGTACCTCTAACTGAGGCACTAAATAGTTTAACAGAAAAGCTCTCTGAGATCTCTCTGCTCCCTTTGCCCTTTTCTGCGCTGGTCTTCATGCTCTTATTTAATTCCTTGCACACACATTTCTCTGCTACACGTTCCAACAGGGGAGTGCAGACTTTTGGGTGCACTGAGACATTCTACAGCAAATGCCTGTTCACAAGGGGAAAATTCACCCTTGCCTTTTACTCAAATTGACGGGAAATCGTTTTCATGATACATATTCTAAACTAGGCCTCTATAGGCACGGAAATTATTAAAACCCACTCTAACAAGAGCATTATTATGGAACGTAAAAGCTATTGCTGCATCCTTTGACCATTCTTCCTAGGCAAAGAAGGGAAAATATCATGCCAGTATCTCGACAATTTCTGGACAATTTTGAAATGCAAAAGAGGGAAACATAACAAAAGACTGTGTCACTTCATAAAAACATGATGGAGGATAAAAACCTGGGTTCTTATTTTCACACCCATGTCAAGCAGGCATGTTTTTCTACTTTTCCAGTCTTACTATGTCTTCAGCATATAGCTGTGAAGTTTGTGAGAGGCCTGAAGAGCATAAGCTATACAAAGTCTATGGTATGAATTGAATTTTTAAGCCAAAGATAAGATGGTGCCTGAGCAAGAAAATTGGATCTATGCTAGGAGAGGGGTGAAATTAGGGTGTGAAAGTGCCAATGGAGTACAACAGCTCAGGGAGTAACCAGAAAAAAAGGCTATTTTTTCCGTTATATTTACAAAAGTCAAGGCAGTTTGCTGCAAGTGACTGAATGCTTTCAGGCAGATAGTTTTCCTGTGCTGAGTCATACAACTTTTTAAAAGTCTTTTAACTTCGATTGCTATTTAATATTTCTATTAAGACACTGTTGTAAGGAAAAGGGGGCTTCACTGTGCTGGACATTGCACAAACAGAGAAAATACACAAACCTTTTCCTGACAGTTTTACAAAGTAAAGCTTTCTTGATTTAGGGCCAAATTCTGTGCCCACTTACATTCACACAAGCCCACCACTTTGCAGATGGAGGATATAATAGAACTAGTCACCTTGTGTTTACAGTTTGAGATAATAATTAACAAACACATTAAGCAACGTTGTATATAGTATCACTAAAATTATCAATATGAGCATGGCAGCAAAAGGGTGTGCCCACTGAGTAGCAATCACTCTGTGATTTTCCCACATCATGCCCTCATAATGGAAAAGGCCAAATTTAAGGAGGGGAACCAGTAGAGGAGTTACTTAGACTAACCACTGGGATGCAAAGCTGTAAAGGCAGGGGTTCTGGCTAGTGATTGCCCATGCTGGGAACCTCCCACAGAAAGCTGTAGCTCTTGTCTAGGCAACATGCCACATGTCATCTCCATCTGGAGTCAGCCTGGTTCACTAATACAGAAATAACCACTGAAGTACATCCTGGGGCTTTAGGCCTTTTTCAATAAAACTCAGGAAAACAACTCAGGAGGGAAAGTCTTTTCCACTACACTGGACTTTTGATAAATGGATGTGACTCAAACCTCAATTGCTTAAATTAGTGTCTTTAAACAGCCCCTTCATGGTTTCTCAGCAGCAGGTAAAAATGGAGATCTGTATTTCTCTTAACATCAGCTATACTCTAGAGCAAACCGGCAAACTATAGCTAGTCTGTGACAGCTGGTTACTGCAAGAAGCTGACTATACACTGTGAAGTGTGATGAATCTTACCCCCCATCAAAGTCAACAGGGAGACTGAAGAAACCCATAAATCAGATTCAATTATTTTCGAGGTAGTGTGTGCTGCTTTGATTCTCTACTGTTAACAAGAACAACTCTGTTATCTTGCCTCTTTTCAATATCTGCCTGTTTCAGCAGGTAGGAGATGAGATGGAGTACTGCTAGCCCCATTTCAGCAATAAGATACTCCAAGCAAAGCATTTCTGGGGTGTTTTTAGATGCCTTGGATATATCACTGCCCATGAAGTGCGATAATCCCTAAGAAATGTCTGAAGTCACTCACTGCTGTTCTGAAATGGGATACGGCATATATAGTAGGAAAGTATGGAAAAAAGGAAGGGAGAGTAAGAGAATGAGAGGGAATTTGCCACATTCTGCCAAGTTTCCATGAAAAACACGGTGATCACATGCTAAATCTTCCAATGGCTGTCAACTGTAATGCTGTCAAGTAGTCCTCCGCTGCTTGTAGAGCCAGAGATGAGACTAGTTCAGAACATTTTAGGTACGTCCACTATATCCTACTAAGTGAGAATATCTCCACATTTTCTCTTTATTACCATAAACTGCTGGAAAGGGAACCTCTGCTTTACGTATGATAAATGAATAAATGCTTGACAGCCTGGAAAAACACTGCTTCTGGGAGATCATCATTGTGGGAGTACCAACAGACAGGGTGAGGTGGTTGGTAAATATAGAAATGACCAGCATTAAAAATCCATTGTCCTATCTAGATACTGGTTGCTATTCTGATAACAAAGGATCTTCAGTCAGATAAATTTCATGCTCTTTACAAGATCTGGTGCCAAATATACAATTTATGTGTACACTAGACCAGACATTCAATTTCAGATCAATGCTGATTATTTAATCTAATACAACATATGGATTTCACATTCTAGGCTTTCAATTTTGTGCCTCAAAGTATCTGTGGGTACAACAGTTGGCAATTTGGCCTCACCTTGATTATTAGAGAGCTTTTAAAATGAGACAGACATCTTTGGTTACCCAATTACACTGTCGTGATATTACTAGAATAGTTGCACAGAAACACTTATAGAGAGGCAGTGAAATAGAAAAGAATAATAAACTCATTCTTGTTACTATCTTTTCGCATTTTAATCTGATAGTAGGCATGCCAAAATCATAAAACATTTCCACCAACACCAAATTAGTAATGAAAATATTTCACATTCAATTCCCAAGATAGATGTGGCTATAGTTGGCTTTACAGACATCTAAATCAAATCAAATGCAGTTTCTTTCTACTTCAAAAATTCAGCCTCTGAATTTTAGTTTTACAATCTTTAATAACTCTAAGATCCAATGTACATAAAACTAAGTCTATTTCACCTTTGAACTCTGTGTTGAAATTGCTGTAAATGCTAATTAAAGAAGGCTATGCCCTCTTCTTTATTCCTGCATTTAATTAGAAAGTTTATTTCATTTTTCTCTTTGGAAGTAGTATTCACCAATGTAAATAAAACTGTACAGAGCAATAGTTTGTCAATACATTGCAAATTGCAGAGAAGAGATAGTTAACATGTATACTTTCAGCATATATCTTCCAAGAATAAACTATAATGAATAATGGCTACTGCATTTACAACTGCTTTTTTTGGGGTTGTGTGTGACTGGAAAGTGAATTTTTCTTCTTGTTGGAACTCAACATACAATTAGTGATATGCTTTTATTTTATATATATGAAAAAAAATTATATTTTTTCATGTGTGTACATATGCACATATCTATCTATCAATCTGTAACTATCCTCCTCTAAAGCCAGACAGGTATATGAAGGTGAAGAATGATCTAGATAAAACTTAGCCCTGAGCATTACACAATATGTGTTCTATTATCACTGCATCACAGACACCATCTTATCTTCCAATCTGTGTTTGCTGACTATATCTGTTGCCATTTTGAACTTTTCTTATAGCTACTATTTCTCTTTATAGAGTTTATCTATAATGTGTTAAATTCCTTCATCTTCCTAATCAATTTAGAATCGTTTAATAGTACCCTCTGTTAAGTCTCATTTCTCCCCTTTGCCTTTGACCTTCCCAGTATGTATTATTCCTAGTATTATTAAATGGAATTGAGAAACATGTCAAAAACGGTGTTGGAAAAAAAATTCTAACTTTATGAAAACGATTCTAGTTACTACAGAAGAGATTCATGTAGAAGAGCTTACTTATAATCAACATGAACAATCTAAAAATGTAACATTACTTGGAAAATAAATAATTTTCTGCAAGAAAAAAGAGCCCTCTCCACATCCCTGCCCTCAAATACAAGTATGCCAGAAAGAGTCTCTTATTAGTATGGAATATATTGTCTCAGAGCTTTATAGCTATATGGACTTGATTTTTAGCAGCTCAGTGCACTTATAACTCTGATAGATTTCCAATGGAACAGTACATGTTTAACACTTTTAAAAAGGTAAGTTCCTCATAGAAAATTTTCAATTAGCAAAATATAACTTGTGAGCTGTCCATCATCCTTCCCCCCTCCCCGCCCTCCTTAAATTGTGAAACAGCATTATATTCCATTTGCTTGGGCAACTGCAAGCTGATGAAAGCCAACACCTGCTATTGACAGACAAGTTGGTATTAGCTACATGACAAAATCTCTTTGGAGAGTGGAAGAAAATAACAACTGAGAGAAGATGAAGGTGAGGAAGGAGGAGAAAGTAAAAGAAAGAAGAAGAAATAGTGCAAGAATTTCCTCTCCTTCCTGTCCTCTTCCCTATTGAAAGAAACATGTATTTGTGTTAAAATTTCAGAGACAAAGTCTTTTTCACTTTTCTCATTAGGATACGGGAACCAGATAATTCAAAGTAAACAAAACTGTGTATAGCTATAGATTGCAAATATATTGCAATTCTAGACAGGGACAGCTAACTTTTTTAGTACTACTTTTTCAGTTAGAATATGTGTTTTTACTACAACCTTTAAATTTTTCATAAAGTGATACATCCAGTATAACCTATACGTACTATGTATATGTAAACCTATATGTTTCACATATATTAGGACATTATTGACACAAAACTACTTGAGTGTTTCTATTCAAGGAAAAATTTGACCGTTCTACCTTCCCTGAAGATTGGTATACATTTCTACACTTGCATGCTCAGCAGAAGTGAAACTGCTTTTCCAACCAGTGAAAAGCACTTGCATTTTTGACAGAAGACTTTCTCTTCTTTCATAGAACAGGGGTGGCCAACCTGTAGCCCTCAAGCCACATCTGACTTGCAGGCAATTCAGTTGTAACATTTGTGCTGAGACAAGAACATGTCATCAGCAAAGAGTGGCAGTAGAACAGACAATTTGTCACTGGTAGGAGGAAATGAGCCAGCAGACACTATTATCACCAGGTCAGGCTGGGGCTTAGCCAAACTTCCAAGTGAGGCACATGTGGAATGGGCTGTGGGCACCCATCACCATTTGCCATACTCCTAGAGTGTGCACCCACTCAGTCAAATACAGCTCAGCCATATAATGATTTGGTATGTGGCTTCTAAGGTCAGACAGGTTAATCATCTTTGTTTTGCAAGTAACTGTAGTAATGCAGTGACTGTAAAGCTAGAAAGGTTTGTAAGGAAATGTCACTTCCCTGTTAGTAGTTGCACAACTGAAATCTGATTTAGATCACAGATAATAACCAGCAGCATATACCCCAGCATGTCCAGCCCTGTGAGAGGGCAAACATTTCAAACCACACACTGACTTGGTATTTGAATCATGCTCTGGTCAATGAACAGCACATACACCTTCCAAGAACAAGTGATCCTTGAAATGAACATCTTAGAGTGGGGTTCCCTCTGAAATTTCAAATCAAGTGCATTGTGTTCCCAAATCAGAGGCTCTAATTCTCTTACCGTGCACTCTTCTGACTGCAATAAATTAGAAAGGAGAATAAAGACATTAGGGATCTGCCCCAGCACAAGGCTCACTTAAGTGGCAAATAGCATTAGCAAGACAGCTCTATACTTAAAAGTCAGCTCAGAGTAGGGCCAGGGAATGGGTGTGTTTAAAAAACCTGTTAGCTAACGCTTGCCCACAAAACAACCTTCTGAGTGAGAAACAAAACCAAAAGGCAGAACTGTAATTAATCTGCATTAGTTTATGTCAGAGATTGGAAAAAATTCCTCATCATTTTGGAATCAGGGAAGAGGGGCTGTAAAGGTGGAATGCAGTCCTGTGTATCTGCTCAGCTCTGGAACAGCATGTACAAGTTAATGGCAGAAGATACCCTTTTCCCCTCCAAGTCAGATTGCTGTTGTCAATCCCATCTCATTTCGTTCATGAAACGGGCACCAGACTAGAATCAAGCTCAGTCTTTGGATTTACACCAACTCCAGCAGATGCCGTAAATTTGCACAGAAACCGTCTAAAACTTGGATTGTGTTCAGCTGCTTTGGTATCCTTACAAATCTATCCAGATTCACCAACTCATGTTTGCAGAACTCAACTCATTTTCATCTCCTGTCTTAGCAGTATCTACATGATAAGCCTCACGACAGTATGATGTCCTACTGATGATCAATTCAGGAACATCTTTTTCCCACCTTAAGTGTCTCTAATTGAGAGACCATTTCTCCCATGCAAGCCCAGGACCAGGTGGTCTGCTTCACTTTGTTCCCTGACCTTTGGGATTTTGTCATTTATTTTGGAATGAGACTTTGATAAATTATTATTCACTATTGTAATTCAACATGTTTCAGTAGTGCTACAGGCTAGCATTGTAGCAAAGTAAATATAGCTGATAGAAAAATCCCTTTTGAAAAAACTAGAAGTATGGGTACCTCACTCACAATCACCAAAACTCTGAGCAAGAACAAACAAGTAAATAAGTTATTGTTAAGCTGCAGTCAGCCTCTTCTGATGTAGCAGAGTAAGAAAAATGTTAGTACTTTATGACCACTGGCAATTCCCAGATACATGAATGCAGTCTATTTGTGTGCCTGTACCATCACATGGTTTTGAAGCCAAATATGGGACAGATGAGACATATGGTCACAATATTCTTCCTTTATGGATAGGTTGAGACCATCTAACTTTCAAAGGCCTGAATTAAGAAGACTGTCCATCATTCTCTGATTCCCATCAGTTCCTTTTAACAGTAGAGAGGAAAGGCACTACACTTTGATGTGGTAGGCTGCAAAATAGCAGTCTGCCCCACCTGCCTGATACAGACTACTTCACCAAATACTGCCCACTATCAAAACAGTATGTTAAGTCACGCAACTTTATTCTACCTGCAGTTCCTCCAGGTTATAAATACAGGTTTTTCATTTTGGTGCTACAAATACACTGTAAACATAGCCCAACCAGGGAATTAAACTCAGGTTTTTACTTTCTATTATCAGAGGAGAAAATAATTAACAACTGCCATAAAAAGCTATCTAACAGATACTGTGGATTTAAAATGGAAAGAAAAGGAATGGCAAAAGGAAAGAAAAAGAGAAGGCATTTGCTTTAACCATTAAGCATTAGGTAAGGCTATGTATAAGTAGACCCAATCATTTCTCCTTTGGTATCATACAGCCAAATTAAAAAAGCAGTAATTCTAAACATAAATCTACTTCCAGACATGGCATTAATATCCGTCCCTAAGAGATAGGTAGGTCCCTATACAAAGAACAACCATGGTGATTCTGATTGGTCATAGAATATGTTACACACACACACAAAAAAAAGTAAATAATTTATTAACTATTGTGGAAAATAGGATCACAGGGAAACAAGGAAAAGGAAACAAGTAGAGATTAAACTGGCAATAAAATCTTACAGTGAAATTCCTGGAAAGTAGTTCCAGCTGAGTACTGAGTAGAAATACTGTAAAGCCCCAAGAAGCCAAGCAGTAAGTATTATTGCAGAATAGTTCAATAATCTTCAGAGATTCTTTTGCCAAAAATAATCAGGATGTTTGATCTCAGCTTGACTGAAACATGCAGCTAGGAAAAAATTACCCCATTTGCTGCAGGAACTATAGGTACTATGTCTCACTGGTAAAGATAACAACAACTTCCACTCAGACAATCCCCTTTAACTGAGTTTTTAAACAATGTTGTATCAATTAGGGGGATACCTAGCTTTTAAACATGGGTAAACAAATTCTCTCTTTCAAAACCAAATGTCTATACTTCAGCACTAACTTACATAGTATCATTAATAGTAACTCGTACAAGTCTACCAGAGTTGCAGGTTTTCTTTCACGGTTGCATACAATGGATCAACACATTTTCCCACCTGTATTTCACTTCTAAAATGTCTAAAATACTGAAGAGACAGACAATCCCACAAGAAGGATATTAAATTCTGAATGCTGGTTGTAGAACTTTCTGTTGAGATGGTTTTCACAATTACAAAACAAACACTTTTATTGAAGTGGAGACACACAACACTGCAATGACTCATAGAGATACACTTTAATGACAGATTGGCCAAAAAAAGGAATATTTTTAAATGTTTTTTGAACTTTGCTTTGTGAAAAAAGGGTAGTTATTTTCCTTTTTTGTCTAAGCTCAGGGAAAAAAACCCCAAACATAACAGCAGCAGCATCTAAGCAATGAAAATTCAGCTTTCAGCTAGCCATAGTAGCAAGTTTAGTTACACATTTCTTATTCCTAGCTCCCAGTCCTGATGGCTTGCCCCAAGCTCGCTTTGAACTTGCACTACATTTTTCCCCCTCCTTCCTCTTCCACTTCAATTCCTTCTTTGCCTCCATCATAGATATAACTTTGGGGAAGTGTTTCTGGATTCCTCATTCCTTTTTTAAGGATAATTAAAATAAAACATGGTGCTTCAAGTAACTGGTATTTCACAATATGAATTTATAAACAAGCTACCATAAAATAAGAGGAGGTGCGAACTTGCAGAGAATTTTTATTTTGCTGTAAACAACATTTGTACACAAACTTTTCTGCAGTAAATGGCAAGTAATTTTTTAAACTTTACTAGCTAACTTTCTAACAGGAGCCCCCTTTTTTTTGCCTGAGTGGTCAGGAGGGCATATTTTACCACCTGTAATGTCATCTATGTAGGTGACTGACAGATATGGAAATAATCTTTGGGACACTATTTGTCTATCCTCAGAAGCTTAAGACCTGGATTAAACCATGACAGTGGGACTGAGATACTCACTCACGATTTATATACACTTTACTCATTTGATATATATGAATGTTAATACCTGTAGGAAATATTCTGATAACTATGACTGCGTTTCTCTTTGTTTTAGGGGTTTACACATATGTAAAGGGATATGGATGTGGTTTTATGGAGTTCTATGTCCTACAATTTTCTACTCACTTTGAGCAGAGATTATACAAAAAATTAGGACTTTGGTACTTTGACAAAACTGGGCTACGAGGCCATTAATTGGTTTTGTATTTCTGAAGAGAAAAATTTGTCAGTAAATATATAAGCTTCTCTTTTTAATGATTACATTTTTTGCAGAGCTAGTGGAAAGAGAACCTTGTTACATTTTCCCCTTTTACATTTTCCCTGTTACATATTTTTCCTTTTTAGCAAAAGAGTTTGAGTTCCCATATTAAAGTTTAGATTTGTAATGCTCTCCATTCTCCTTTGTAATGTCTCCATTCCTGTTATTTCAGGAATAGTGCAAAAGGCATGAGGCTACAAGCACAGCACTTTCCAAGAGGCCTATGTTCAAGGATGTAATGTTTGAGTTTAGGATGAATGAATTTTATATTAGGAAAAATTTCTTCACTGAAAGGGTTGTCAAGCATTGGAACAGGTTGCCCAGGGAAGTGGTTGAGTCACCATCCCTGGAGGTATTTAAATGACATGTAGATGTGGTGCTTAGGGGCACGGTTTAGTGCTGGACTTGGCAGTGCTAGGTTAACAGTTGGACTTGATGATCTTAAAGGTCTTTTCCAACATAAACAGTTCTATGATTCTATGAATAATGGAGGTTGGCTGCTTCAGGCAGTGAATAGGGTGCTGTTGTGCTTGAACATCACACCTTGCAGTGGGAGTCTCCAGGAACTCTTTGAAGACCTAAATTTAAGTTTCCTGAGCACTGTCATGCAGGAAACTGATTAATTGGCAGCATGGCTTGGGGCTTTTGGATTGTTCACATCCTTTGCTTTGCAATCAATCACTGAAATGTAATCTTTCCATTATGGGTGCGAAGGCTCTACAAAAATAGAAAACTTCCAAAGTTTCAGGACTGGTCATACAGTAATTGCTTCTTTTAAAGGGTATGACTTCTATTTGTACTTACATAGCAGAACCCTTGTGCTTCTCGGTTTTCTCTAGACCTGTTGGTAAAGCATTTGTTAAAGATGTGGGAACATGAATTGGGTTTTCCTTCTTCCCTGAGGGGTTTGAATCCCTATTGTCAGGATACTGCTGTAATGAGCATGCAATATTTTATTAGAGAGAGGTTTTATTCCCCTTCCATTACAGATAGAATCCCTTGTATCAAAGGCTGAAAATCACTCCAGTCTGGTGATAATGACATGTGTCAAAAAGTTATTTGGTAGAGTGGCAAGTTTCATCAGGTGTATTTCATCAGGATGCAGTACCAACTGCAGAGCATTAGAAATACTTGCTGCTATTATCACTTACTACTTATTCCACAGTAACTAAGGAACAGCTCAAGAAGTGGATTTGAACTGGACTAACTTCCATCTCCGCACCCAGAAATGCTGGCAATCTAGTCCTCAAAAAGAGCAGCAAAAGAAAACAAAATCAAAGCAAAGCAAACCTGAGAACCTGGAACCTAGATATTTTATGCAGTAGTATGTTACTTATGTCTTATTTGCTACTCTCTGAGGAAAATTCTGTTTGTGCTCCTGGTAGAAGGGGCAGGAAGAATAAAAGGCATGAAGAAACTACTTCATTTCTAAATTAAGTAGGAGAGAAGAAGTAATGGCAAGACCTTCTCTCTATTGGTAGTTTCCACCATTGCAGAATGAGAATCAGATTTAAAACAGGATGCAAGTTTCTCTGGAGTTGTGGGAGAGAGCTGAAGGAGTCTGACAAATAAGGGATTACAGATGAAGGTAGAGATCAGTGAAGGAGTCAAGGATTTCTGAAAAAGTTCTGAGAAATTTGGTTCCTTTCTGTTTTAAGTTCTTTTGCCTCTGTCCTTTGAGATTCTTCTGTTCTTTTTCCCCCAGCCTTTCTTTCGACACTTTTATTTCATTCTTCTCCTTTCTTCCTTATAAACCTCAAGAGACTCCATTCCTCCCCACCCCCCAACCTGACCTAGTGAGTTACCTGACCTGATATATGCCCTGATCTTAAAGTGTGATGTGACTGATGAGGTGTACGCCTCTGACCTGTCACCTTCTCTGGTAGCCTACTTCATTCACATCCTAACACTTGGGGTCTCCCTGTGGTTCCCAAGAACTAACAAGATCTGAAGACAGTAGCCTGTGCAGAGGAGATTGCCAGCTTCTCTGATATGTGGGGAAGGATTCCAGCAAGACAGAGAGTTAAAGAGGGCTACTGGAAGTCACAGAGAGGCAGCAAAGTATTTATCTAAGCTTTAATGAATCCAGAAGTGGTTTGCATTCTGTTCAGTACAATGAAGATTGGAGTAGCTTTTAAAAAGAAAATTTCATCCATATCAAACAAAAAGAACCATAAAAAAAAAATAGTTTGAGGGTAAGGAGTATAGCCTGAGTGAGCTGGAAAGAAAATAATGGCACATGGAAAAAGGTAAACTTGCAAAGGCTTGGATAAATTTGTATGTTTAAGATAAGCATCCTGTTTGGGGAGCCCTTTCTGAATTAGACCTTTCAACCTTTTGAGTTTTGGCTGTCGTGAATGTTTACCTCACCATGAAGCGTGCAGAAAAAGAGAGAAAGAGAGGGAGAAAGAGGCTGATTTATGAATCTGAATTCTTCGAAGGACAAATTAATTGCACTGTGGCACTTCTCTATAAACTAATATTGACTTAAAAGACAGCAGGAAGAGATGAAGACAATGAGTCCCTGTAGCACTTCCATGTCACAGAAGCCCATTAACCAAATGCGTACCGAAGCAATAAATTTGTTTGGAAAAAATAAACGTACATCCTATAGGTGAGTGCAGTAATAAGCATTTGACGAGGTTCTATCCTCTACAAATTCCCACAGGAATAAGGCTTTTGAGATTATCCTTTTTTTTTTTTCCTTTTTATAATTTTTCCTCTCCTTATCTTTCTAAATACTTGTTTTGGATTCCTTTTAACTTCAGAGAGCTTTAGAAAAATCCCATTCATAAAACTGTATACATTCCCTTTACACAGAGTGCTGTGTACCAGACTATTTGTATTAGAGTATAACTGAGTGCAGTCTCCCTAGGACTCTCACAACAAGACAGGTGTTCTGCTTAGGCCATCTCCAGAAATAAAACTTTATATACAATGTTCATTTCTCACCAGAAATGTAGGAAAATAATGACTGACAAATTGATCAAAGTCTCTGCTCTCTGATGACAACAATACTGAAATATTTGAGGAGAAAATACAAATAATATAAACCTGTATGTCTTCAAACCACTCTCTGATTTATTAGCTAAAGCAATGACTTCTCAGCACCATAATTTAGAAATCACCTCCTCACCTCAAGCTCTTAGCATTTTCACTGCATGGTCTTTTGCATTTAAAAAAATCACATTAACCTGTAATATGCTCTTACATTTCCAAATGAGCTCATTAGGTTTTTTTTAAAAAACAACTGTGGAAAGTGAAACCTGGTGTGATTATGTGAACTGACCTTGCATAGTCTGGGTTTGAGTGTATCTGGAAAAATTTATATGATTAGAATTGTCAGTAACACTTCCTGGAGCCATTAAACATGAACATATCTGCCAATGCATTTATTTGACAGCTTTCAGTGAGCTCACTAGAAATGATCTGCAGACCTTTTCCCCACAGTTAAAAAGAAAAGAAATTGCAATAATAGGATATTGCAAGAAGATTTTAAGAATGAGGCTAAATTCTTCGAGAAATAAATACTGTGGGGAGTTCAGTTGTTACGGAGCTAAATATCTCATATTTCCAATCATTTAATCAAAAGGATAAAAATTTAGAAGATACTTACAGAAGTGATATGGTTACATAACTTAAACTTGCATGTGTCAGCCACCATAAAACACCACTAAGTAATTAAATGCTGTTTGTGGGTTATACCCTCTGTGAATGCAGAAGAGTGAGAGCTGGTTCCAGAAGCTCTCCTTCCTGTCTACCACAAATCCTTTTCCCACTTATAAGCCCTACTATGTGACCAGAACTAATCACAGGTCATTTGCTTTGGAGAATGAAGAGGACATAAGGACTGTTCTCACTAAAACCCTTTAGGGAAGATGCAGCTAGGATGCAGGCAGTGCCAAAAAGGCTTGAAACATTTTGTGTGCCCCAGCAGAGTCATCTCCTGGAGAATAGTGTTGCCTATGCCCTTGTAGCTCTGCAAACAAATGCTACAATGTAGAGCATGAGACAAATGTGCTTCTTACAAACTGTTCTCAGAAAAAATAAAAAGGCAAAGGAGATGAACCTCAGTCTGGAAAAGTTGATAAAGACAGGAAAAAGAAAGGTGAGGAAAGGGAAGGGGGATGGGGGGAGGAAAGGGAAACAGCAACAGCCTCCTGATGACCATGACATATCTACTACATTCATAGTCAAACATTCCTGAAATTCAATAATAGGTGACTTCTATGCTGTGTGCCATTTTTTGTTGCTATCCCACTAGCTGTTTGTCAATTCAAAGTCTTCTGCTTCATCATTTGTGCCTATTTATCTCATTACTATTTCCATCATCATTAATATATCTGGCAGATTTTTGCCAACCAGAAGTTATTCTCCTAAGATGCTTAAGTAGTTGAGTTAATTTCCAGGAGTCCTGAATGTCCATATGCTTTCACAGAAGTTAATTTTAACTCCACTTAAAAGTCCACTTAAGTCTACTTCAAAATTTTTGTTAAGAAAGTAAATATTTGTAATTGCTCCCATTAAAAGGCAGGTATGGTTATTTTATAATGTCTGTACTATGCCTCTGCAACTGAGTCCAAGCTGGTTGGCAAGTTGTCACCTCCATACAAAAATGCTTAATAAAACAATAATAACTACCATAAATTGATGAACAAAAAATTAATCAATTTCATGTAAAAGCAGAAATGTGTGTGTCAGAGACACTAACTGTTAATTTCAAGTTATTTCACAACGTACAAACTACATGAAGTATACTGCAAACATTAGATTAGGCTTTGTGTAATCCCTAGAATCCTTTGAATTATGTTAATAAACCCCTTTCTATAAATCCCCTTATAGATCTGACGGAGAAAATACATTTTTGGCATGCCTAGGAGTCATGTGTAGGCGCATATTTTGTACAGGACACACCACTTCAGGTATTCTTAGAATCACAGTGGTACTGGTTTGACCCTCCTGTCCACCAGCTCCCTGGATAGTATAGGAAGCACCATGCTATAGGCCACTGCGAGTGGGGCAATGCATATTTTCTGCTGGAATTATTTCCTTTCAAAAATAGAGTTAAAATGTGATTATGGACTGTAATGCAGTGACTGGGCCAGAGTGGGACCCAAACGCTGAAGATATCACACAATCACTGCCAACATTTCCCAAGTAACAGATGGGTTGTACTCTATCTCTTTTTAAAAAGAAATGAGTCATGTACCTACCTCCAAGAGAGGCTTCCAGTGACAATGGCAATGTGACCTCTGGGACTAAGCCCCTCTCTACCTGGAGAGTTATAAAAAGTATTATTCTTCACAGCTTTTTGAGATGAGTGGAGTAGGCTACTCACCATTCAGAAGCTGGCTATTTTAACAGCTTTCTGAGGTACACAGCCTCCATGTATTGTACAAGGAAAGCCTATGGATTGCACTCTGATAAAGCCAACTTGTAGCATTGCTTATGTGTGTTTCTGCACTTCGCCCTGAGTAAGGGACTTCACTCCATAATCACAAGCTTTGCTCTCTGAGAATCAAACAATTCAACTGGCAGTGAAGCAAAAATGGGAGTCTGATTTGCCCCCCTTACCATCATACACTCTCCCCTCCTCCCTGATTTCAGTAGTCTACTGAATAGGTCTGGCATAAGTAAAAGACAAGGGTTGTCTAACTCTTGCCCCAAAAAATGTTTTATAGTGAATCAACCATGTAGCTCATTAAAACAATTGGGTTAGAAGTCATTGAACTAATGTATAATCCATGAATTTTTAAGCTACCTTGAACCTTTCTCCTCCATGTAATTGTGAAACAGCACAGTATTGCTGGTGCTAAATGCAGGGGAGATTGTATCTTAACATTTCAATATGTTGATTAATGCTGCTGTAAAGATACACCAACAAACTGCAGAATCATTTTACCTCCAGTTTTTTGCTAACTTAGCACATCAACAAACCAATACTTGTAGACAAAGACATGCTATTTTGTGATGAAATGTTCTTAGACATTGTCTGCTAAATCCCTATAATTAGCATGGCCCCTGGTGAATGTCACTGGGTATTTGATGAAACAGGGCATGAACTCTGCAGCAACACCCAGGGGGGTCGGTAATGCTATCCAGAATGACTCTTGGAATTTTTAACTACTAGATAGGTTCTCCTTATCTAGGAAACTCAGGGGAGAAAGGCATTTGTCCAGTCTAATGACCCCTGTTAGCAGATTTATGCCACCTCCCTCTATACAAACTGTCTTCTCTCTCCTCCTTTTGGATATTTAATTTGAGAGTAACTATACTGAATAGTATATTTTAGAAGAGATATGGCATGAAAATGGTAAAGAAACAAACCAGCCAAGTTCTTTTTTTTCCATTCTGCTTATGCCATTGTTCTTACTCTTCGAAACACCACAAGAGCAACAAGTTTTGCGGGTAACAAAAAGAAAAATAAAAGACAGCATGACTGCTGCAGGTAATTTCAAGGGTCCTAATAGAACTAAAATTTCTTATTAAAAGACATCCTACCCTAGGGAAAAAACTACTTTCTTGCACTACTATAAAGAACAGTTTTCCTTGGCTGTACAAATATACCCACAAAACTGAAAGGTGCTTTCCTCTGTGCTGGGAAACAGTACACTAAAAAGTATACAAAGTTCCTTTTCCTTACAGTTCCTAGTTGTCTGCTGGTTACTAAAATTTACCTGAGGCCTGGGAGACTGAGTCAAAAACCTGCTGTGAAACAGGCCCAGTAGCTGTAGTCCAAACCAGGGTTCTTATGCCTCAGGTGAGTCCTCTAGCAGGCATAGTGTCAGCTGTTGAGACAATCTGATTTTGAGAGAAACTCCAATGCAGGCATGAGAAACTCTCTTGATAAAATTTCCATTTTGCCTGGCACATTTCTCTCAACAGTTTTTTTTTCCCTGCCATTCTGCCTTTTGTAGCCTTAAGGATTTAATGGTAGTATTAATCTTGCTTTAGAAAACATCATGCATCTTCTGGATTTCAAATGCTGATAATTCTTACATGAAGAATTATCTTGGAAAGCTATGGAATTATTTCAAAATAAATTTCAGAGCAGTTTAATATTAATGGCATTTTTTTCCTAAAAAAAAAAAAGTCTATGTTAGATTTAATTTTGAAAATCCATACAATTTTTGAAAATCCATCTCTCTCATACTACAAGGGATTGGTTTTGTTTCAGCTGGGCTTGTGGGTGGATTGAATAAGAAATTCAGTTTGGCCTTTTCCTAATTTTACGTCCTAAACAGTGCATGATATCAAAATGATGGAATGAGCTATAGCTAGGGTTAGGGGGCAGGGGGGGAGGCTGTCTATTGTATTAAGGACTAACTCCTTGATTAAATGTAGACTTAAAACAAATAACCTCTGTGCGTGTGTTAACTAGCCTAATTAATCTTCATGTTAGATTAACTTGATAAAATGTTGACCTAATTTGGGATTAAAAGATTACAAGTAACATTTTCAGCTGAAAGCTGTAACATGCCTCATGTCAACACAGTAATGACAGAATTAACCCTGCAAGCCCTCGCAAACCTCTGCGCTGGATGCCACTGCTTAAGTAGAGTTTGGATGACCTGTAAATGCAGGAAGGCTGCTATATATAAAAAAAGCTAATATTGAAACACTGGTCTCTCACTCAGTCTCACAGGCCTGCATATACTAAGAAATATCACAAAGCTAAGGGAGGAAATAGAGATGCATCATCCATGGACTCTTACAACTTGTAAACTTCTACAAACTAAATATATACTATGTGTTTATGTTTAGATGTAGAAATTGGAAGGCTGGAAGGAAGTGCATTATGAATTTGGTATCATTAAGAGGATAATAAAGATGAAAATGTCTTTGAGAAATCTAGGAGACACAAGACTTAGAGGCAGGAAAATTCAAAACCAGAAAAGCACTGTCAGTTGTAGCCCAGAGGAGCCTGGTGGAATCTATCTGTGTGTGAACAATGGAGATCTGTTTCCCGTAACATGTTTGGATGTGATATTTCAAGCTTGTATTCTAAAGGGTTTTTTCCTGAGTTGAGTTAGAAAAATTTCTGAACTTGTGAAAAGTATCTTGGTGATCACTCTTCTCTTTTGAAAAAATGTGGGGAAAGAAGAAAGAGGAAGAGAAGAGACACAAACTCACTTCTCTAAGAAATTATTATTTTAGCTCATGCTATTTTTGTCTCTTAATTTCATATCTGCTCTTTTCATAGATAAAACTGTGCTCTCTCTCACTTACCACCTTACAAAGCACTGGAGTCTCAAAGATGAGCTAGGCTTTTTTCAGCTGACAGCATCATTAAGGCTGTGGCTCTTCCCACAAACAGGACTCAGAACCTGTGCCACCATCACATACACACAAAATACTCCTCTCCTTCCACTATAGCTCTCAGCACTAATTTTGAGACTACAAAATTCTAAGGTGGCTATTGAGAAAGTGAGTGTCTCTGGCTTCTGGTTAGGGTGGTCAGATTAAAAATCAAAAATTTTTAAAAAATGGTGCACAAGGCCATGGTGTAAGGAAATGGTGTCACATACTAAAAACTCATCTCTCATGTTAGGCCATGGAACCTAATAGAGTATCTCTCCCCCATGAAATGGGACACTTTCCTCAGCGCTGTTCAGATGAGAGTGCACAGCTCTTGTCTGCTCAGGTAGGCTCTTCTCTCATGTGCTTCTACCAAAGTCCTGGGAATGCATCAACTCTTGCTGCAGTAGTGCAAGTGTAACCAGCTGGTAAAAGTCAATATCCCTAATAATAATCCAGGACAAAACAGCATCCAGAAATCAGTCCTTGAAATACCAGGACAGAGCCTGCATTGCTAGACAAACCAGAATAGTTGATCACCTTATTTATTATATGGACATAGAAATAAAAAGAGCCCTTGCATGCAACTGGCAACAGAGCAGAGTAGAACTATAGTTCTAGTTCTGAAATAAGTACTTATGCCTAAGAATTGCTTAAAGGGACATACCAGAAGTCAGGAGGAGACTGGGTTAAAGACAGTGTGAACTGAATGCTGGGAGAGGTCTTTCTTTTGAGGTGAGGTTTGGAACCAACAATGTAATTTAAACCTCACAGAATCAAGGATGCTACACTGCAGAATAAAGTATAATATACAAGTAATCAACTAAGGGAAAACTTAGGTTTTTTGCTTACTCTTTGCAACACAATTTGTTAAAACAGTGTTAACAATACTGAAGTCATATTCTTTCAGTAGCTTGGAAGATTTTTTTAGTGTGCATACCTAACAAATGCTTTCATATAAATAAGTCATGCAGACTTTTATTCCCCTAGAACAGGAGGATATATGCAATAGTTTTATGGACTCATTTCCATTAAAACTGTATGCCCCTTGATAATTTACTACTTCAGTTATTTCTATGTGCTATTGTCTAACTTTTCCTATATGAAAAAGGGAACAGGATATTAAAGTTTTCCTAAAGCTACTATTACTAATGTCACAAAAAGGAGCATTCTGAAGTTTTTTATTGTACTCTGTCACTTCCCATAAATTCATGACAAAGAAATCAATGACTAATCCAAGTTTGGTCAGACAACTTGGCCCAAAGTGGACAGGCTTAAAAGCTGAGTAACAGAATTAAGAGCATTTCTCTTGTTTTTATTCCCATGGAATAATGATTTGCAGCCATAGCAAACTGTGATGTGATTCCCGTCAGTTCTGAAAAGTTAGGCAAGCCTGGAACAGACCTGTCTTCGGGAAGGACAAACTATAGCAACATGCAGCTCCTGCTGGCCGTTACTTAGGTAGTATTCTTTCCTGGGAGAGCTTAAGAGACTGATTAATTTAAAAGATACTACAAAATTCTGTGTCTTGACTATCATTCACCATTAGATACTGCTCTATATTACTGTGAACAGCTGTTAATTAAATTCCTCACATAAGTTGTACTGCATATATGCCTGTATATTTCTGCAGTTTTCTTTGACCTTTAGCCCAATTATTGTGTACATTTGCTGAGTTTTCACTCTAGGTCAGCAATAAATGAAATAACCACTTGACAGCTACAGATTATGGAGATGTTTATAAGCTATTTCTGAAACATGCAGGATGAAAAATGTCCCAGGCCTATTCTCTACTTCAAATACTTAAGCTTGTGAATATGGATATTGTGAATGTCCACAGAAACAAATTAATAAACAAGTGAATTATCTTAATTCTTTTGTATATAAACAATGTTGACAATATATATTATTTAAAAATGTGAACCTGTAATACTTATCTTAGTGGAAAAGGATTGAAGAAATTCAAGAAAAGAAATGTTCCTCATTGTGGACAACTGGTTACAAAATCAAAATATATCTGTAGCAAGCCATTTAATTTTTGTTTGCCTTTTAAACATATCCTTTGCTACTCTAGCACTCTCCTCCAGGTACTTTTACCTTTAAGGTGACACAAACAAAATTGTATTGCTGTCCCAATGTAATTGTCAGATCATTTCAAAATAGTTGAAAAAACACTTGTAGAAGACTTCTTGATGAATAGCCATAACTAGAACAAAGATTTATAATGCCACTAAAATTTTCATCTGGATTGAAATTTTAGAGATGGTAGTACAATATGACTACTTTTGAAAAGTTTGATTAGTTATAAGCACTGACAACTATGTACAATCAAATCACTGAACTTTTATCCAGAAAAAAAAAAATCCCAAAGCATAATTTTCAGTCTCTAAAACTTCTATGAAATACTATTACCATTTTCAAGGGGAAAGAGAACCCCAGAGAGATTAGATGGCTTTTACAAGACTTCTATCCATTCAGCGCAAAACAAGAATACAGTGCACCAACAATAGTGCTTCCAGGACCAAATCTAGCCACCCTGAGTCAGACAAGCAATGAAGCACACACTTAATATTAAAAGAATATTTAATATTTTTAAATTTGACATGCAACATGGCCCAAATTAATCCAGCCTGAATTCTACTCTGTGCTGTTGTTTCCTATTAAGGAAGCAGTTCTAAAGATGTAGAGAGTCAGCCAACAGCATATACGAGGTGCAGGGACTCAGGATGAGTTTGGGCACAAACGTTTTACTCTATAGGAGATATTTTTACTGCTTGCTTACTCACACTCCCAGCTAGCCAGCTAATACTTCTAAAAGATTATATGGAAGATAAATGTCCTGAGATTATTTTTTGAATAAACTGATGTACATATGCACACACACTTATGTAGCATCTAATACTAAAACAGTGATAGTGTGTTACATCATTCACTCTGCTATTTTAAATTGAGGGGATAAGACAACGGCATGGAAGCAGCTGTACAGAAGTTCATTCCTTCCCCTTCCCTCACCCAAGAGGTACTCTCCAGAAATTTTCTACAAAGACCTTATTATGAACCACAAAATATTGCTCTATTTTTCACTTATTAAACAAGGCTGCTACCAGCCAATTGGAAATCAGTGTTTAACTTGCACAAAATAACAATTTTATACATTGCAATCAGAACAGTAAAAACTTCCTATGAAAATGACACTTTATAACTCAACAGAGATGCCTTGGTGTCTTACGTTCAGAAGGGCCAACAGCAGCAAGGGAAAATACACTACTACTCTTAGCCAAAGCTGAGTTAATAACCAAAAGCAAATTCTACACAGGTAAGTAAAAGTTGGCTACAGCAATTCCTCATACTTTTCTACTTACTTTTCAAGAATAATTGAGCAAACAAAGGAGCTACCAAGACTGCTTTCAGATAGAACACATTTTAGGGAAATATAATAAAACTGGGAATGTTAGCACCAAAATCTTTCTTATATCACTGATTAGGAGGCAGAAACTTCATGTACTTTTCATATGCTCACTGCAAATGAACCCAACTTACCTCAAATTTGATATATCAAATAGCCACAAAATCTGCATACAGATGTAAATAGACCAAGATTAATTCATAGACAATGTTTACTGTACTCTTCCAAACCCAAATGCATTGATTCTATATTTGGATAATTCATAGGCAGAAAAACAAATTTAAAATCTATCATATAAATGTTTTGCTGCAAATTATTTGGCTGTACTGTTACAATTCTAGTCCTAATACATTTATGAATTGTTTTACTCTGGTAACACCTCAGCAACAACATAATCCAAACAGTTGTAACTGATGAATCATTTTTTCTTGTATTAAGGATGCCGTAAAATGGTTTGGGCATTTTAGTAAAGATAAACTGTGCAAAAACTGAACAAATCTGGTATAAACCTGACTAACAAAGATCAAGTCCACAATACTTTTTACAGTCTTTCCCTGACTTTATTTGGTCCTTAAGTAGAGTTTCCATTTAGTGTGTTCCTTTTTTTATTATAAAAGAGTAATTGTAGAAACCTCCCCTTCCCCCTGCCCTTCCCTTGCTCCCCCCTCCCCCCCCAAGTAACCTTCTGAAAATCAAATCTGACTGAAGTTCATGAGCAGGAACTATTCTATAGCCAAAGAAGTCATTGTTAACAAACTAAGTGACATTTTCAAGGACAAACAGTACTTCAATGAAAAATGATGCAATTCTTTCTGGTGAAAAAAAAGTTGGTTGCCTTTTTTTTTTTTTTTAAATGTTTTTCCCCTCTTGTAAAACAGTAAGTACTTGAGCAGTAAAATAATGAAATAACCAGATGAATAAAAACAGGGAATCAACTGTGTTAGTAATATTGGTAATGCAATTGCTTTAATAGAAAGAATAATGGAATGTTGCTTCTAATATGTTGAAGTAAATTATGATCACACAAAGGAAACCATAGAATAGGAAAAGTATGTAAATTACATTCAATTTTATCTTTCACCACAAAAAGACAGAGAAAAAAACACCACCTCCCCACCCCCAATATTCCACATTAAGCAATTCCAGGTGTTATGATTTCTAGATATTTTTCCCTTTGGTTTGTACTGTACTATTGCAATTTTATATTTATCTTGCCATCTGTCACAAGAAAGAACAGATATAGAACAGTGGCAAAATTATGTTAAAAAGACTGTCTTGGGATAACAAAGAGAAAAGTTAATGGACATGGATTTACAAATTATTAATGATTTTTCT
>JANHGO010000001.1:78292887-78331282 GCA_024606505.1 Aquila spilogaster | reverse complement strand
ATCTGTTTCATACACAACCCTTAAGAACTAGGGATCTAAGCATCACTGCTGGAAGAGGAAAGGATTGCTTCCAATAATACAAGCACTAAATAAGCAGATGGATAGAACACACTGAAAGGTTTTAATCCCCTAAAGGAGTTTGAGAAAATATACATATCACTTCAATTGCCCACCTCGTTGCTTATAAATTTTCCCTAATTGTCAGGACAAGATCAGAAATAATTCAGTACAATGAAAGAAAGTCTAATTTAGTTACAATTCAGGTTCTCAATGGCAAAGTTTCTACCCACTGCTTTTGTCCACTTTCATAAAAATTAGTTTCATAAAAATTAGGTATTCAGTGCTCTAGGGTTTGTGTTTGTTCATTTGCATTTTGTGGAGACCCACACTGAATGTAATAAAAGTCACTAGCTAAAACAGATTTTCATAAACAACATACTTTACAAATAATGACATTTTAAATTACTTTACTTTCTAAAGACATATAATTATTTCCCAGCAGCACTTAAAACAATTCATTTCTAATGCTTTAAGCCTGAAATAGAGAAAAATCTGAGTTACAAATCTTTTAAAAATACTCACTTGTACTCAAAAAAACAAAATAAACCAACGCCTTCTCCTCATTGGAATTCAAGGCACATCACTCTATCTGCTGCTGCAGCATCAACAATCCACAGCAGAAAATAACTTGCGTAAGCACGGCATACCGAGGAACACTTAAAAGCCACACTAAGCTTAGCCACATGAGAAATGTAATAAAACATCGCACAGCTCATTTAATGTTTGGAAGGCATGATGTCCAGGTTAATATCTGAAGTGGGGGAAGGTAGAGTAAGCCATGGGGAGGGCTCCCGAACTCTGCCACAAACAAAACTGGGAAGGTCCATTGTGCCTTCTGATAAGAACATTTATTTTACCTCAATTAAATTTCAGGCTTTCTCTTGAGAGGAAGAAGGCAAAATTGTTCTTCCCTCCCACGCACTTACACACATTCATATTTATGCTTTACATATACATGCAAAGCACACACCTCGGTCTCAGGAGTCCTGGGAAATGTTTAAATGGTTTTATTCACTCTTAGAAGTGTTGTGCTTGTGGCAGCTAATAAATAGATCTTATAAATGCTACAGATTCCAGAGATGTTTAAAATACTCTTGCTGCTTTTAAATGCAGGGATAGTTTTAAAATCCCACTCTTTCTAGATGTGTTACTCATTCTAACAATTTTCCTATTTTTTATATACGGAAGAAGTGTTAATCCTTAATGAGCTTTTAAATTTGCCCTTGTTGCTCTTTTTAGATCCCCACAAGCCCTTACCTAAGCAATACAGAAACAAATGTTATGTAAAAGTATTAGTTACTTCTAAAATAAACTGATCTGAAAAATAACTAAAGCAAATGTTTTCTCATTATCTATGCTCTTTTTTTCCCAGCTCATCTCAAAACAACAGTTATTTTGTTGACAGAAAAGTTCATTAAGGTCTCAGACAGTAGTTTGTCTTTGGGGAGTTGACAACTTTTGTTAGGGAGAAGGCAGTAGTTTAAAAGCTATATCTTATCTCTCTGTCAGATAATTTTGCTCAAAATCAGAACTTTTCATTTTCTTCCCTATAAAAGCATTTTTTCAAATAATTTATTCATTATTAGTTAAAGTTGGAAAGGTGAAATTGTGAATGGATTTTTGAAAATCAGCCTACATCCAACAATCCTTTTTAGTTTTGCTTTTGTAAAATCCTGACCCTCTGCAAGTCCCTAGCAAAACTCCCATTGACTTTCATAGGACCAAGATTTTACTCAGTGTCTAGAAGGCGTGAATCCTCCTGGGCAATTAACTGATACACAACAAAGTTGTGCATATGAAAGCACATGCTTGTGCTTAGCCTTTCATCTACATAAATTACAGGCAAAATACTGATGCAAAAGACATTCCACACAGTTCCATAACAAATTTCAGTGTTATACCCATATGATCTCCTCTAAGATATTGCTTCTTCCCCAAAATACTTTCAATAAATTTACATTTTGCAAATGTTCTTAGGCTCCATTAAATGCCCACAGCACCAGAATTTTTAGAGAACATCAGACAGCTAGTTTGTTAATCAAAATACAGTGCCACAGGAGTTACACTAGAACTTACAGAGTTGCCACTCAGGAATGTTATTCATGATTGCCAAATAGCATTCAGTCATCAGGGATACTAAGCAAATTTACTTAAAAATAACCATACCTCAGTTACCTAGGAAATGCCTGCTTTTAAGGAGAAACATCTCTTTGCTTTTGTACTTACTGTTTTGAACTAGGTTCATAATGGCAAGCAGTGTTTGAAAAAGGTCTGTTAGAAAGCTACTAAGTTTATGCTATGGAGAAGTTTATTAGGCACAACTTAAAGGTCTGCCATTACACTCAGAAATGGAGTTTTAGCATGTTTGATGATCCAAATATACACGGTTCAGTGGTCAACATTACAATTGTTTAAAATGCAGTGACTAATCTGTAACTTATCAATATATTACAAACCAACGTTGACAATGCTATGGTCTTTGTTGATAATTTTTCCTTTATATAACACCAGCTGGAAGATGTTTCCCTATTATTGATCATGCCACTTATCAGCTATTCACAACATATTTCTTTGTACTTGGTACAAAATCTAAACAGTGTGGACTTGGTTCATTAACCTTTTGATATTGGGCAAAAGGGGGAGTAAGGCAGGGAGAGGAGAAGCACTAAAAGTAATTTCATTGTTATTTGGATTTTCATTTTTGTCAAGACATCTGAAGGGGAAAAGGGCACAAACTTTGTAGGAATGAAATAGCACTTAGAACCTGGTCTGAAATCTACAGAAGCAAAAGGAAGGCCTTCTACTGATTTAATTTTCACTGGTTCAAGTACTGAGCAAAAGGTAAGTTTCAAAAGCTTAAAAATAAACAAACCCCCTATCTTACAGTGGTTCCCCTGAGGACATGTTGGAAGTGGAGCTCTACAAGGAGTTGGCAGAAAAATCTTAAACTGTAGAAAACAGAGACAGAAGGTATCTTGCAGTCTGAAAGTCAGAACAGAAATTCTGCAACAAACCTCAGTACAGATTTTCAGAAACTATGCACTAAGTAACAGTTTAGAATATTTAAAAAGCTCTACACAAAAATTCACAGGTTCAGTCCGCACTATATTTTTAATATAATTTATCAAGTGCAAAGTCAGACTGAAATGTAAACTGTACCTGCCAGATGAAATATTTGCATGAATGTCTGAATCTGGTAGAGCTATACTTAATACATACACACCAGCAAGTAAACTGATAAGAAAAGGAGGTTAAGGTTGCAGAGCCAAGCATAACATTAACACTTTTGAATTCAAGCTCTTTACCTAGAAGGCAGCTCAAAATGATCTGATCCCCTACAAGCTTTTTATCGTTCCTCATCTCCCACTTAGCCACACTCTGTCCCCAGTAACTTGGCCTCTTCATCCCAGTATGAACTGGTGCTCAGACCTGTCTTTTTTCCTGGAACTTCTAGCATTTTTGCAAGAGGAGAAAAACAGTGATTTATATTAAATATTTTTTGTGTGTGAAGAATCTGTACTGTAGAAAAGTCATAGCTTTAATAAAAAGGAAAATTAACACATCTGACTTGTAATGTTTAATGTGAAGCTTGAAGTATTTCTACCTGTCAGTGCTGTCACAGGATGCATAGGAGTTGTAGTTCAGCTGCCTCATGTCCCTACATCCTCTTTATGTGGGGTAGCCCATCTACATCAGCTAATAATGCTCATGACGCAGGGTCTCAAAATAAACTGAGGCAGCCTTGTAAGAGGAACAGGGCTTCCCAAAGGCTTTGCATGCTGTAGTACTCCTGCACGGATGCTGACTCCCGCTGGGGAATCACTGGGTTGAACTGGTTTGGATATTACACAGTCCTTTCGCAATGCAGCCTTACGTCTCCTTAACACGGCTGCCTCATGACTAGCTTGAAGCAGAAGAGCGTGGGTCCACCTGCACCTATTCACACACAGTCTTCGAAGAACTTCAGTTTTATGTCTAGCTCTCCTCCCCTCCAATCTGTTAGTAGCTGCTAGGGTAATATATGAAGCAGTAGTTCTCAAGGTTTAGCTTAAATATTTCTTTCTCTAGCTTTTATAACAAAAAATCTAGGCTTTTTAACCATTTTTTTTTTTTTCCCATGGCAGCTGTGTCAGCCTAAGTTAAATGCAAAGCCAGGACAATCTTGGCTTATAACTAGAAGACACTCTAGAATTCAGGTCTGCAATAGCAGTCATTTTGGCTTGTCAGAATTAAGTCTGATATTTAGGTCTCTGTATAGTAATAACCCAGTCCTTATTCTGGCAAACTCCTAATGCTTTCACCTCTGTCTTATCAGAAATACCATAGGAATAGATACAGTTTTCTCAGTTACTATGCCAAGGTAGATTTACTAGTCACTGTGGGAAAGATAGAGATACACTCTCCTTGTTCCCTTTTATTTTATTACTTCATACCTGCACGGGTTTTAAGAATCAGCAGGGCCTGTTCCCTCTGGCACACTGCAGTACATGAGCATAAAAATGAGGGAAACTACTCCAAAACCAAATCATCCTCCAGACCATCAACAGCTAACCTCACTGTTACTCACCTCAAGTCTGCCTCCTGCCTTCTCCACTACAAACTTTTTCATTATTTCCTCCTTTTTGACAGTGGTACAAGGTATAATCATACATATTTTAAGATCAGGCATAATGGCAGGTAAGCAAATTCATTGCATCAAGAATTTATTGTTTTGTTCTCTAATCTAATTAATAATACATGGCTGCAACTTTTTCCATTAACATGATTTACATAAATAATATATGCAGAGCAAGTTAGCATCCTAATCAGAGGTTACTCACAATTTAAGAAAATATCAGTACTTATAGTAACTCCCCCAGAACACATACTAGCCATGGTTTTTAAACTTATACTGATCAAGTTTTCACTGGCTGCAGTGAAAGTAAACTAATTCAAGTGATACATCACGAGAACAACAGAGATGGCACTTACTAAGCAAATAAGGATTTATTTTATTTAAATTAGATGAATACATTAGTTTACATTTTATGTATGCCCCAAACCATTTATTTTTGTTTTACTGTGCTACTATGAAATTATATCACAGATCTACATGTGTTCTTGGAAATATACCTCTTCACTCTTTTCCAGCAACTTAACCCTAATTACTTACAAACATTCTCCTGGTATTGCAATATACCACTTACATTTTATTGTATTGCTTTGCAAAGGTAGCATGAATATTTAAAACACAGAAAAACTTTAGTGTATTTCTACCCATAAAGGATGAATGGTCTATCTACCATGCTATCATCATGCACTGCCCTGAAAAATCATGGCCGGGCTACTCCCAATGCTAAGTTCAAGGCCCCTCCTGTAAACATGGTTTTAGCTTTGTTTCCTGCCATTTCCTACAGTTTCATCTAGATTTTACAATGAAGAAAGGAGCAGGAAACAAAATTAAATCTTAATGTGACCTTTAAGACAGTAGCATGCCTAAGGAAGCAAGTGTGTGTTCTTTTGTCTACTTGCTCTCTCCTTCCATGGGCTCTTTTTCTCTTTTTCTTGTAAAGAATAAAAGGTAGTGCTGAAAGACAGTAATGATCATCATCATTTCTGTAAGCCACTCTGGAAGTCAAAGGAGACCAGAGTATGAGAAAAGTAACACTGGCTTAAAAGCAGTAAAACCAGCCACAATAGCTGCTGCAAGTGCTCTCTGCTATGTCTTTCTATTCTGAAACGTCCTTTGCATCCTTTCTGGCAATCTCACCATTGATGACATAAAGCTTCTCTTGTCACAACTTGTTCCTTCCAAAATTGGAAAGCAATTCCACTCTACAATGACACGTGGACAACGTTTGGCAACCCATCTTTCCGCTCAAAGCAATATCCATTCTCATGCCCTTCACCTGCTTGCCTCAGTTTGCCCTGGCCATTCATGGAGGTTGCCTGGCAGCTGTAGAAACCCAAGTGTCAAATTCTGGAATGAAGTTTTCCAGGACTGGAAAGTCAGTGTTAATGTTGACCTGTGGATTTGGCTAATTAAAGCAATATACACTAGATATTAATATCACTGGCAGTTCCTAGTTAGTCAGCTCTCCAGGCACTAATTAGATGTTTAGAATTCCGCTGTATGCCATCAGTGGAAAACATTCTTAGCTAGTTTGCAAAGCTTCATTAAAGAAATGAGAAATACAAATTCATCTAATCTAAATCAAATCTAAAACTGAAGTCTTTTCGTGTTTCATTCAAATGGAAAAACTGTATGTTCCATAGTTCACTATAGGCTTACTCTAGCTTAACTCATAAAAGCTAAAACTGCCCTTGCCTATCTGAAAAAGCCAATCAAAAGATTATTATGAAGTAATATTCCCACTGCACTTTTCCCTTGAACTCTTTTAGGTGCTTACTGCTGCAGTTCAGTTTCCATTTTATGTTCTGCAATCTCATGGGAATAGTTAGCTTAAGAATTTTTTGGACTAGAGGCACTGGCACATTCAAATATTTATCTCAATTCAGAAAAAATTTTGCTGCTCTTACATTGGTCTAGTATATTGGACTGTTATTTTTTTTTGCTTTTTTGAGAGCAAAAAGCAAATTGTTCAGAATACAAGTATTTCTACAGGAAGATTTCTGATGAGTAGTTTTATGCAAAGGGAAAAAGAGGAGGAAGGGAAACCACCCATTTTAATATGCAGAATAGCCCAATCACACTAGTGCCAACTAACTTGAAAGTGTTTTAAGAGTAGAAGAATCCACAGAAAGAATCTGCAATAACAAATAGAAATGGAATAGATAGAAACACAGAGTAAAATGTTGCATCATGTCACAATTGCAGTAACACTGTAACTTCAGATGAGTTCTTAGAGTTACACCAGTGCAAGGAGAAAACAGTTGACTCTCCTGCAGTGGTGATTACTATGACACATGCATATAGATTGCATATAAAACCCAATTCAGAAGGCCAAATTCGAAGTTTACCAACTATGAACCTGAGCCATTTATTTTATGGGCTGCTACAAAATCTGTTTGGCATTCATGGTCTGTGTAAATGTCAAGGTAGCTAACAAGCACGGTCTCCATTTTCACAGTAGCAATGTTTCCATATTCTTTTGGCAAGCATTGTACAGGCAATGTGTCACAGTAGCAGGTCTGAACTAGATGTGTTGTATTGTATGTCTTTACATCAAGGGCCAAATGTTTTAAAGATTTTAAATTAAAACTGCATAGTGCTTGCCATGCACAACTCAAAGTGGTAACCACTTCTTGCTGTATGCTCTGATTGGTGTTCATGTGGATTACATTTTAATATTAGGCTGGAAGCTTAATTATAAAGGATTATTAGCAGATCATGAGAGTATTGCAGTGAGATGGGGTCATGCAGAGTAGAATATTAAGAGCTGTCTAATCTTTGACCTATTTCTCCGTATCATTTTGGCATCATCGTGCAAATAGAGCCACTCACAAAACTGCTCAAGGCATTCTTTTTTTTTTCCTGCCTTCCTCTCAGAGGGCTACTGCTGGATGTCCTGCAGCAATTTGATTGTTTTGCTGGTAGACTTTTTGGGACAGGGACCGTGTGTTTCCTTCATGCTTTTGCATCTTGCTAAACATACCTTTGGAGTCAGACAGATAATGACATGCTTTGTATGTGGAAGTCCTGTGGCAGTAAAGGCACTTTACAGGATAGGAGATAACATGTGTGAGGGACATTTGGAGTCAAGATAAATTATGTGTGTACAGAAAGTCTATCTGAAAATAGGTCATAATAAAATTACAGTAGACTGTAGGACTAGTAAAGGCAGTTAAGCTTTCCTTTGGTTGATAGGAGTGATCAGAATACAAGCAACACTATTTTTCTGTAAAGGGATGCAGTGAGGTCTTAAAATAGCACTTATGTTGGCTTTTGTCACATTAACTGTGGGAACTCTGGTGGAAATACATTTAGGTACTTGAAGACCATAAGTTCAGAGATAAGCTTGGCTGATACCGTGAACAGCTTGCCTGAGAGGTAAATTGCATGCAGAAACTAAACATGACAGCTAAAGATAAAACACTTATTATGATTAATACCAGAAGATGTAACAGGCTTTACTTACTGCAGCCCCAGGAAACCTCACTTTTACCAGATAATGTTTACAACTCCAGTTGCACTCACAGGGCAACCACATGCTTTCTTAGTAGATGGTCTCTTATCTGCAAAATTTCTCACCCATGTGAATTTTAACTTCTGCATTATTCATGTGAACATTTCAGGAGATTTACAAGTCTGTAAGATTTTATGCACCTATTAAAAACCTAAAACAGCCTGACAGCAAGACAAATTTTTAAGAATGCTGTGGATGAGGAATGTGACAGTCTTCTTGTGAGAGGCTGATACTATGAAGATCGCTAAATGAACATTAGCTGATGTAGGAAGTGGCAAGTGAGGTTCCCTCCAGTATGTGAATTGTCTCTTGCAAATATCGGCACAAATGACCATACTGTATTCCTCATCTCTTACACCTACAAATGATAAAGTACAATCCCATGTAAAATGCATAAAAACTAGAAAATATCAGAATAAAATATTTCCAGCTTAATTTTAGCATCTATTTTATTTCCCTCTAAGTCATCCTAAGTTAGGTTTTTAGTTCCATTTCTGAAATTTATTTTGCTTCAGTAAACAAGGATAAGTCCTGTTTGAAAGAAATGAATGCCACTTCTTTCAGCTCAGAACCGCCCCCCAATTCTTCTTTCACTTTAAATTTTGTTCCATAACCAGGTAATAATCAGTATCTATACTAGAGGACTAAGATTCCAATATAAACCAGCAGAACCCCCTGAGAGGATTTTCTTCAATTTTTTTTCAAATGTAGCAGATAAAAAGAGAATTTAAATATTTTTTTCTTTTTATACAGGATGAGTCAACAGATAAAACAGTATAAGGCAATATAAAAGCAACAGACAACCCATATGGATCATTACTGGAGGAAAGCATTTCCTATAATATTCCTTAAGTATTTTGAGGTACTAGACCTATTCTACAACATTAATTCTGAGTAGCAGTTACAAAAAGAGGTTTAGTTCCCTGAAGATTATATATTGGACCGGAATGGTATTCTGATAATGATAAAATTAGTTAAAGAAATTAATGAGAAGACTCCTGAACTTTTTAATGGTATTTTTACAGAATTATTTACCTATCAAAACCGTAGTGTACCTAAACATAAGCCAAGGAGAAGATCTCACCCTCTTTTCACACATACACAGACAGAGGATGTATAGTCAAAGGAGGAAGTGCCAGGGAACAGATGCCCTCCTAAAAATGCTCTCAGAGCCAGGAATCTGCCCTCACTCAGCCAGGAAGACAGGCTGACAGTGGTGATGAGACATCAGCAAACTCAAGGGGAGCAGCTACAGCCCTTTCTGTGTGGCTAATGGAAGCAGAAAGCAGATTGACAAGAATGATTCTGTCACTCCGGGACTGCTCTCGATCAACATAACCAGTGCTTGAAAACCCATGAGCAGCTGGGTGATGGGAGGCTGGAGACGTCACCTCTCCACCCCTTCATCCGTCCAGACCCCTCTGACCCCACACCGTCGGCAGGGCATCCTGCAAGTGGTACTTGCCTGCGACTGGGGTCAGACAGGGCTGATGTCCCCATGTCACTCCCAGGCCCTTGAGAGTGTTCAGGGGGGCTGGTTTAGCTGATTTTAGTATAGGAAAGCTGCATGTAAACCAATGTCTTTCCTACCAGTCTCCAACAGTCTGTCCGAAACACTGAAGAATCTAGCAATAGCTGATTTTTTTGCTTCTCTGACTAAAAAGGGGAAGAAAAAGGAAATTAATCTCAGCTTGACCTAAAATAAATCTTTTATTCTAATTTATTGAGGAGAAAAAAATTTCTTTGATTCAACAATAACAAAGAAAGAGAACTATCCCACCTTCTTTTCTTCTGTTTGGGATTGTCAATGTTAACCTCTTTTTCAGAAAGCTAAAGCACCATAAACAATAATATAATTCTGAAACCAAAATCCAGAAGCATAGTCACACACTTACCACTTTACAGGTTATGGCCTGTTCAGTCTTTCCCAGATTGAACAGGCCAGAACTCCCCAACAAATGCAACCCAAATTTATTCTGGTTTTAACTCCACAGACCTACCTCCTTTGTGACCCCACAAGGTTGTCTGTCTCATTTTTATTTTCTGGCCAGTGAAGTACTGCACAAAACAAAAATTAACTCATTTCCAATATTGGTCTCTTATGACATTATGCATGTAGCAGCAATGGAGAAAAATTTCTTGAGACAAATGCCAATGTTTTTGGGTTTTTTTTAAATAAAAAGGTTTTTTTCTCCCTCCCCTTAGAATATGTCAATATGGCAAACAATCCTGTGCTCCATATGTTTGTGCACTAATTTAAAAAATATTTTCAGTGGGGAGGGTTTCTTAGCATGATGCTGAACTTCTGGTCCAAGTGGGCCATGATCCAGGCGCTAGACAGTCAGTGGCATTAACAGCTAAGGCATTAACCTCGTATTCGAGAGCTCAGCCTCAAACTCCAGCTCTGTACATCTAACCTAGCGACCTGAGCCTCATTCCCTGCTTTTTCCTGAATTTTGTTCCCTGCAAGGAGAAAAATTTCATGGCATTCAATCAAAATGTGTCAGATTCTTCATAAAACAAAATGCTGTAAAGTTTATACAAACCATTTCTCTCTAAATAGAAACAACATAGTATATAATTTCCTGGCAATAACTAAACTCCAAGACATTTTTTTCTTAATTAAATTAGGCATTAAATCATTGCAGCAGATTTATTTTCCTGTTTGTGTTTTTTATTAATTAAATCTGCACCATCTGCCTCTGTTTATCTGTTTCACAATCCTTTCATCTAGCATTGTATGTTTATATTTTAAATGCATATTAGCTTTCATGATGGATTTTGTAACTGCAGAACGGTAGCTGCAAAGACAATTGTCATAAATGGATATTCAAATGCTACAAAATAGCAGCACAGAAAGCACCACAGCACAGAAAAATAAGAGACAAAATCGTATAACAGAACAGGTAATCAAAATAATGCTTTATTAAAGAGAAGACATTTAAACACAGCAGCATAACACTTAGAGACCTTCTCTTCTACATGAGCAGGGATGTGGGATTAATTTAGTTACACTCACATTAATAATTCAGAATATAAACAGAAGAGAAGACATTTCAGATCTGTGAATCTTAACAGATAAAGCACACTTCTTTTTACTAAAATAGGCAGATTTCTCCCCAAATGGATATTAAATGGTTATGTATCCTGTACTAGCGTGTAAGTTACAAAAAAAGCATGAGTGTGTCTAATACTTACTCATGGACTTGAGCTGACTCTCACCATCTGATATCAATTTAGTCTTTATTTCTAGGGATTTTTCCTCTCTTAGTGTGAACAAAATTCTCTAAAAATTTCCTCTTGAAATTGCATAATGCACCTCTAAGTACATGGACCATTATACAGAGTACTTAAGACCAGACTAATTTATCCTATTGAATTGCAGGTGGTACCATTCTCCCCAACTGACTGAAGTCAAGCATTGTTTGCCACAATTAATGGAGACAAGTCTTGTAATGTGCTTTCAGGATGAAAAAGTACAAAGTATAGTAATTTTTAATGCTGAATGGCTGAATAATAAAACTTTCTGTTCTGATTTATGTCACGGACTGTGATAAATTATGAACTTTTACAGTTTTAAATTATGATGAGAGATACTGGACTTCAGCAGAAGTTATATGTTGCTAATCCATTTCTAGCAAAATTTTTGGTTTTGTCTGGTAACTAATTTTTAATGAAGTTACATAGGCATGAGACTCATGTGAAGAGTTTAGGTCATTCTGATCTGATGCAACACAATAAAGGAACAGTCCCCATGATCCTCTAGAGGATACAAGTGGTTTCTAGAGCTATAGGTCACAGATTTAACAGTAATAGATAAGGAAAGGCTGAGATTGTAGGGGAATCATTTCTCAACCAGTACTGATGGACAGAAGGTATACAAAAAACCACATCCTCTCTTTCCTTTTTTTATACAACTCAGTGAAATTAACTTTTCATGCAGTTTAGTTTGGAGGAGACTAAGGCATTTTAGGTTTGTTTGGGTTTTTTTGTTTTTGGTTTTTTTTTAAGATCTGGAAAGATAATTTTTTATCTTTCAGTTGAAATGTAGAAGCCCCCTTTAAAAAAAAGAACTCAAACCTCTCATCAAAATAACCGGAAAGCAGAAGCTTTAATGGAAAACTCGCATGCAGCACAGTTCATGTTTTCATTGAGCAGCTCCAAGGTATCATGAAATATTAATGAGTATGTGTTTAGAGGTGATAAGAACTGTAAGCACACATAACACTAGAATTACCTATGAGTAACATTAACTTATCAGTCCTGTCCAACGCTTTCTCTGTCAGTCCTCTCCAGGCCAACTGCAACTACTATGCCAAGTTTCTTAGCTACAGGTGACTGTTATTAATAATAGACAGAGACACACAGAATGAGCTTCTATAGAGGCATTATCTATTTTTCTGTAACACTATTTTGGAGGAAAATTCCACTGAGCAAAGGCCAGCCAGTGGGCAATGATCAGTCTGAGCAGTTCTCACATCACTGCACATTACCGGTAGAAAAATGACCTTGCTATGTAACAAATCTAAGTCTCCACACTGATTTGGAGAAAAAGGCAAGTTTAAGAATTGTGCTCTGGCTCCTTATCAAGTTTAAATCTTTACCAGACAAGATTCCAGTGGAAATCCAAATCCGCCAGTTCTGAAGGATCAGCATTTCTTCTAAATTACCCTCAGACAGCTTGAGACAGGTCTAATTTCACTAAACAAGTGCAAGCCATCCTTTCAGTGTGCTGTTTCCATGTGTCCTGAGCTGTGATGTACATACCGCAGCCATTCTTGCACACCCAGTCAAAGCGTCCCACAGGTGCAGCTATGGCCCTGCTGTTCAGCAAGTCGGCCAACCAAATTCCTTCCTCCCCCAGTGCAAGGATCTTGTGCTCCTCTTGGCACACAGGAGGTTTGAATGCATACTTTTCATTAGCTCAATTCAGCAGTCCATTCTGAACTGTCTTATTCTAAGTACAAAGAAAAGCCAAACCTTCATACATCCAAGCTCTCCACTTCATCACTGGCCTAACAATGTCTTAAGCTCAGTTCATGTCGTCCTGCGTAAATATACATGCAGGTTTTGTTTCTGTCTACCAGGTGTATTCTTTCTTAAATGTGGAATCATTCTAATTTAGGGCCTAATTCTCTAAAGACTTGCCACCCTGCCTTCTAGGCCTTGCAAGACTTTTTTTATATTCATCATAAGCATGATAAGCCTGTCCACAGCTTTTTGAAAAACTGGGCTTGTTAAGTAACCAGAAATTATTTATCAAATTTTAAAAGGACAGTCCTGAAACTGTATTTTTTTAATCTATTTGCAAAAATCTGACATTATATTAAGATTTCTGATTTTTTTAAGTTAAGAATCAGTTCTTTCTTCTTCAGTTGTACTTAAGAAGTCCCACTGATTTCATTAAAGATCTGTGGAAGAATACGGGACAGTAAATTTAGCTTGCACAATACACTATTCTTCTGCTAAAAATCTTGATTATTCATCGAGTTTGGAAGCCTACCATAATCTGCATTTTTATCATAGGCAAGAATAAACTGATACAAAACATATACCTGAAAAACTCTCCAGATTTGAGGCCAGCAAAACCTGAATCTAGCTCTGCATCAGGTATTTTGTGACTTGAGCAGGGACTAATAATAAAAAGAAAACAGATGTAATAATTAAGTAATTGGTTCTCAGCTGTGCATGGGATGAATATCTTTATTCAACATTTCAGCTTCAGCTTAGATGTATAAACCAGAAAAACAAATGTGAAAATACTAATAATCATATAATTTCAACTTACAGACCTCCAGGCCCCAGTTGGTAACAGGGGAACTCAGGAGGACTTAAAAAGCATGTGGTTCTACTTCCCCTCCTAGAAATGACACCTCCCAACATGGTTTTGAGCTAAGCTAAAGTCTTTGTTCAGCATGGCAAATGGGCAGAATCAGACTCTCATTGACTTCAGTGAGAGCTTAGAAAGCCAAAAGAATCTTATTGATCCCAACAGGCAAGCATAAATTAGACCTACTGCACATACACCCCTAAATTACCATATGAACACATGGGCACGCAAATCACTGAACATGGTAGGTGGAGACTGGGTTCACTGTAGATCAGCTTTCTGTACAAATGCAGGGCCCAGTACCTCCAGGACTCTGGAGACAATCCTTCTTGGAAACCTGCAGGTTTAAGATCTGGAATTCAGAACTCCCACACAAGTGTGCAGGGGATGCACAGTAGCTACAACGTCTGGCATAGCACTTGTGCACTGAAAATTGATTGTGGAGGACTGCAGGGCCTCATTGCAGGGCGCTACAGCCCCCTGTCTCAAAGGAGAACTGCTTCCAAAACGAGTAGGTATTTCTAAATTATTTCTAGGATTATTAAAGCATGCTCTCCATACCAGATGTGAGCTCTGCAGTGGCAGCCGAACTCTGCAAGTCTACCCGAGTGCATTAGAAGAGTGGGAAGCTCTATGACCACAGGAGGAATGTGGGGCTTGCCCATTTCTGCTCAATTTCAAACAGCACTTCTGTGAGTGTTTAGGAGACAGAGACATTTAGTTGTACATTTCTCTCTCTCCTCCCTTCACCCTCCCCCACATCTTTATTATAGTAAAGTGTTTCATGCATTGGCCACAATATTTCCTTTAACAAAATTCTTCCTGCTGCCTCAGAACCACTCACAACCCGGCACTTGGGGAAAATTTTAGGCCATTTTACCATATGCATCATGTCTAAAAATAAATCTATGAGCTTTTTGACTACAAAGATAAAAAGGTCATCCTTCCTCTGCATAGCCTTTTTTTCATATTTGAAAAAGAGCTGCTGTGAAATACTACTGTGTTAAGTCACTTGTGAAGGGTCTGTAAATGTAAAAGAGCAACTGATTCAGATCTGCCAATTAATTTCATCTTACCATAATTTTACTCATCTTTCTGGCAAAAGAATTTCTTATAATGCAATCAAAATCTGAGCTAAATAGGCTATATTGCTTTTAATGAGGTGATGCACAATCTCTCTTTCTCATTCCTAAGTGTTACGCTGTTTTTCACAATGAATTTCTTAAGGTGAATGAATTTATTTCTGGGCATAGTTTTTTTACTTCACATATTTACATATGTATTAAAATACTGTATATGTGAGTGATAACAGTACCTTTGTGTAGACTTTTCATTTTTGCTGATTTTACTCTGAGAGTCTGCCTAGCTTCACAAAGTATCCAGATAAGGAAAATTGCTCATGTCTTATGAACTGAGTATCTCATAGAAGCAAGTTCTGCCAATAGCTTTTGTGTATTTGTGCCAGTAAACTGTAGAATACTCTGAATTCATTATTTAAATTTGAATACACTATTAAAAAAAAATCCAGTCAATAAAGAATACAAACAAATTATCAAGTTTCAGTTTGGGCTGAAAAAAATGAGTTAATTCTTATTTGTGCTAGAGGTAGCTGATGTATCAAATTTACAGAAGCAGCCTGACTTTTTTCTGGACAAACTAATCAAGTAAGCACTTAAACAAAAAAATCAAGATTTTTCTGGATGTTAAAAAAAGCAGTGCATCATGGGGTACTTCAGAAATTATTTAGGAAGGTTGCTCCTTTTAATTCCTTTTGAAACCAAGCATTTTTAAATAAAAGCTACACGGGCTCTTGAATGAATTATGGCCTTTGTCAAACATTGCACTGCCAGGTCAAAGCCCCCCATGAATCAAACAGGTTTGGTGAAATCTGTAAACTAGTATTTCACTCTCATCAGAAAAACAGACCAGTATGTGATGGAGGTTTATAATTAGGACATTACTTTTTAGCGACAAGACACAACCAGTCTAAATGACCTGTGCTTTGAAGGTGGAAACTGTGAATGACAACAGTAATGACAAGGAGTACTATGAAAGAACTAACAATGAGTTGAATGAAATCCTAACAGGAGTCTGATTCCCCACTGCTTTGCACTATTTCCTAGTCATAGACATCCCTACAAAGCCAGTATGAAATGCTATCAAATTAGACAGGTTTTCACACTGATTTTGCACTGATATCTCATATTAAAGGATGGACAAGCAGTTCAGATTTAGATTTAAATTTGGTTTGGCCTTTCTCATATTTGAGTGATGTATCTATATTGTTATATAGATACACAGTTTATAGATATAAGCATGCTATATATAGATATGCAAGATTTAAATATATACATTTTAAATATGTATTTATCTACACACATATATATTCCCCTTCTTTATTGCTGAAAACTGAAGCTTTAACAAATCTTTGTTATGCAAACAAATGAAGAGCAACTTGAGTAACTGGCTTTAGTCTGTATCTACTGGATAATTTCCGTATGTTTGCTTCTAGTTTTAAGCCATGCTTGCATATTATTACCAGTGACAGTAAAGCACACATTTGTAGGTAATGCTCTAATCTCACAGTCAACTCCAATAATCTTGCACTGTGACAGGCTTCTGAATGAAACTGTTTTACAGTCGATATGTATGTGAAATACAACATTGTGTATGCATGGCAAAAATTATAGCAGCATAGTTTAGGTAGAGGAAAAGGAAAAGGGTAATTAGTCAATAGTTTGCAAAACTCTGCTAGACGCTCCTACTATTTCACAGGCAAAAAATGGGGTTTTGCTGCAAAGAGTCTATTCTCTAAGCCTTTGTCTCCATGGGGAACTCATTCTACAGGAATTCAGTGCGACTTTCCCATGTTGTCAATAGTACATACACATTTCCTGTGTGAGCAGCTCTTTGCAGCACTTTTTACTCCGTTTTGAAAGTGGGATAAACTGTCCTACCTGGAGCTAATCTTATTATTACACGTACATGTGGGGAAGCTAACATACCATAGCTGATACTCCACACATTCACAGTTTACCTAACTATATAGTAACTTCCCTATATAAAGAAACTGTCAAACCATGGAAGAAGACATAGGAAAGATACAGGCTAAAGATCTTTTACTTGAATTAAATTCCTATTTTTCTGTACTAACCTGTAGGCTTCAACTCCTTTAAGTTTTACCTGTTTTACTCACACAATTTCCATGCTCTTTGTTAGCAAGCAATGTATCTTCTTTTTATTAACTGAATAAATTACAAGACTCCAATCCAGGAGAGTATTTGTCATCATCGCTATATTCTGCATAGGCTTTTGCAAGTAACTGAGTCCACATTAATAGACCTATGGACTTGCATAAATACATCCAGATGCATAATGTATTCTCATGATCTAGTCCTTTATATTATAATCGAATTTATGATCTAGTCCGTTACATTATAAAAACCTCTCACACTGAAGTTGGTTAAATAATGAACCGAAAATACCTGTGAATAACAGCGCAGGTTCATTCTGTCCTTTATTCAAGGACCATCTTACCTATTTGTAAGCAGATGACTAGTGATTATTTACAGTATCCAGAAAGCTCTCTAATGATTAATCTCAAGGAACATGCATAATCAGAGAGTGGTAGGGCATAATGCAGTACTGTTAACTAATGCATAGTAGAAACACTACATAGACCTCTAGGAATCATTCATACACCTTCATTCAAGCTGTTTGATTAATACTGTTGAGAGCATTAAGGCTAGTTTGTGACTGATTCGCAGATGGAAGACAAAAGCACAACAGAAACACTTAGCAGGTTTCGATACCCTGCCTTCACACTGGATTGGAAGTGGACACCAAATCACAAAATGGCTGAGGCTGGAAGGCACTTCTGGAGGTCTGTCATCCAATCCCCCAGCCAAAGCAGGCTCAGCCAGAGCAGATGGCTCAGGGCCTACCTCCCCCAAATCAAATGTTGTTCTTTTTCTTTTTTTTTTTTCTTCTTTTCTTTTTCCCCTCTCAGCATTTTGAGTTCTTTTGATTTCCCTTCTCTTCTTATGAAATTTTAAACTGCATTCTGGTGGAGAACTGAAATCACATTTAAACTGCAGGAGAAGCTCGCTAAAAAAGCCCTGGAAACTAAGATTCTCACTTTTCACATTTAGAATGTCAAGCATTAGGTAAATAAAAAGATATTATGAGACTTGCAATATAACTATGAAAAATGGCCTTACAATACAGTTCATATAGGTGGAAATTTGCATATATTCAGTGGTCTAAATTATGTGACTAAAGCCAGTCTTTCAAGTCCTACGTTTCATATTACATCTCACTGGACCCAGGAGACTGAGAAAAAGTACTGCCTTTCACCATGTAATTTCACACTGAATTTCAGAGGAAAAGCTGCAGTTGGCTAGGTGGCATGAATTCAAGAAAAAGATTCAGTGGACACTCTGAAGGTTTAGGGATAACTTTTCTTGTACTGCAAAGCTCTACCAACATCTCCCACTTATAATAACACATTTAATTTCCTTATGTTTCACAACTGGGTAATCTTTGTCGTACTAGCACGTTTTGTTTGAACAAATGAGAACTTGCTCAGAAAGAATCCTGAGACACACACTTGCTCAGAGAACTTCAAGAAAAAAAAAAAAAAAAGACAAAATGAAGTTCAAGATTTAACTGGATTTAGAAGAGGACATTTGTCCATAGCCCAATGTAATGGTCTTAGTCCAAATTAGAATAATAATTGAAATGACACCATGAGTACCATGTCACTGCTTTAGCATATAAAATTCTGGCAGTAAACCAAAGTAATTCAAAACGGAGACAGTACCATTAAGTACATGGCCAGTGGTGAAAATATCCAGCATAATTTAACTAAATAAATTTAATTTGTTTTATATAAAAATAATCCTTATGAGATCTTAAGAAGCCCAAACCCATTTTTTCACCTGTACAAGAATCTTTCCTTCAGTCCTAAAGTGATTTCCTACCTCCCAATATGGCAAGGATTTGGACAAACACACAGACAGATAAGAAACAAGCAAAGACACAGACCATGAAACTGTATTATGAGAAGGACCCTGCTGACATCAGAGTAGCAACCTGCATAACATAGGTAAGTGCTTGCAAGCACCAGATGTGCAGATACCAGAATGTGAGGATGCCACCCCACAGTCACCACCATGGCTGGGCTAAGAGGAGCTCATTTAAGCACAGCTCATCTTGCACCTCTGATTGTTATGAACTGGAGCTGAATTCATGATGTGCTACCCAGCATATGGCCACAATGAAGTCTTTTCCCTGCTTGCCCCAAAAGGACCCGGGGCATGTTTGCAGATGCAAAGTTGGTTGCAGGAAGAGCTTTCTAAGGTGGGGGAGGATGTACTATCTCTTCCCCCTCCCCAGCTCTGCAAGGCTCCAATAACTGCTTTAACTTGTGCAGAGGGTCAGATGGACACAGGGTAACCTCATGAACCAAAAAATACAAGCTACCATCAATGAGTCCTCACATCTGTGTGGAATGAATTCAGCCTCAAACGAAGGTATGTGGGGGCAGAAAGGCAAAAGAGAGCTTGCCAATGAGAATGAACACTATGAAAACTGAGTCACTTCCTTTGTTTTTGTTCCTTTCCTGATTAATACAATCAGATAATTATATTAATACCTACAGCTCAAAATAAAAAAAAAGTACAACATTTTTCAAGAAAGCTAAATGAAACTATTTGGCATTTCTTATTTATTGATAATGAATAAGCTTGATAGTTGCTGATATAAAGCAGCAGTCCAGGACTGACATTAACCAGCACAGTCTGTGATGTCAATGTTATAAATCACGCATGGGAGTCTCATGTTATGCAACATCCCACAAACTGGAGCACTAGCCATTTTTTAAAGTAATAAAGTTAAAGGGTAAGTAGGTTACTTATCGCGTTACAGCACTCAGACTTCAGCTAGTACAACACTTAAAAATATACAGATGGACATTGCAGTCTCTAAATCAATTTGTAATTTCTGAACTGGAATTATAGACCAAAGCCTAAAAAGCCATGTAGTCCCGAACGAGACTTTGAAAAGTAAAACAGAAGAGGTATCATTACATAATTATATCTGGGAGTAAGAAATGCCGTAAAATACTGTAATAGATTCTAAAGCTAAAACTGTATCATGAAATAACCTATTTTTGAGCTAGAAAGGTTAAACATATTTTTAGAGGAACTATAGGAAACCAACAACTAAATGGCTATAGCATACTTAAAAATATGTTGCACTTCACCAGATTAAAAGTTGGTTTAGTTTACTACTTTTACTGATAGGAGAAATTCAGAGTTGAATTGAATCTACTGAAAAGTCTAAAAAACCCACAAAAAAAACCCCAAACAAACCACCTTTTCCTCTCATGCAGGGTTTCATATATTCAGCAATCCCTCCATTTAAAAAGTAAGAGGTGACTTTAAGTTCCCAGGCTGCTCAGGGGCAGAAACAAGCAAAAATTAACTACCTTCATTTTCCCACAGGAAGGGGGAGTAAAAGAGGAAGGTGAGCTAGAAAGTTTTCTTTCAACTGAGGTAAGACACAAGCCAAAGTAAATCAGCTTTGATCCCTTTCCTCCTCAGTATCTTCTTTACTGAGAGAGGATGAGAAGAAGGAAGAATGTGGCTACTGGGGATTTGGCAGAAGATGCTCCAATCTGGTGGCATGAGCAAGAGTTAAAAACAACTACAACTTCCTATCAGCCATTCTTTACTTCAGTTTCATATAAAATTTAATGTTGGTAATAAATCTAAAATTAGCACACAGCAAACACTCAGCCTGTCCCCAAATTGGTTTTACTATATTCATGGAAGCCAGGATTCCTATGCCTTCATTATATACGGGCCCTTGCATGTGCAGAAAGTGTATGCATAATACTAGCAAATCTAAACAATGCATCTGTGTCATGTCAGGGCCTGTCCTTGAGATCCTTGAGAACAGGTCAAATGGAGACCTGGCAGAAGGGGGAGGCAGCATGTAGAGGAGCTGCATGCTGCAAGGATGTCATCTGAGGTTGTCTTTTTAAGCCAACAAAGCATCTTTCCTGTAGACAACCCTTTCAGCAGAGGCTCACAGTAATTGCTAAATTTATATTATTTTATTAATGATGGACTATAACAATGAAGTAAAAAGGGAATTTCCCCCTGAAAGCAGAAATCCTGCCAAGTGCCCTAGAAGCTTCCTGCATTGCTTTTCTTGCTTAGGCTGTTTTTTTTTCTTGTGTGACCTCGTGAAATCCTATCCCTTCACATGCTGACAGAACGATGATTATAGAGCTATTCTTAGCCTTATGACATATCTAATGACTGGTTTAGCTAATATTCCTTTTCAAATCATACAGATCCATTCCTCCAGGGCTATCGTGTTGTAAACCTGTTGCTACGAGTTTCAAAATATCTTGCAGATATTTGTTTTACTTTTATGTTCAACAGTCTAATATGCTGCTAATTTATAACTAAGGAATATCTAAAAAAACGGCCTCTCAAAAAAAGCTTCTACTGACATCTTGAATGATGATGGGATGATGTTGAGATTTTCATTTTGGGAGCTACCAAGTGCAATATTCATTTTTGTGTCAGGGAAACAAGTATGACCACTCTCTTGGGAAGCGTTCATAGGACCAGGTCCTTATTTTACCAGGCTGTGTTCTTTAAGGATACAGTGAGCTGGCTGGAAGAGAGTTTGCAGATCTACCCCACCAATTATGAACAATCCTGCACACATCAGCTGCATAGCCTGCAATGCTCACTCACTTCTTGGAGCTTCAATGAAATTACAGTGAAGCTCATTACTTCCCTTCTCAGAATGCTATGTTGCTGTTATTTCATTACCTTAAACGATCTATCATTTCAGGGTGTAACTAGAAATTTCCAGCATATCCATTCTCAAAATATGCCTTTGAAGCCAAAGGCTTTTCTTTAGCAAGTCCTTATTAGAGATAGCCCCTTTGATACCTATGTTATTTTGTGAAATTCAGTAGTATGGGCCCTACTTTAAGTCCTTTGCACTACATCCAGACATAAAAACTCTTGGGATTTTTCAGTGACTCCAACTGATAAAGGTGAGATTTATTCCAGTAATTGCTCGCTCTCTTTAGACGTAGCAGTTTTATGTGTTTTTTTAACTCTGCTAGCACCTCTGTGCAGGGTTTTCTCAAAACGAGACTTCTTCCTACCTGCTCTGGAAGTTCCAGCCAGGGACTGTAAGCAGGAAATTGGTGTTCAGCTCTCTTTCCAATCCTCTGTGCTCCATGCACACACACACACACACACACACACACACACACACACACTCTCTCTCTTTTATCCTTTCCTTATCTCTCTCTCAGCTTTGGCTCATAATCCCCACTTCAGGCCACTTCCCCAAGTCTCTCAGGAAAACATGCTATTACAAGTCTGACTTCATTCCTGCCTTTTTCCTCTGTAGCAAAAGGCTTCTCCTTGACAATCCTTTCCATCATGCCAGTACAGAGCCAAATGTTCCCGTTTTCCACTTCGTTCTCTAATGAAAACCTGTGGTTTGCATTTGATGTAGTAACACTAATTTTTGCTGTAAGACCTTTAAGCTTTATTATTTAACTAGTAATGTCACCTTTCTTTAACATTTAATAGACTTCAGTATTTAAGATAATTTGTCATGGGTTCTCCAGCTGTTCTGCTCACTCCATGCAACTTTTCTACACCCACTACAGTTTAAACTCTGACACATACAACCGGAGAGTGCACAGTGAGTTCCTGCAGCAACAACAAAACCCCACAAAAATCAATGATAGTAACAGAGCAACTCGGGAGGAAAAAAAAAAAGGATTTGGGTTTAGATACCTGTTTCAGTCCCATTTTACTCCAAAATTATTTTGGAGTAAGTTCATAGTACCCGATGCATGGAGGGACTATGCACACTTATGGTATAATTTAATGGAATCACAAAAGACCTAGTCTGTAGATGCTTGTCGTACTACAGGAAAGTGGAGATAAAGTTACAGTCTTTTCTGAGGTAACTGCAACCATCTACAGCTGTCGCTAACATCATATAGGCCATTACGACTATGCACAGATCATCTCCTGGACAGTCATAGCCCACCTGCTCTGCCTGTGAAAAATATTCTTTTTGTTTGCAGCTTTTTCAGCCCCAAATCAGATTACAGCAGAAGCATTCTGCAGAACACAAGAGAAAACCTTTCCTCATCAAACACTGCTCTTCAAAGTCCAAAATGGGATGACATTAGGTTGCACCTTTACCTCTATCAGAGGGCCCAGATTGCCAGGAGTATTTCTGACTGCCAGCCAGTGTTCTGGAGAAATTTGTGAACCTGAGATCCCTGCACTGCAGGCATCATTCATGCAGCTATCTCCTTTGGTTGTCTTTCCAACAACTAACAAAATCCAGTGACTTGTTTTACATGGCATGGTATCCTTAGACATTCAAGTCCTGTAAGTTCAAATCTGTAAACCAGATCAACTTGAAACCAGATCAATATCACAGCTGGCAATCTTGCACAGCCCACAGAAAGCCTTGTAAAATCACACTACAATGTAAGTAAGGAGCAAAAAATGTCTGTTTGAAGGGTATGATTAAACACATGCATTAAGACACACATGTAGGCATGCTTAAAAACTTAAGGTATTTATGAATCTCCATATATACCTCCTAGATGGTTAACTCTCAGATCTGAAAGGCAACAATATTCCTCACGAAATTCACGATGTATGTTCAGAGGGAAATCCTCATGCTTCATACAAAACATTTTTATCCCAGTATGTATGTAAGGCAATATAACCGTATTCTGTAGCCATAGAAGTGAAGCAAAGCTGTGCCATTGGCTATGATCCATGTTTCCCATGAGATAAACAGCACTTTGATATGTATAAAACCTGGCTGCTTAAGACTTTAGGTTAAGGCTTTTCTACATCTGTTTGGGTGTAAAGGTATAAACAACTGTTCACAGAATTTATATCATATAAACTGAAAAGGCAAAGGAGTATTTTTCACTGATAAGCAACTCAATTTTACATACTTTTTTGTGTTATTTGGTTTTATTTTAAACTTCATAGAAAATATAGAACAGACTCTGTCTGCACAGAATCAATTGCTCTGAAAAGCTTCTATAAGATAGTACACTAAATTGTTTTTGTGGTGCAGTAGCATAGCAATATGATTTTAAACTCAAGGATACAGAAAGATTCACCAAGATATATGAGAAATTCAATTATTCACAAGAGAAGGAAAATCAGGTAAGTAAAACTGTTTTTTGTCTTGAGCATACCAACCCATCCAGTGTGTATCATATGAGGTTATGCTTACTGGCAATATTCCCAATAGGTAGGAGAGTACAGAGGACAAATTTGGGAACATAGCAGACTTCTCAGTTGCTGTTGAGGGTTTCAGCTTTTATTAAAAGGAAATACTTCCAGCTATTATGTGTATGGAGAAAAACTGCTTACTCAGAGCCTCATAAAACAATACCATGTATGTCAATGAGTGCTAACCTAGAGTGAAACCATAATGCCATGATTTTAAAAGTCAAGTTCCTAACCATTTACCTGTAACAAAAGAACATCGCATTATGCAAATTGACCCTGAGTGGAGCAGAGGCATAACAATGCTAGTTAAGAATGTATGTTTTAAGACTCCTGGCCTTTAAAAACATGGAAGAGGTGCAGGTGTAGATGTCATGTTTTTCTGAATCAGTATTTACATACTGATGTATGGGAGACATCAAGCTAAAGCATTTGACAAAGGAAAATGCAGCATCAGTACTCTTCATTTCAGTTAAATCTTTTGTTGTTGTTGTTGTTAAAGCATATATTTGTGCAGACTCCAGCACCTGAATGAAGTCTGAGGGCAGTATCCCATCCTACTGATGAGGTATAAGAACAGCAGTGATGGTTCAAGATTTCCCAGTATTCATTTCTATTTTCCTCCTGTTTATTCACAGTATGTGTGTAGAACACAGTCCCAATTGTGTTACAGTCTGTATAAATGAAACATAGGGGCAGCGGTCCCTACCCTGAAGTCTTGTAGACCAGATATAGAAGAAAGGAAAAAAAGCAGGAGAGTAAACAGAGTCAGAGGTGACTTTTGACCTCCTCCAGGTTAACCATTTAGGTGTGTGACAAAGAAAGAAATGGAGCTGCCACCAAGCCTTCAAAGGAGCAGTTGTATGGCCACATTTCTATTCTGAAGTGATCATCTGTGTCATATCCCCCGCACCTGGCAGCACTGGTTTTCCCTGTAACCTATTCAGCACATTGGCAGCAAAACAGCTAACAGACGTTCCCAAAATAAACACAGCTCTGTCAGAAGCTTTCTTTTGGAAGCATTCACACTGGACATTAGGATGAGCAGTTGCTTCCTTACTGTGTCTCTTTCAAGCAGGTTTTCAAAATCTAGCTTAGGCCCTTTGTATCCCAAGGGATTCAACAAATTGCAGTTTTCTTCTCTATAGGTGGCACAGGAATTTATCAACTTGTCCCCTTCCCTTGTGACAGGCAGGCACATAGAACCTGAGGTTGCTTTCTGGTCTGCCCTGGTTAATGGATGTATCTGCAATTTTATTCAACTGTATTTTGTACGTAATCCTTACACACCTCATGGGAATTGAAACAGACGTGTTCAACCACACTTTGTGGAAAAGTCCTATGACTGAAGGTAGTAATGAGTCATGACATTTGGGAAAGGAAGAACAACCACCCAACAACATGAGTTAAACTTAGACCAGCCAGTCCTGTGATATAAATATACAGCTTTTTAGGATTGCTTTGAAGAATTGTCCAGGTAGAAGTGACAGTAACAAGAGGGTGTAAGAAAAAATCTGTTTAAATTGTCAAGGCTGCAAAAAAAGTCTATGAGTAGAACAAAGACTCCTGTATGAAAAAAGGTTAAACATAGATCATCGTTTTGTCTAGTGATTATTATTAGCATAGTGCTTCCTGCGAGAAAGTATACCTAGCTGGAGTTGTAAAAGCAGCAGTAGATAAAGCAGAGTGCTCACAACTTAGCAACAGCTTTGAAAGTATTGTCAATAAAGCTACAGTTTGAAATAGGGCCAAGTGATAGTACGTGATAATACTGCACAATTGAAGCAGCACTTCAGTATCTAATCTTGGGATTAGAGCAGATCTGGAGGTTCACACTATTGAAACCATGTCAAGGCTGAATTTATAGCTCTCCTTGGCAGATATAAATAACAGCTACAGATTATTGGAGGCAAACTTTGATATATTTCACCGAAAAAATGCCTATCTTAAAACCATGGAAACTTTCTTTTTCATCCAAAAAAAGAAAAAGAAAATTCTCAGCTGCAGTAGATGCTGAGGCATCTGTTTTCCACTATCACTGTGTTTATATGAATGTTTCTAAGGATCCAGCTCCTTGATATTACGGTCTTTGATAAGTTCAGTTGAGCAGAAGACCTGGCTACAAACCAGCCTTTTACCACACACAAGGACTTCATATGCATGAGACAATCATCAGTCTCCCCTGTGGACATGCAGATATTGTAACCATTGGAAGTGAAATATTTAGCATAGGCAAATGAATTCTTAAGTCACACAATTCCTTAGTGGTAAGAGTATTTCATTTTTATTGTTTCTTTAGTTTGTTTAAAAATTTTTTTGTTGTGCATACACACACACATACATATATATATAAAAACATCAAAAAGAGGAAGGACCCAAAGAGATGATTGGTTTGGAAGCCAGGAAAGCGAAATAAAAAAAGAAGAAAAAAATTTTGGAAAAAATGGGGAGATGTCATATTGGAAGGTGATCTTTTAAATACTGTTTTTCAAAGCTGTGCTTAGAAGCTGTCCAGGATACAGCCAAATAAGATTATATCTGTTGTACCAACCTCTCCCTGTCATACTTGGCTAGTATCATGCATGTGATACTCCAAGTGTAGTTACTGTTTGTTTTTTAACAGCTACATGATCCATACATTTGGCAGAAATTGTTTATAGATTTTTGTTTCTTTTATTTCCATATTTGCATGGAAATTTCAAAGTGAAAATTATTGCCATAAAATATGGTTCCTTTTTTTAGCCTGACAGATGCGTCTGCTTGAGCAAGAACAAAACTCAACTCTATTAAACTAGTAATCCTTCCATATGACATTGTCACACAGCACAGATGTCCTTTCATAGGATTTCTGTCAAGGGGACGGCTTGCCATTCCACACTGACAGGTAGGGCTGGGGATGATCAGCAAATAGATCAGAGATTACTTAAAATGCCTTTCATCAAATTTAAACCAACCTTTATGCAATTCACTGTGGAGCAAAATTAATTATTGCCCTGCAGTAATTGCTTCCATTTATACACACCTAAATGCTACCAAACTTTGGGAATATGAGAACTTCCTAACTGAACACAGAGCACCTGCCATTAACTCTTGAATGTCTCAAGACTGGGGACTTCAAAGCAGTGATTTAAACTTCCTTGAAAATTTTTCCACACTTTCCCCACTCCCTGTCTTGTTGGAGCCAGAGTAGCTAGGATGCCTTACTTAAGATGGAAAGATATGCAAAATAGTCACAAAACATTTTAGTATTTTTAAATAATTCCTAATATAGTTTTCCTGTGCTGAATATACAAAATACTTGGTGTTATGATCTAAGGCAAAGGTTTTACTGGCTTGCATATGACTCTCATAATTCACCTGCAGCTTCACCACCCACAAGTATTATGCCATCATATCCATCCTGAATACAGTATGCATTGCTGCTTCTCTATGGACAATACAACTTTGACATTACAGTCTAGAAGCCATAATAATGCATGCACCACATATGCAGGCAAACAGCACTGCAGGACAAGGAAATGCCTCATTTGGGTATGCTTCCTTGGTGCTCTTGAACCAAAACTGACCATAGCAAAGTAGAAGCACTTTTTTTACCAGTCCAATATGTGTGCTTTCTCAAAGCACGAGCTCCCTTGAACAATTTTTCTCTTCTTAAGAAGCTCCTTAAATAAAGAACAGCATGTTTCCTCATTCTAAACATGAAAATCTGCAGGCTAATAGAGAAGCAATCAGACTTTTACTTCTTTGTCCTTTGGTATAAGAGAAGAAAGCTTTCAGAAAGACACATTTATTTCATTTGCAAGAAATTAAATCCAGGTTTAAAGCTTTTCTCCAGCCCACTACTGTTTGCTTTCTTTGGAGGGAAGTTACAGCAATGCTAGGTCCTGGGAAGAACTTTGACATGTGTTGGCAATCTTGCAAACTGAATTTAGAGTCCCTCAGATTCAATATTGGGATATTTATTAAGAGCAAGTCTTGCCTGAAGCTCTTTATGGGAGGTTATGTTAAGCCACTGGCACTCTCTTCTAGGGTAAGCTTCCTGTTGTTTATCCCTGATGATGTTTAGAGCAATGCTAATCCACTTCCTGGGGCATCCTGCTGAGATACAAGTCACATTATTAACAGCTAGTAGTTTTGATCATGATTTCCAACAGGGCCATGCAATTTGGTTCCTGAAATCTCCTGCATAGCTTTTCATTTAGAGAAATCGCTGCTAGCTGGGGAGAAAAAGTAAAACCAAAATGGAAGAAAAATAGAATTTTCTGTAGATAGCATTTTTTTGTACATGACCTGTATTCCCATAACTTTCAGCAGGACTGTGCAAAGTGTAGGACGGATTTTTTTTTTCCTTTTTTGTAAACAAGGTATACTGTACAGGCAATCTACTACACATCTTAAAATATGGAAGTGACCCTGTCAGGCCTCTTGTAACAGTGATTTGCGATCAAATTCCCAGCTAGTATGAAACTATCTCTATGGAAATCAATATTAGAACATAAAAATCAATGGCTCTCACTACTAGCTTTTCAGTCTTTATGGAGATTCAAGCCCTGTATGTACATATATATGTATTCAAAGGCTTTTATGAAGAGGAAGCAGCATGCTTACTTATTCAGGCTTTCAGTTTTAATCACCACCTCTTACTATACTGGGGGATCATGAAACTGCCCGGGCATACCAGGAAGCTGGGCACAAGATGCCATTTCTGCCTTTGCAGCTGACTGACTTCATGTTTCTCAGCTTTTGAGACCTCCCTTTTACTTACTGAACAAGACTCAGAAGATACTTGTCTGCTTCAGGGATTTGAGACTACACAGAACATACTAGCTCTCCCAGTTCAGGGAGCATGTAGGCAGCAAAAGTTCAAGTTCACAGCTTTCCTTCCTCTGTTCTCTCTTTGCTTTGGAAGGAAATAACTGCAGTCTTTGTTATGAACCTTATTTTCTCACTCTTTTGCCACACTAGCCAGGCTAGGGATGAAGTATAATACTTCCATGGTGTCATTCTCGCACTGCAGAATAACCAGTTGGAATAAGGAAAAAAAAGACGAGTTTGTAGGTAATATCATTCAAAAAACAACCTGAAACCTGCACTGTATAGCTCTTTACTCAATATCTCCTCATTTATATACTCTGATCAGCACTTCAGTGATCAATGAAGTTGATCAGTGAAGCCAGCTGTTGTATCAGCTACAAAATCAGAAAGGAAAGGTGCAACTTGTAGTTGCATAGGGTGCAAGTTGTACATAGTTAATGACATCAGACTGTGCAAACTCAGGTATCCATGGGCACTGTGCATTTCATATGCTGAAGTTCATGCATGCACAGCCAAAACCGCAAACTCTCAAGAGTAAGTGCTTACGTGGGGTCTTGCTACCACCAGAGGCTCTGTCTGCATGAGCTCAGACTCCAGCCGGGCATGCCATGGAATACTTTTCAGTGGAGCTACACAAGCTCATAGCAGCAAGTTTCTGTTTCTGCAGGCAAGAAGAGAATACACCAAATCTCATGTCCTTGGCTCTAAACCATTGGGTCCCACCATTCTTGTTGCCTTTGCTCAAGAAAGTTTCATGCTCCTTTCCCCTTTCAAAAGCATTTCCTTATGTGCTTTCAGATTAAAGAGTACACTTACAGAAATGGACGTACCATTATGTGAAATCAAGAAGGTAAGGCTACAAGCAGGGTAAAGTCAGTGCACTCATGTTTCATTATACAGCTACGACTGTTTAAAAGAGTTACTTTGCCATAGCAATCACAGCAAAAGGGATTGAATTATCCTTTAAAACGTATTGGCTTTGCTATGGTTGCTGCAGCAAAACAAATTAATTTAAGCTTCCCTCAGAGGTCCACATGCAGAAGTACATACAACTCCCCTACCAAGAGAAAGGCAGAAATGAGGGCTGAAAAAGGAAATTTCAGATTCATGCTAATTTTTTTTTCTCATTAAGTTTCTTTTTTTTTTTTTTTTTTTCCTTCCAGTAAACAATTTGTTATTGCAATTGGGACAAGCTTCCTATTGGCCTTGGGGGTATTTCAGTTTGTGACTCAAGTAGTAGCTCCTAGTTTGTCTAGTACTAAGGTTTATAAACATTCTTAACCATTCTGCAACACCTTAATTTTTCACAGGTTGTGACGAGCTTGGTGAAAGGGAAGTTTAAAAAACAAAACCAAAAACCAACAAAAAAACCCTCAACACATTCCTGGTAGGCTCAAACAGTGGATGCACTCTCAGATGACCCCTTGACATTTTCCAGTCATTGCAGAAAGGCTGTCCCCTCTCTGGAAATAATCTAAACACTGATCCTCCTATCTGTCAGAAAAGAACCAGAGATTAGGAAAAAAAGTCTATAGAGTTTTTCTGATCAACAATCTTCTCTTAAAACTGCCAGTGTATAGCTGAACAAATGTTTGCTTTAACTGGTAACAAACAAATATTTCTGCAGGGTTACATCCCACAAAAGCAGCAATAGACTGTGTCTATGACATGGTTATAGGAAAGAGTCTACAGAAGTAGTAGTACTGTGAAAGTCAGATTGCCTTGTTAGGGGTTTCCTTTACCAAAGCGACAGTGAAAATTTGAGATCAACATTTATCCTCCAGGTGGGATTGGAAAAAATTATCACCTTTATATCAAATTTAGCAAAAATACATTGCAGCATAGGATCTAAAGGAAACAAAAGTACAGGTATAGCAATAAGTATAGGCAGAGATAAACAACTCTGGTGTTGAAGGCAACAATTGCAACACGGCACTTGTACTCAGGGAAGCCTGAATTCAGAAAAAAGCTGACCTAGAACACTACAACATATTCTGTATTTTTGGAACAGAAAATAACATAAACTACAGGAAGGATTGAAGCAGGATTAACTTTATGTTAATAATTACACTGTGTCTAAGCTCTTAGCAGAGTGATAGTGGGTATATAAAAGTGAGAAAGCAACAAAAGAATTGGGAGTAGTACTACTTTGTTTTTGTTGCTCTGTCCTCTGTACAGCTTTGGGATAGGTCATCGAGCAGGGCTAATGCTCATGCCTGACATCAACTTCATTATTCAATCTCCCATTCAAGAGCAGCACAGATTGTATCTCAAAGGGATCTAAAAAGGAGAAACAACATCATAAAAATATGTTCATTTAATAATTTGCTGAATTTTCCATAACTCTACAGAGCAGTATTTGTAGAAAACTCTCTCAAAAATTTCTAAGGGTAGAACGCACATCTGTCAAATTTAGGTCAAGCTTCTGTGTATGAAACTTTAAGTACTCCAGGTAAACCCAACAAATATCAGGGAAATTTATGTGGAACTTTTAGTGCAACTGTGGGGGTAAGATTTAAAAAAAAGAGAATTTACATTATGGCTAGGTATTCTGTTTTATTTTAAATAGGAGGTTGTATACAGATGGAAGAAACTTCACTTGCAGTTTCTCAGAGACAGGAGGCAGCAATCATGTAGTACAACAGAGAATCAGGTCTAGCCATGTACTAATAGACTTCTCTAGGTTAACGCGATATTATTAAGCAGTGAATGTTTTTCAGTTGATAGGGAACAGTAGAATTTCTGAGCCTCTGCCCTTGTAGAAAAGGCTTTAATTTGTTTAACATTTATGGGAACAGATTCACCCCATTGAACATTTATCATTTGACTGGTCTTTATGATTGTTAGTATTTCCATCATTGACCTCAGAGAAAAAAACTTGTGGGTCAAAAAGAGTTTGCATTACAGGTGAGAGGAAATGAGCAATACAATAGTGTACAAAAAAGTACAATAAAATACTGCCAGATTTCTTTACACTAGAATGAAATGAGAAAGGGAAGGGGAAAGAAACATCAAATCAGCTCTTTTACCACTAACAGGATATTTGTTGCATGCAGCAACAAAACACTGGTTATATAGGTAAGATCAGAGTTCCTTGCTCTGAGAAATCTGTAAATGGTTAAAAGTTACACTTTTCTAGTTTAGCCATTTACACTTGTTTTTTTTGCTGTGAAATACCAGGCAGGTGAAGGGCCCTACAGCTAACATAGGTTTTGTGGTTTATAAAAAAGTCTTATAAATAAAAAGGAACCTCACTCATTCACAATATAGCCTGAACTGCAAATTGTAATGGTGCTGAAGCCCCAAAATAGGGGATATTTACTTCTAAAGAAAGCAGAAAATAGTAAAGAACATTAGATGCCAAGAGATGTTAGGAAAGAAAATCCATAGTTGCCAGCAAATGGTTGGGTCAGCAAACAAAAAGGAAAACAGGGAAGACAGATGAGACATCCATACCTTTTGTCAAATCAAAGAGGTTGGAAAAAATACTATTTGTTAAAACACAGGCTGTAAATGAGGAATAATCAAACACTAAAGATGAATCATGTTTTACTTCACACCTGACACTGTATGACACTATGCCTTTTTTTTCCTGTAGTTAGAGAGATTTTAAGAAGAGGTGTCACTTGAAAGTTGAAGTGTTATCAGTCCGTCTGGGAAACATCTGTTTGAAGGAATTGTGCTGCCTCTAAATTTTTGTCTGTTGCTGTCATCAGCTGAAGTCTTGTATCTCATCTCCAAGAATTAGAAACCAGTAGAATTACTGAAGCTAGTGTGAAAGGAAGATGGGAAAATGTCCACTGTGCAATCCATCATTTGCCTTTTTTAGAAATGTTTAGATGTGAAGACTTACAATCTTGTACAGGGCAGTACTGCTGAAAATATCAATGTATATTCTAAATCTTGGAAAAGGGAAAAGTGTGGGAGATCAAACATCTCCAAGAGATAGAGTTGGGCATAATGACCTTTCACCTTGAAACTGCAGTTTAAATCTAGTTCACTTAAAGTACTAGAGATGATTATGTTTTGAAGACTTTTCTGTAGCTCCCTTGGATACCAATTCTGCCACCTACCTCTAGCTTACCAGCACCTCAGCTGGTCATATCTCACAACAAGCCTGGTACAGAAGAAGGAAGAGCAGGAAACCTCCACTGCAGGGAAGAGATAATATTTGCAAGTCGGTGTGAGAAAACTCATAAATTGCTTATCAGCTTCATAAATAATCTGATACTTCTGAAGACCTGTATGTCCTCTGAGAAATGTCAAATTCCCTGTTATAAATACATCCAGTGGATTCCCAGATCTTTATTTATTTCAGGACACATTTCCACTGGCTGTTTGAGACCTTTTATGAATTTCACGTGTAGCTTGCTGTAAACAAACTATTTATCTGAACATTTTTTGGAGGCCACTTAAAAATAGCCTCAGAAGACTTATGAATCACTGATTAAAAGCACAACCAATTAACTTTAAAACTCAGAACCTACCAACGGTAAGATCCACAGAATGTTAACATTTGCCAAGCATGAGAATAGCATTCTGCAGGTACCACCTATTCCAAGACCAGAGAAAAGTGGGTACATTCATTTATGGCCCCATAGCACTTCACATTTTCAAAGTCTTCTGCAAACATTAACTAATTAATCCTCATCTACTCTTGCCAAATACACTATTGTATTAAGAATTGACCTAATGTAACCTTAAATGTTAAACAAAGCAACACTCTACAGAAACGATAAAGAAAAACTAGTGAACCAGGGAGCTGGGAGGTGTCCAACTCATTGTTTGTTTCACAAACATTTAATCATTTTCAAGATATTAGCCAAACTGATCACTGGTTGGTATACAAGGGCACTGCAGTTATATCAAAGGTGAGGCTGGCTCACTAAATAGCATTTATCATCTGTGAGGAACTCTGCAGCATCCTGTTTCTGCAAAGATGAATTTGATTTAGTGACAACGGTCTCTTTGTTAGCGTTTACAGGTTTAAAGGATTATAGAGCCCTTTAGATTTCAAAACAACAGAAGATCCCGGAGGATTTTATTTTAAACTCCTGTTTATTTCCTAAAACATGAATTAATACAATTTTTGGATATGAAACACACAGTGCTAAGTACTCTAGTGCTAAAGTAGCATAATCTGAAAAGTGAGGTTTAACAATGGAAACACTATGATTAATCTTTGTCTCTCTCTTGTTCAAATTGCCTTTGAGGAGCAGAACAAGAATCATCTCTGATCTTTAAAAGCAAGACATTCTCTTGCACTCTGCAGCATACTAATTTTATGAATACCATATTTTACTGAAGATTGATGAAGCAAAATGTATAGGCACAACCCAAAGATTATGAAAAGAATACAATGATGTCCAAACCCCAGTTTAAGAGAATGAACGCTATCTTTTTTACCTTGCTGAATAACAATTATTAAAAATGCCTCAAGAGATACAGACAATAACTAAAATACAACTACCTAGCTGCAAATTCAATATACATAGTAATTTAGAAATGCCTCATTTACTGTCAAAATGTTAAAAATATGACAAAAGAAATTACACATACGCATCTTTATTTTCCTTCCTGTGTTTTGACTTTAATGGTACAAACAGAAATTAGGCTATATCCTGTCAATATTTCAAGGCTTCTGTATTCGTATATCACTAAATTCACGAGGTGGTCCAACAATTAGCATATACCTGTTTAAGTTCCAGAGAGATTATTTTGCAAGTTTCTCTATGGCATGTTATTGGGGAAGAAGAGAAATCCTACAAATACGTTGTAAAATTGTTAAAAAATACTGAGTCAAAAGATGTAACTGCCTCATCATGAACATTTTAGGAACGTTTATGGTTTTCTGGAAACTTAAACACTACATATTATAACTAAATCCACTGCTTCAGCAATTTTTCAAAGCTAGACTTATTGTTAAAGTCTTTGGGGTGGTTTCCCCCGCCTCCTTTTTTTTTTTTTTTAATATTATGGTATGGCTGAGGAGGGTAACATCAACACTGCACCCTCTACACCTTTTGTGTTGTGTGTGCCATTGTATCCACATGACTCATACAGAAGCTCCTCCAGAGTAGCAACATGCCTCTGTTTTCCAACCTAATAGATAAATGAGTAATAAAAATTAAAATAACAACTACAGCAAATACTGCAACTGATACAGTTCAATAAATAAGAGAACAGTATGCTCTGATAACAATATTGTTGATACAAGGGCAAGGGCCTTTATGACAGTATAGGAGTACAACATGAATAAGCTGGGTGAACTTTACACAGGCTGATGCTATTAATAGAAATAATTCAGTGATTTTTGCAACTATAGTGTAATGGGATCAATGGTTTCCAGACTTATAACTTCAGAAAAATATTATTGATCTTGGTTATCAACTTCCACACAGTTTGTTTAATGCTACTGCTTATAAATAATAACTTTGTAGAGACAATAAGGCTGATGTTCTAACAGACTTTACCTTTTGTTTTCTAGACATTTTTCAAAAGGTCTTTTTAGGGTCAGGTACTACACAGACCAGGACTGACACAGCATGTGAGACACTCCTCTTAAAAAGAAGCTCCAACCCTAAGTCATGCTCATCTTTATTGGTTCAGCTACAGAAAGACCTCCCTCACTTGCTCAAATTTCTTGGTGTATTTTGATTTGCTGTGGATGCCTCCCCTTCTATGTAAAAATTATTTTCTTTGAAGAGGTTTGCTCCCTGAAAAATCTATAGAAGGAGCACTAATAAAACATAAGTCCCAGACACAAAACCTGAGTGGACAACTGCCCTTAAATAAGGGCATGCATGTTATGCATACTTGAGACAGATGTCCTGTTTGTGCACATCTGGATTTATGTTGAGAGTTTCTTCTCCTGCCTGCTTCTAACTGTGGGTAAGAGCCAGGCTACAAAAGAAGAGAGATGTACAAACTCTATGTGCCTGATCCATCTGCATGTACTCACTGCATCTTCACTATGAGTAATTAGCATTATTTATCAGTAATTAGTGTTATTTATTAACTACTGTTAAATGCAGTAGGGGCCTAAACCCTGGAGCAAATATAGAGGGATAATCTCAATTCAAAATAACAGAACAGTGTGGAAAAAATAGGTGGGGAAACAAATTCAAAGGTGACAATAATCTGTTAGCTGTTTTATATTGTTATATAACAAGAATTGATATGAGAGCCTCAAGTTCCTGATACTGTCTCACCTCCCCTCTTCTCCACTCCTTATTTACCTAGTCCTCAAATGTAAAGGTTTTAAATATGCCAAAGGGTCACTGACATCCCAGCATAACTGGGATCACGAAGGAAAGCAGTGAGATTGCTGTAAAAGGATGTAGTGCACTGAAGCTAGTGGCGACAAGATAGAGAAAGCTAATCAAGAAAGAAGATCAGGTTAGAGAAATAGATACCAGGTACTGAAATAAAAGCAACAAGAAGAGAGCGCTAGGATGCAGAGGAAGTTAGGGAATATAATCAGCAGACAGGAAAGATGTCTGGAATTTTTCTTTTGCATTATTATTTTAAATATCAACCTAAAAGGATATTGTGCAGTTGCTCATGTGTTTGTAATTCGTTGTCTGCTACTTGTGTTTTAACATGAGGGGTCAAGAATCGGTCTTCTGCACTTCCTTCATGACCCTGTCTGCATCCTTGGGCGCATCGCTTTACATGCCTTCATTTCCTTATGAGAGGTATAACAGCAGTATGCAGCGTTTCGAATTAGGACTATTACTTCACATTTCAGAACTAATAACTACTGAACATACACCCAGCATGTTCAAGGTTACTTAAATGTGAAGTGCTTTACTTAGCATCTTAGCTGAACTGTCAAGAAACAAGGGGAAGAGGCTCACTCTGCACTAACCAGGAAGCTGCAGATAGGTCTGTTTGTGCAGGGATGCCTCTGTTCTCTTCCAATTCAGGAGAGTGTGTCAGTACTTTTTTCACAAGGCTATCCACAAAAAAAAAAAAAAAAAAAAAAGTACTCTGTAACTCTTCTTGATTGTTCCAGTGTGCACAGACCCATGATAAGCACTGAACATGCATTTCTAAATAGATAATTATCCCCCTGAAAAGATGAGTAAATTCAGGGTTTTTTACAACTGATCACATAACTATTCTACTGCCACCGCACAATTTCTCTTCATGTACCACCAAAATATTAACACTGTCCTGCTATGTAATCAATAAGTGAACCATCTTCTCCAATATGCATTTTGTAAATCACTGATACTTTACATCAATAGTCACTCATGCTGTGCATAATCCCCCACCTCCCAAAATTTTAAACATTAAGAAGGACATGAAATTTAGAGCACAATTCTAGATGCCTTCACACAAGAGGCTGTATTGCAGGGGACACCTAGCTCATAACAGGAAAACACTGGATGATGAAACAGGCATCAAGAAAATGCAGTTTTTGTGAAACGTATGACAGAGACACAAGCCCATCCATGACTGATAAGATTTTGCTCTACAAATCCTCTGTGGGTGGCAGTGGGTGAAAATCAATAGCTGACTAACACACATCTTGGAGTGGCTTACTGCATTGTAGACCATTGTATTTGGTCTAGGTGGCAATGTCTTGCTAGTAGTGGGGTGTAGGGGTGGCCTCTGTGAGAAGACACTGGGGATGCCCCATGCTGGACACAGCCAGTTCCAGGCAGCTCCAACGGACCCACTGCAGGGCACAGCTAAGCCCCTCTGCAAAGTAGCACCTCTGGGAAAATGTATTTAAGAAAGGGCAAAATACTGCACAGCAGAGTGAGGCAGGGGGGTGAGGGGGTGGGGAAAAGTGTGAAACAACCCTGCAGACACCAAGGTTAATGAAGGAGGAGGGTGAGCAGGTGCTCCAGGTGCTGGAGCACAGATTCCCCTGCAGCCTGTGGAGAAGACCATGGTGAAGCAGGTATTTCCGTGCAGCCTGTGGAGAGGACCACGCCAGAGCAGATATTCAACACTGCAGCTCATGGAGGACTCCACTCCAGAGCAGGTGGGTATTTCATGAAGGAACAGCTGCCTGTGGATAGGACCGACACTGATACAGAGGGAAAGCATAAGCAGGAAGGAGCAGCAGAGAGGATCTGTTATGGACTGACTGCAGCCCTCGTTCCCCATCTGTGCTGCTTGGCAGGGGACAGTAGAAGACTTGGGAATGAAGGACTGAAGTTGAGCCAAACTTCTCCAACGTGGGTCCTTCCCATGGGCTGCAGTTCTTCACGAACTGCTCCAGCATGGGT
>JANHGO010000001.1:78272274-78292787 GCA_024606505.1 Aquila spilogaster | reverse complement strand
AGGATCGGGTGTGGGATGCCAGGCCTACCCCGCAGTACCAGTAAGGGGTAACGGTGCTACCCCGGAGTACCAGTAGCGGTGCCGGTAGTACCCCGGAGTACCGAGGGGTTAGTGGGGTAGTTGTGGGGTGCTACCGGTGCTACCCCGAAGTATACCTAAGGGGTACCGGTGCTACCCGGCAGTACTGCGGCTAATTACTGTTTATTTTTCAAGGGCTACATAAACCACGTGTTTGGCAGAAATGGTTTACAAGTCTTTTTTTTTTTTTTAATTATGTTTTATTTGCGTGGAAATTTCAAGGCAAAAATTATTGCCATAAAACATGGTACTTTGTTTAGCCTGACAGATGCATCTGCTTGAGCAAGAACAAAACTCAACTCTATTAAAGCAGTAATCCTTCCATATGACACTGTCACACAGCACAGATGTCCTTTCATAGGATTTCTGTCAAGGGGATGGCTTGCCATTCCAAACTGACAGGTAGGGCTGGGGATGATCAGCAAAGAGATCAGAGATTACTTAAAATGCCTTTCATCAAATTTAAACCAACCTTGATGCAATTCATTTTGGAGCAGAATTAATTATTGCCCTTCAGTAATTGCATCCATTTATACATGCCTAACTGTTACTAAACTTTGTGAATGTGAGTGCTTCCTAACTGAACTCGGAGCACCTGCCATTAGTTGTGTGTCTAAAGACATTAGCATGTCTCAAGACTGGGGACTTAAGCAGTGATATAAACTTCCTTGAAAATTTTTCCATGCTTTCCCTGATCTCTGTCTTTTTGGAGCCAGAATAGTTAGGATTGTCTTAGTTAAGACAGAAAGATTACAAAACAGTGAGAAAATATTTTAGTATTTTCTGGCTCATTCCTAAGAAAGTTTCCCTGTTACCTATGCAGAATATACAAAATACATGGTGTTATCATCCAAGGGAAAGTTTTCACTGGCTTGCACATGCCTTATATAATTCACTTACAGCTTCACCAGCCACAGGCATTATGCCATCTTCAAAAATTCATATTGAAGATAGTATGTATTGTTGCTTCTCTCCTGATAACAAGCCATAACAATGTATGCTTAAGATATGGAGGCAAATAACACCATAGCACAAGGAAGTATTTTATTTGGGTAAGCTTCCTTGGTGCTCTTGAATGAAAACTGAGTATAGAAAATAGAAACGTTTTTTACTGCCATTCTGCTCTCTGTACTTTCTCAAATAAGCAGCTCTATTGCATAGTTTTTCTCTTCCTCTTCAAGAAGCTCTTTAAACAAAGAACAACACATTTCTATTCTTAACAAGAAAATCTCCAGGCTTTAAGAGAAACAAACAGATTTCAACTACTTTGTCCTTTGGTATAAGAGGGAAAAGTTTTCAAAAAGACACATTTCTTTCATTTGCAACAAATTAAACACAGGTTTAAAGTTTTTCTCCAGCCAACTACTGTTTGATTTCTTTGGAGGGAAGCTACAGCAGTGCCAGGTCCTGGGAAGAACTTCAACATGTGTTGGTAATCTTGCAAATTGAACTTAGAACCCCTCAGATTCAATATTGGGATAGTCATTGAGAGCAATCCTAGCCTGAAACTCTCTATGGGAGTTTATGTAAAGCCACTGGCACTCTCTTCTAGGGTGAATTCCCTGTTGTTCATCTCCAGTGATGTTTAGAGCAATGCTAATCAACTTCCTGGGGCATCCCACTGAGAAACAAGTCACATTATTTACAGTTAGTAGTTCTAATCATAATTTCCAACAGGGCCATGCAATTCAGTTCCTGGAATCTCCTGCAAATCTATTCATTTAAGCAAATCACTATTGGCGGGAGACAAAAAGTGAAGTCAAAATGGGAGGGAAAACAGAATTTTCTACAGAGATCATTTTTGTACATGACCTCTATTCCCATAACTTTTAGCAGAAGAATACAAAGGGTAAAGTAGAATAGATTTTCCCCTCTTTTAATAGTTTTAAAATAAGGTAATACAGTTTTTAAACAGTACAGGTAATTTATTACATATAATAAAATAGAAAAGTGAACCTTTCAGGTTTTATATATCCTCCTGGGTATACCATGAAGCTGGGCACAAGATGCCATTTCAATCTCTGAGCTGACTGGTGTCATGCTTCCTAGCTTTTCAAACCTCCTCTTTGTTTACCAAACAAGACTCAGAAGACAGTTGTCTGCTTCAAGTATTTGAGACTAAACAGAACATTCTGGCTTCCCTGGATTAGGAAGCATATAGGCAGCAAATAGGGCAGTCAAATTCACAGTTTTTCTTCCTGTTCTCTCTTTGCTTTGGAAGGAAAAAAATGGCAGCCTTAATAATGAACCTTATTTTCTAAATATTTACCATACAAATTGGGGCAGAACTGAAGTATGATACTTTCGTAGCTCCATTACCTGCAGAATAACCAACTGTAATTAGAAAAACAAAACATAAAACCCATCAAGTTTGTAGATAACTCCTTCCAAAAAGCAAAACTCATCATTAACTCATGCATGGTAAATGGCAACAAACTTAAGTATCCATGGGCATTACTCATCTTATATGCTGAAGTTCATACACTCACAGCTGAAACTCCCGAACTCTCAAGAATAAGAGCTTTCACAGAGTCTTGCTGACACTATTGGCTCTCCAGTTATCTGCCCTGAAATCAGATTCCTGTCTGGCATGATGTGGAACACAATTTGGTTGAGCTACACAAGCCCATATGAGCAACCTGATCCAAATCTATATACTACTACCAGTCAACCCGTGGATCCAAATCACAGGGTCCCACCATTCCTGCTGCTTTTGCCCAGGAAAGTTTTGTACTTGTTTACCCTTTAGAAAACATTTGATTTCAAATTGAAGAGTAAACATAGGAAAATGGAAGTAGAATTAAGCGAAATCAATAGGGTAAGACTACAAGCAGGGTAAGTCTGTGCACTAATATTTTGTTTTACAGCTACGGCTGTTTAAGAGTTTTTTTGCTGTGGCAATCAGGATTGAATTCTCTTTTAAAACACATTGGCTCTGCCATGGTTACCACAGCAAAGCAAATTAATTTAAGATTCCCTTAGAAGTCCACATGTAGAATTATATACAACTCCCCCACCAAGAGAAAGACAGAAATAGAGACTTTCAGATGCATGTCTATTTTAGTTCATGTGAGTTTGTTTCTTTCTAACCTTCAATAAACAGTTTGCAATTTATACAAGTTTCCTATTGGCCTTGGGAGGGAATCTCAGTTTGTGACTCAAGTGTCATAGCTCTCAGTTTGTCTCTGTTTGTGTTAAGGTTCATAAACATTCTTAACTGTTCTGCAACACCTTACTTTCAATAAGGTGTGATGAGCTCAGTGAAAGAGACAAAAAAAGAAAAAGAAAAGAAAGACATTCCTGCTAGGCTCAAACAGTGGATGCACTCTCAGATGACCCTTTGACATTTTCCAGTCATTGTAGAAAAGGCTGTCCCATCTCTGGAAATAATCTAAACACTGATCCTCCTAACTGTCAGAAAAGAATTAGAGATTAGGAAAAAATGTCTTCAGAGATTTTCTGATCAACAAACTTCTCTTATAACTGCCAATGTGTAGCTGAATAAAGGTTTGCTTTAACTGGTAACAAACAAATATTTGTGCAGGTTTGCATCCCACAAAAGCAGACATGGACTTATGGCTATGACATTACTGCAGGGGTCTATGGAAGTGGTAGCAATATAATAGTCAGATTTCCCTTGTTACATGCTTTCTTTACCAAAAGGACTCCGAAAAATTTGGGAATCCTTCATACAAATCCAGGGGTAGGTCATCAAACAGAGCAAATGCTCATGTCTGACATCAACTTCATTATTCAGCCTTCCACTCAAGAGCAACATGGCTAGTATTGCAAAGGTCTAAAAAGGAAAAACAATGTCTTAAAAATACGATCATTTAATAATTTGAAGAATTTTCCGAAAGTGCTACAGATGAGTATTTATAGAAAGCACAGAATTCTTTGCAGGTACAATAATTGTCTGTCAAATTTAGGTCAAGCTAAGTAAACCCAGCAGATATCAGGGGAAATTTATGTGCAACTTCTATTTTGACCGTGGGAGTAAGAAAGTAAAAAAAGAATGAATATAATCACTAAGAATCCTGCTTTACTTTAAATAAAAGTTTGCATATAGATAGAAGAACAGTAGAGGTTCTAAGCCTAAAGCCTTGTAGAAGGGCTTTAGTTTGCTGAACATTTACAGGATGAGATTCTCCCCCTAAGCATTTATCATTTGTCTTTTCTTTACAAATGTTAATATTTCCATCATTAAGCTCAGAGAAAAACAGCTTGGATCAAAAACAGTTTGCATTACAGGTAAGAAAAAAATTAAGCTTTAAGGGTTAAAAAAGCACTGCTAGATTTCCTTACTCAAAAGTAAAGTGAGAAAGGGAAGGGGAAAGAAACATCGAATCATCTCCTCAACCAGTGATAGTATATTTATTGCAAACAGCAACAAAACACTGGATATCTAGGTAGGATCAGAATACCTCGCCCTTGCAAATCTCTACTGGTTAAATGCAGCACCCTTTTCTAGCCTGGTTCTTCACACAATTTTTTTTTTTTTTTAATTATTACTGTTAAATTCCATGTGACTGAATCTCCCTGCAATTTTGTGTTTCTAAAAAAATCTTATAAATAAAAATAAACATCATTCATTCATTACATAGCCTGAACAGCCAAACACCACAGAGAGGCTATATTTACTTCTAAAGAAAGCAGAAAACAAGCAAGAATATTAGATGTTAAAAGATGTTAGAAAATCCATAGCTGCCAGGTTGGGTCAGCAAACAAAAAGGAAAAAAAGAAGACAGATGAGACATCCATACCTTTTACCAAACTTTATGGATTGAAATAAGAACCCAAAAAAACAGTGTTAAAAATGTAGTTCCTAATTTAGGAATAATCAAACATTAAGGATGAATCATATTTTACTTTACACCTGATTCTGATGCTATACCTTTTTTTTTCTTGTTTTCTCTTGGAGAGATTTTAGGAAAAAGTGACATTTGAAAGCTAAAATGCTATCAGTCAGTCAGGGAAATGTCTGTTAGAAGGAATCACACTGCCTTTAAAATTGCCTATTGTTATCATCGGTTGAATAGTTGGGTAATTCATCTTCAAGAATTATAAGCCAGTAGAGTTGCTGAAGCTAGTATCAAAAGAAGATGGTAAAATGTCCACTATGCAATCCATCACTTGCCATTTTAAACAATGTTTAGATCTGAAGACTACAATCTTGTACAGGTGAGTGCTGCTGAAAATACCAAACTATATTCTAAATCACAGAAAAGTGTGGGAGTCAAATGTCTCCAGGAAATGTGTATGGGCACAATGGTCTTTCATCCTGAAACCACAACTTAAACCTAATTCACTCAACAAAGAGCCAGAGATGATTATGTTTTGAAGACTTCTGAAAGACTTTCTTGGACATAAATTCTATTATCTTTCCATAGTTCACCAGCACTTCAGCTGGTTATCTAACAAGAAGTCTGGTGAAGAAGGAGGAAATGCAGGAAATCTCTACTGTGGGGATGATGTAATGTTTGCAAGTCATCATGAGAAAGCCCATAAAATACATAACATCAGTTTCATACATAATCTAATGCTACTGAAGAATTTTATGTCCTCTAAGAAACACCAAATTCCCTACCATAAGCACATCCAGTAGATTTCCAGCTGTGCTCCAGGACCTCTAAAATATTTCCACTGGCATCATGAGCACTTTTATGAATTTCACATGTGGAGCTTGCTATATACCAAGTTGTTGTCTGAACATTTTTTAGAGGCTCTTTAAAAATAGGCTCAAAAGATTTACTAATAACTGATCAAACGCACAACCAATGGATTTTAAAATTCAGAGTTTACCTATGGTAAAATCCGTGAAAAGCTGACATTTGTCAAGCATGAGAATAGCACTGATGCTGGTACCATCTATCCCAAGATTAGAGTGAGGCAGGTACATTCATTTATGCCCCAGAGCACTTAATAATTTCGAGGCCTTTTGCAAACATTAACTAATTAATCTTCATCTACTCTTGCCAAATACATGATTGTATTAGGGATTGACCTAATGTAACCTTAAATGTTAAACAAAGCAACAGTCTACAGAAATGATAAAGAAAAAATTGCTCAATCAGGAAGCTGGGAGGTATCCAACTCCTTGGTTGTTTCATAAACATTTAATCATTTTCAAGATATTCAGCAAAATTGATCACTGGTCGGTGTACTACACCACTGCAATTATAACAGACATAAAGCTGGCTCGCTAAATAGCATATATCATCTATGAGAAACTCTGCAGTATGCTATTTCTGTAAATATGATTTTGATTTAGTGACAATGGTCTCTTTGTTAGTATTTACAGCTTTAAGGGATTACAGAGCCCCTTAGATTTCAAAACAACAGAAGATCCTGAAGGATTTTATTTTAAACTCCTGTTTATTTGCTAATACATGAACAACTATGACTTTTGGATATGAAATACGCAGTGCTAAGTACTCTAGTGCTAAACTAGCATAATCTGAAAAAGTGAGGTTTAACAATGGAAACACTGTGATTAATCTTTGTGTCTCTCTCGTTTGAATTGCCTTTGAGGAGCAGAGTAAGAATTGTCTCTCTGATCTTTAAAAGCAAGACATTCTCCAAGGCCTGCACTCTGTAGCATACTGATTTTATAAATGCCATGTTTTACTGAAGACAGATAAAGCAAAACGTATAGGCACAACTCAAAGATTATGGAAAGATTAGTGTGAAGTACAAGCCTCAGTTTAAGAGGAACAATGTCAGTTTGTTTCTGTTTTTTTTTTTTTTTTTACCTTGCTGAATAACAATTATTTAAAATGCCTCAAGAGGTGCAGACAGTAACTAACAAACAACTATGTCTGCAAATTCAATATATATATAGTAAATTAGAAATGCCTCATTTACTATCAAAACTCTGAAAAATATGATAACAAAAATTACACAAACATCTTTATTTTCTTTTCCGTGAAGTTGTCCTGTGTTTTGAGTTTAATGGTGCAAACAGAAATTGTACCATCCATCTGGCAATTCAAGGTTTTGTTATTCATATATAACCAAACTGATGAGCCAGTCCAACAATTAGGAAGACCTGTTTAGCTGCCGGAGAGATTATTTCCTAAGTTTCCTTACAGTAAGTTATTAGGCACAAAAAAATCCTGCATACAAGTTTTTAAATTTTTCATAAATACCAATTAAAAGATGTACCTGCCTTATTCTGAACATTTTAGGAACCTTCATGGTTTATATTTCCTTTTTTTTTTTTTTTACCACATATTGTAATTCAACTTGATATTTCAGTGATTTTCCAAGCTTGATTTTGAATTAAAATGTTTGTCGTTATGTGGGTTGTATCCTCCTCTCTCTTTGTTTTAAATATAATAGTAGGCTGAGGAAGGTAGCAGTCAACATTGCACCTGTTACAACTTTTGTGCGTTATGTGTGCCAGTGTATCAAAATGACTCATCCAGTTGCTTATCCCGGGTAGCAATGTGATTCTGATTTCCAACATGATGGATGAGTAAAAAAAAAAGTAATAATGATAACTATAGCAAATAGTACAATTCAGCTGATAAGGGAATAGTTTGCTCAGGTAACAGTATTCTCGATATGAGGGCAAGTAGTGCAAAACAAATGAGCTGGTAGAATTTTACAATGCTGATGTAATTAATAGGAGCCATTCAGAAATTATTGCATTAATAGTGTAATGGGATCAACTGTTTCCAGATTAATAACTTCAGAAAAATATTATTGATCTCTGTTATCAACTCCCACTCAGGTCATGTAATGCTACAGTTTATAAACAGTAACTTTGTTGATAGATAACAATAAGACCAATAGGCTAAACAACCAGTTTCTGTTCTGTTTTCCAGACATTTTTCAACAGGTCTTATTTAGGTGCAAAACTACACAGACTAGCATTGACACAATATTTGAGATGCCTCTCATGCAGCTTCAACTCTGACTCATGCTGATCATAAGTAGTTCAGATGCAGAAAGATGTTCCTGACTTGCTGTAATTTCTTGGTATATTTTGGTTTGCTGTGGAAACCTCCCTTTCTACGTACACATTCCTTTCTTTGAGGGGCTTGCTCCCTGCAAAATCTATAGAAGAGACATTAAAAAAAAATAACTCTCTCAGAGAGAAAGCACAAGTGGTCAACCACCCTTAAATAAGGGGATGCATGTTGTGCATACTTGAGAAAGATGTCCTGTTTGTGCACATCTGGATTTGTGTTGAGCTTCCTCTGCCTGCTTCAAACTGCGGGTAAGAGCCAGGCTACAAAATACCACTTCTGCTTAGGGGGAGAAGTGCACAGACTGCGTACCTGGCTTATCTGCACATACTCACTACATCTTCACTTAGAGTGATTACAATAACGTATGAGACGTATTATTTAGGAAGGACTCTCAAACACAGTAGGGGCCTACAAACTGAAGCACGCAAAGGGACAGTCTCAATTCAAAATAACAATAGGGAGGAACAAATAAGCAGGGAAACAAACATGACACTCTGGCTGTTGTGTTGGCAAGAATTGGTCAATAACCTCAAATGCCTGATATTTTCTCACTTTACCTCTCCTCCCACCCCTCACTGAACTAGTTCTCAGTTTTAAAGATTTTAAATATGTCAAAGGGTTCTTGACATTCCGGCACAATTAGGATCACAGGAGAAGGTAGTGAGACTGCTGCAAAAGGAAGGAATGAAGTGCACCAATTCTAGTGGAGACAAGACAGAGAAAACTAATCAAGGAAGGCAATCAGATTAGAGAAATACATTGCAAGTACTGAAGGAAAGGCAAAAAGAAGAGAGTGCTGGGACCCAGAGGAAGTGAGGGAATCAAACCAGCAGACAGAAAGATGTCTGGAATTCTTCTTTTCCATTATTATTTTAAATATCAACCTAAAAGGATATTGTGCAGTTGCTCATGTGTTTGTAATTCATTGTCTGCTACTTGTGTTTTAACATGAGGGGTCAGGAATCAGTCTCCTGCACTTCCTTCATGACCCTGTCTGCATCCTTGGGCACATCACTTTACATGCCTTCATTTCCTTACAAGAGATATATTACAACAGCAGTACGCAGCATTTGGACTTCATATTATTAATTCACATTTCAAAACTATGCCTTCATTTCCTTACAAGAGAAATATTACAACAAAATTATGCAGAATTTGGACTTCAAACTATTAATCCATGTTTCAAAACTAATAACTACTGAATATGCACCCAGCACTCAACATTGCTTCAATGTGAAGTGCTCCCTTAGTGTCTCAGCAGAATTCCATCAGGAAATATGGGCAAAAGGCTGACTCTGCACAAACCATGGAGCTGGACACAGGTCTATTCGTACATGGATCCCACTGCTCTCTTCAAATTCAGGAGAGAGCATCAATATTTTTTTAACAAAGCCACTCTGACAAAGCCCACCAACCATGTGCTCTGCGTGTCTAGTAGAGAAGATACTATTCTTAGATCTTTCTTTTTTGGTTACTTGTGTGTGCACAGACCCATGATAGGCACTGAATATGCAGATACATTTTCAAATATATATTTCTCTGAATGGGTAGTCCAGACATTACAAGCACAATTTGCTCATTCTCTGTCTGCTGGGGCAATGTTGTACAAAACACATTTCAAAGCTGTCAGCCTGCTATGCTCTGGCAGGTGGGCTCTGAAAAGAAGAAATTATAGGCATAACAAATGGGAAGGAAGCCACCTGAATTATTGAAAGAATAGAAAAATGGTACAAAGTGTCCCTGCTTTAATGAAAGTGACAAAATTACATTGTCTAGTTAGCACACTGTCACAGTGCATGTGAAAACTGCCTATACTAGAAGACAGATTGATCTGGAATTGATGGAGGACTGGAAAGGATGCATCCGTGGCCAAGAATTGGACTAATCTGACAGTCACATTTAAATTTATGTGTACAAAGCATTTGAAAGCTGTTTTTAAGTGTGTTCATCATGGAAGGATGTACGTGGAATTAGAACTTTGGTGTACAAATATCACATGTACTGGAATACAATCTGAAATAAAAAATGGCTCACTGGTCACTGGATTAGAAACACTGTATAGATGATACTTTTCCAATGTAGAATGTCTTACATCACTTCAATGCAATTTTTTTTTTCCTAGGTGCTTTAGGTTTAACATATTTTCCATAGTTGGAGAAATTATACAAAATGCATTTAGACCACTTGAACTAAATCATTTTAAAAAACCCATCAATTAAATTAAATTTAGCATCTTCATATGCTCCTGGTCTTTATCTTTTTACTCTTAAATAGGTCATTTTAAACCCAAAGCAACTATACTGCATCTTTTGGCAGTGTTCTCTTAAGCAATGTACTTTCCCTGTCCTCTCTCCTAACCCTCAAAAAAGAAATTATATATATATACACACATACATAAACATGTCTCAATAAGCATTTTTAGCTATGACAAATTTATTCTTACTGTCAATTTAATACATGTGTTTTCAACTTAAATTTGATATACAACCTGGTGTTTTCTATTAGATCATATAAACAATTATCTGACTTAAAACAGGATTATTTTTCTTCACTGAGAATGAAAGCAGCAATAAACATCACTCTTTCTGGGAATAAAAATGAGGTGGTAATTCCATGAAATATAGCCATTAAAATAAGAAAAAAAAATATTGGTGTAAAGAGTAAAAAGGGCTTGACCACAGGCCTGGTATGTTTACTGATCTTCTGGACAGAAATTATTTTTGCATGACTTCTCCAATGCATTACATCAAAATGAGACTTGCTTCATTTTTTTCCAAGTATGCATACTAGGAAAGACAAATCAGACTGTTGTCATTAACAGTGTCAGCATGAGGCCCAAAGTAAGTGGGGCAAGGTAGGCACATCACCACTCTATGGGATAAAGTCATTCTGTTGTAGATGTATTAATCACTTCTTAGAGGAGAAAAAGAAAAAAAAAATGGAAAAAAAAACCCCACAACTTTCCTTTTCCCTATATGCACGTTTTTGTTTTTGTAAAATAAGACTGAAAGTCTGCAATGTAGCTTGGAAACTTTAAAATCTTAAAGGATTGGAGTGAGAGCATTTCATCTAACCCTGGGGGATTATTGCCATAATCAAACTTCAATGCAGAAAAAAAAAACAAAAACCTCAAACGGAGTAGTGTGTTCCTGAGAGGGAATAAGCTCATCTCAGAAAGGGGTATTTCACTGTCAGCATACCTTTATGAGAAGGCAAAGCAAATACAGACCCTTGCTGACAGACAGCTTGTTACTCTAAGTAGATGGTCTAGGCAGGGCAAACAGGCTGATAGTAGGTACTGCCACAGCACGTGGTACTGCAAGGAGAAGTCCTACTTAAACCAGATTGTAGAGTATGAATTGTGGTCTGGCTCAACTAACTGCACTGAAGAAAATAAATCACTCCTGTGCACAGAAGGTATATATCAGATAATTCCTGCTGTTTTGCCTTACATCATCATTGGAAATTATTTTGCAGCAATTGTGATGCCCTGTAGATCTAATCAGATAGTTAAGATGAATGCTTTGATAGTGCCTGTGTCAGCACCAGGTCTGCTGAATTGAAGTGATTTACAAAAGCACTACAGCAGTAGGTAGAGCCTCTGTGACGCATGGGGGAAAGAGGCAGAAAAAAGAAATAGGGAATAAAAACACAGAGATGAGTAAAATGGAGATAAACTGTAATAACAGTGAATATATTATCTACTGTCCTAGATTAGCATCAGTCTGAAAAAGGAAGGCTTCCATTAGAACCTCTTGTATAAAATAAGAGCTTTAATGAGGTTTACAATCTAACATTAGTTCTATTTATTTCTAGTATTCAGGGAATATTCAAATGAATAATCACAAATTTAGAACCAAACCTATTTTCAAGAATTTGCAGTCACTTATCTGAGCTTGTACCAAAAAGTGGGCAATGAGTTAGAATAAGACATAGAGAACATTGAAAGTTATACAAAATCATGAATGTTTCTACTATGACTAACTACAGAATTACAAGGTTCCCTTGACTCCTTAAAGCATCTTTGAATAATTAACTAGGCTTTTTTTTGCAACAGGTGACCAGAAACAACATGTACACTCATCCAATCTTTGCTGGAGTTACATTAGGATGATCTATTTGCTATCACAGTGAAGCAGAGGGGCTATCAGAGCTGCACAGAGCTAACTGGCCTCAGCTCTCTGGGAAGCTAACCCAAGCACTTGGGAGCAAGTAGCCATTTGTAGATAGATAGAGACTAGATAGGGAAAAGTTCTAACAGTTCTTAGAGATGAAAGGATTAATACAGATGCCCTCAACACCTGGTATGTATTTTTCAGTGCTTACAAAGAGTATATAAATAGATTTTTTTCCAGTGAAGAACATCTATCCCCATTTTCTACTCTGCTATTTAAAAAAAAAAAAAAAAAAAACTTTTCTTCCACACCTAAGATTCAGACCAGTTTATTTCCTGATACAGCAGATAGGATATGGAAATCAAAGATTTCACTCAATCCAACACATGGGACTTTCAGTCAAGAGTAGTACTGCAAAGGCTTCAGCTTGACAGAGTACAAATTTATGAATATATATATATAGGCATACACACACACTTTAAAGAAGAGTTTACCCTGATAAAGCATATCCCCCCCCCCAGGCACATTAATGAATTGTAACCAATCATTTAATCAATCTGAAAGCTTTCCATAGTAAAAAGCTAATAGTAAAGCCAAACCAGTAAAAAGTCAATGGAATTTGTTTGCCTAGAAAAAAAGTAGTACAGCATATGAAATATACCCAAACCAAAAGGCAGTAATTCAGAATACCATTTGAGGTTCTATTTGGCAAGGTCAAAGCATTTTGCATGCTCTGCTAGATAAAAAGCATCTTTTCAGAATCCTGTTAGTTTTGAGCCCTGTAAATGCAGGTCATGGTACTGTATTTTGCCTTACTTTCCACTGCAAGAGTGGAAAGAGTGGAAAGTAAACACTGCCGTTACACAAGGCAATTAAATGCAAGATAACTGGTCTTGTTTTCAGTGGAAAAAAGATGGAGTAGAAAAGGATGAGTGTGAAGTAGAACAGCTCCACGTGGATTACTTGTGCCACACTACGACCAGTACCTGTTGTTACAGGGGTTTCTTTGGTTTATCACTTACCAGTTGCTGAAAAGTAGAGAGCTGATGAGTATTGCCACAAACACGCTTTTATTTGGATTACATCTCCTCTGCCATCCATTGTAGCAGAGAACTGAAACCCACTAGGGTGAAAGCAGAAAAAAATGAATGTAGGGATGCATGAGCAAAGCCAGTTTGCCTTGCAGAATCATTTCGACTAATGTCATTGAACTCAGAGCAAAGTAGGCTGAATGCTAAACTGCCAGCTGAACGCTTAAGACCAACAAGTTCAAAAAAATATCCCATGTTATTTATGAGCTTATTATTTTACTGTGGAATGTATTCGGAGAGAAACATGGGGCTTCACAATACTGTTTTAAGATGCCTTCATTCTTCATGGAGGAATATTCACTAAGTCAAGTCATATTTTCTTTGGCTACAGTGTTTCAAAAAACTTAACATGATGCAGCATGGGGTAAAAGTACTTCCCAATTTCCCAATGCATATATGTCAAATGTATCAACGCAACTAATAGTTTAGTTATCCCCAAGGGTTAACTATGAATACACATAACTTATACATAATTCATAAACTTATTAATGTAAAGATAGCCAGACAAGACTTGGAGTAATATGCAAATGCTTCTAGTGGATCAGTAGGTGGAACAATTAATTTCCATGTTACCCTCGAACTAGGAAGTTGGCATTTTGTATGCTTATTCTTCATAGTCAAACAAAACAGGTATGCAGACTTGAAGCCTTCTGGTTAAGGAAATGATGGCTGTGTAACGTTGTAAGTTGTATTTATTGAGCCATAATCAAGACATTCTCTATATGGCAGATGATCAGAAAAATGTTGATTTCAATGTTAGAGTTGTTTCACAGTACACTCTGCATTGAGTTGCACCATTCTGTCAAGCAGAAAAGAAATACTGGTGCCAAAGCACTGAGACTTTCACATATTATGAGTAATAATAATTTCTCGTAGCTGAAGGATGAATGACAAATAGTAAATACTTTTTCCAGTTGGGAGTTAGTATAACCTGTCCAGTACTACTTCAATTGTGGTAGAAAACCTTGCATCCCACTTATTTAGCATCAGAAGATAAATGAGAAGTACTAGGAAATTATACAAAAAAGGAAAAAGTCTTTCTTTATCATAGGCTTCTCTTGCAAAACTGCATAAATTGTATTTTGAAAGCTAAAGCTATGCCACTGCTGATGAAATAGACAAGTTTTCAACATAACCTTTTGAACAGATGCGCATGCTTTCAGAACTTTGTATATGCCATTTGTGATAAACCAGAAGGATTTTACAAGCAAGTTCATAGAACAAGTGCATTACTGGTAAGTGTCAAATTCACATAGAAATCAAATTGGATATTAGGAACAAACATCAGCAGGAAACAATGTGCATTTCACAGCATGAGGTGCATCCAGAGCATAGTCAGTATGTACCAAACAATAAGGAACTAACTCTAATAAAGACACTTCTGGAAACGAACTTGTTTTACTTTTAAGAAATGCAAAACCCCAGGAGTTCATCTAACGTGCATTTCATCTGGTCTGCACAACAGACAGGTTTTTTCACTCAGTCCAAGGATAAAAAGCCTACCTACTTTAATAGAAAAATAGACACTTTTTTTCTTTTTTAACTTTAACAAGTTCTGCAGCTCTGCCACAGAGGCTGGATTTTATTTCTGCTTGTTCATCAGGAACAGAATTGGCCATGAGGGATCTGATCTTTCAAACATGTTTAAAGTTAAACCCACGAACAGTTCCACTGGCTTCAGTGGAATTCATGTCCCAAAAGCTAACCACATGCACAAATCCCTATCATCTGACACCTGCGCAAAACCAACAACACACGATCTTTGGGTGGCTTACCTATGAGCAGATGATGCATTCAATGAAGGATGATAACATGGTTAATAAGGTTGGGCAAACATTTAAAATGCTCCTACTGCATCTAGGAAATACACTAGAAATTGATAAAATCCTATCATATAGAATAAAGAAACCTGTTTGTTCAGATCTCTACAGGACACACCACTGGGTGGTGTAGGCATATGCAGATACTGACTGCTTCATTACACGTTGGAGTTGAGAGCTATGCATTTTTTATCTGCTGGGTGCTTACACAGTTCAGATAGGTTAAAATCTGCTCAAGGTGCAAGTCCTTGCATCAAATACTACCCTGACATGGATCATCAGCTTCAGTTAGGGAATCAGCTCACAGTGCATCATTCAAGCACTAATATCCCTTAGATGATTATTCAGTATTATTCAGTAAGAAGTACAAATGAGATGAGACACAAAGACAAACAAAATGAGATGCCCTACACAAATCAGCGGATAGACAAGTTGAGAAGGAAAAACAGAAGTGACTGATAGCAAAGTAAAGAGAGCCTAGCAGACAATTTTGGACTCTCACAGTAAATTTCTACAGCTAGATCTATCACAGGGGAAAAAGAAGTTAGAAGTATCTAAAAGAGTGTCAAATTAAACAGGTAATGTTTTAAGAAAAACAATAAGGAGAGTGATAAGATCTGTTTACAATCAATGCTGGTTACATTATAACACAATTTGTCTGATGTAATTACAGTTCCAGGACAAATGTAAAGGTGAAACTGAAGACTCGTAACACTCTTATATTTGAAACAAGGAGGATTGAAAGCCATCAGACTTAAATTGACCTGAGGCTGCAGATGAGAAACACAAAAGACTAACAAGAGCCTATATAAAATAATGACAGCAGGAACAGGATCGAAATAAATCTCCCACCAACAATAACACGAGAAATAAAATACAGATTTCAAGACTGGCTCACTCAGACAGGCCGTAGTGAAATAGCAGTAAAGGCAGTGTGCTAGTAACCTCTGATCCTGTCAAATCCCGTGCTCACGCAGCAATGAAAACCGTTAAATAGAAAGATATAAGAATGCTTGTGGAGCTTGGTGGAGGAATACACCTGCCTGCAAGGAAGAGTCTGGAGATTGCCCTGCATAGACATAGTCCTCCGCATAAAGAGCAAGCTCACCTGTACACACAATGCATTCTCCTATGATTCTATCCAAACAGGTACTAAATATAAGTACAAGTGTAAGGATCAGAGTACGATGTGATTCCAACTCTCTTGTGGACTCTGAGATGTCAGTGTTTTTCATTTAGATTAACAGAAAAGCAATAAAGATGGCTAGTTGCACATAATTTTTCATTATCATTATATGTTCATCCAAAGCAGCAGTTTTCACATCTTAGCAAGCTTTTGATACTTTCCCCAGCAATTTCCCTAAACTACAGTAGAAATAAAGTCCTTTCACAATTTTTAAAAGGGAGAAAGAAGGACCAAGCTAATAGTCCAGAAGAATTTGCTGATACATTTGGATTTTGCTTCTCTCATAGAGAATTAGGAACCTCTCTAGACAGCTTGATGTACTCAGTGTCCAACTCTGACCAGAAGACCTATTTTGAGACTCAAAGACACTTTGTCTCAAAATAAATACATTCAGGGGAAAGTTTGAAGATTGGTAAGTCACATCCTGCAATATAAAACCTTTGTCAAAAAGAAATGATTGGCCAGCTACAACTGAAGTGCACTGTAGTCTCTTTAACAGCACACTGTGTTTTCTTGTGAAATAAAAATTATCTTAAAAAAATTAAGGCTATCTCTGCACATCTTTAAAGAGTGAAACTTAGAGATATTTTGGTTCTAGATTTGCTGCTCAGACTTGTACTAGTACTGTTTGTTAGTGTTCAATCAGATGCCTACACAAATCATCCAAAGGGGAAGAAAACAGTGTGGTTGTTTAAACTGCTCGTGAGAATACATTACAACATAACATTGGAGGAGAATGTTCAATGGTTCCACAAACAGTGCTGATGGTAAAACAAATGCTTAAAAGACAGAATTTGCATATAAAATCAGTACTCAGAATTTATATATATATAAATGTAAAAAGTCAGTGCTTAGAATATATATATATATATATGGTATTTTCTTAGCATGCCATACACACACATATGACAAAAGCTTACTTAATATATCACAGATTCAAATCTAATTAGAAGACTAATTAAACAAATCTCCTGGTGTTTCACAAGAGCACTTGGCAGGGCACACTAAGTCTGGCCCACACTGCAGTCATGCTGTGGGTTACCCCAGAAGAATGACACTATCAGCATCTGTGCCCCAAACCTCAGTTTGTTGCTACAGGGAAGGTGGGTGTCTGGGGGCGGCTGCTCCCCTCAGTGCCTTCTGCAACTGCTGCTTCAAGCGAAAGGCTCAAGAGAGGGCGGCAGAGATTTGGCACCCTGTGCAAGCGCTTGCTCCATTTTCTTTAAGATCAACGATTTAAGCCATGCAGGGGCTCCCTCTGCTGTTCTTTCTGTTTCCAGAACTAAAAAAGGGAAAAAAAAAAACAAAAAAAAAAACAACCAACTCTCCGTTGCCATTTACCTTTTGCTGAGGAGAAGGGAAAAGAGGCTTTTAACACGACACCAGTTTACCACAAGATCTCTTTCCGGTTCCTCTATGCCAACTCACTCTGTCGGCCAAAAAATAATCTGGAATTTGTATAAATTTTTAGTCCATGTAAGAAATTATCTAAAGGTATCTCCAAAGAGTTCTCTGCATTGACTATAAGGGGATACAAAACTCTAGAAAAAAAGAAGTTAACGTAAAAGTAGCTGGACAGAAAAGCTGAATGTCTTCACAATTTCATCACATTTCTTTCATTGGTCAATAGGCAAAATGAAGCAGGAGGGAAAAAAAGAAAAGAAATATAGTCTCTCCTTTCTCAATTCAGGCTCAAGTGGGTGAAAACTTGCCCTTGAACTACTACCTTGAATAAAAAGCATTCATTTCCCCTTTAGGCATAATGCTTTTCCAAAAGCCAGAGCAGAAAAAAAAATAAATCTGCTGTGCTGTCATTGGAAACTATGATTTATAGAAATGTTGACTATGTTTCATAAAAATCACCTGCTATTTAAAAACCCAAAGAAAAAGACACCACCATCAGCATTTATGTTGACAAGAATGTTCCTAAATACCATATCAACGTGACTTCATTTTCCATCTGTCTGATGGATTTGCATTGCATAAAGATCTGTACACATACAGGAATGTGTTTTCTTTTTCTGCCACACTACTAAGAAAGTAACTCAGGATCACACAGCAGCCTTTTGCTGTGACTAATCCCTCTGGATTTGGCCTAGCCTTTCAGGCTGCACTTCCTGCCCGAACCCGCCTGTGCACTCTGAAAGCAGAATGAAAAACAAGACAAAAATTCAGAAAAGAGACATTTAAACAAAACAACAAACAAAACGTGTGCTATGCAGGTTGAACTTCAAAGAATCTTTCACAAAATCAGTGCAGAATCTTAATCATTCTTTGGCTTTGTCATACAGTGTAAGGGTCTTTTCTAGGATCAGGTTTGAGCCTTTAATAGTGGAAAACTTCAGCCCTTTTCAGTTTTGGGAAGAAGCACAAGGGTTTGTATCAGAGTTAAAAACAGCTTCACGGAAGCAATGCAGAAGAATGGATTTCTGATTGTTTGATTTAGATCTTGATACAGTAAACCAAAATATATTTTTGATTTCTCAGTTACAGTCTTCAATAATTTATTGCAAAGTTAATTATGATTCTTCAAAATATCCATTTAAATACAGAAGGAATAACTAAGATAAGAGCACCACATTTAGTAAGAACAAAATTGAGAACAGACGAGATGTGTAAAATCAAATGTACCATTTCTTTCTCACAATGGAGAACTTCTTGTTTGCAAATTCCAACTGATTCAGAGGAGTCACCATCTGCATAGTTGGTGTAAGGAAGACTGTGTGAATCTCATACCTCTATCTTGTCCCATGCTTTTTTTTCATGCTAAGGTAAGGTCATACACTGTATTTACGCAAATAGACCTAAAGTGAAGCTGCTCTCTCTTACAGAGACTCTGGCAACATGAGAAGCACCTATTGCCCTAACCAATTTTTATCATGGTCACTGAAACTGGATTAGAGATTAGAAGAGACTGGGGAGCTAACAGATCTACCGCTCCCTACCTCATCTCTAGAGGTGCAGAAGTTCAATAGTCATTGCATCAGTAGTTATTTCTCAAGAGGTTTCTTGTAATTCTAAGATTAAAATATTCCTTGGCAAAACAGCTAAGAATAACAGAAAAAGAGTTTGACACAAATGTACTCTATCCTGTTATGCAGCATTCATAAATGTATATTATACCAGCATCTCTTACATAATGCATAATTTGAGAGTGATACAAATGTCTTTTTGTTTTTTTTTTTTTGCTTTATCTTTAAAGGGGATGAGATTTCTTAATTTGGGGGAAGTCCTTCTGCCTGTTGAAAAAGAAATGGGCTATTTCCTGCAATCACCAAAGGGCTGAGGTCTTTCAGAGAGGCCTCATCTTACAGTAACAGTCCACCATTACTGTTTAAGGAAGGTATGTGCTGGCCAGCACATCTGGAAACTCTGCAGCAGAACTTGAAACCTGGAGTATACAATGGCAAAACATTACTAAGCTATGCACGGTGACATTAAGACAATAAAGATCAGAGCATAGCTTTGTCACAGAAGAAAACTCAACCCTCAGCTTTTCACGTTTGCCAATGTTATCTTTATCTTCTGCAGTATAATAATTCATACGATCATAAGATTTCTGTGTATTCATTTTAAGAAAAAAAAGCTTTAAACACTCAATTACTACAGTAGACCAAAGAGAACAAAAACCCCTCAAATCACGTCTTAAAGAAAAAATCATCTACTTTAAGTATGTTTTTAAACTGCCCCAGAACCTTTTTACTGATATATTATCCATTCTCTGAAAATTGTCCTTTGGTTTCTCTCAAGTCTGAACAATACAAATTCTAGACAGCAATTTAACAGGCAGGTGTACATGTCTACACAAATACATATGCATGCTCACTACTGGATATGTATTTTCTGTACCATGGAAAGTACACGTTCCACGTACTTGCATACAATTGAATAGATAAGGAACTAGTTGAAATGAGAGTACTAAAGAGGAAAGTTATTTCTTGAAATCTGACTGGATGACTGTATTTAGACTCAAAGACCCACTGAAGGGAGAATCATATGTTTTACTAAGTAAATTCCAGGAATAAATACTGCGTGTACAGTATTAGAGTGTATCCTAGCAAATCACTGCAGTGTAGGACACTCTGTGGATTACAAACGTGCATTAAATTACATATTGTTACGGAGTTCTTTCTCCCCTTAGGATGCACTCAACACTTTCCTCCTTCCTGTCTGACAATATGTTGCCATGCTATAAAAGCCCTAATGCCCATTTCAACGATTAGCTGTACATCAGCATTACTACTTCA
>JANHGO010000001.1:78227580-78272085 GCA_024606505.1 Aquila spilogaster | reverse complement strand
CAGTAAATTCACTGCAATAATCCTAGATAAATGAGATGATCACTGGAAAAGCTGAGATAGTTAAGTGGTCTATCAGAGAAGTCCAAAGGATGATATTGAACTGTTGCTACATAGTAACCTCTCTTATGAGAGCATGGCACAAGATCACTGTATCAGATGCCAATATCATTGCCTTAAAATAGTAACATGTCTTCAGATTATCTTGGAACACTTCACAATTACGTTCTGAGCAGAGAACTTTCTATGCAATAAATGGATAATCAGATACATAGGAATATCACCATGTTTACCCATTCATTCTATTTTTGTCTATTCAGTCAGTAACACTAATAACTATATAATGTGTTCAAGAAATACAGATACGTAGCCTCAAAGCACAGCTAATGTATTTCTTGCAATGTTGGATCCGCATATTTTGGCAGGGATGATTTTCTACTCTTCGGCATAGATAAAGCAGAAAAACATACAAATGAGCTGATGAGGATCGTAAGAAGATTAGAGATGAACTGGTATGTTGCCTTTTATACTCAAATGGCAAGGGTGCAAGAGAATACTATGTTTTCACTAACTTTAACAAGGAGTATTTGAAATGCCAATGTAAGAAGCCATGAAATTTTTGCTGTGTCACTCACACAGGAAACCGAAAAAGTCAGTCAAAACATTGCCTCAGTGCTGTGATTTCATCAAGCCGTATAATTCCAGTGGTTAATAATATTGTTCTAGTCATCTGCTAAACGTTTTGTATTTATTCATCTTATTTCTCTTCACTAATTTTTCATTATGAGAGAGTATTAACTTACAGAACATGTGGAAGAGAAACAAATAGTGACATACAATGGGGATATTTGCTACAGCAAAACATTACATCATGTTTGGCTTCCTTTAAGACCACAGCTCTCAAATAACAGACAAGCAATCAACAACAACAAAAAAAAATACCCAATGCAGCACATTATCAGGAATGCATCTAAAAGCTGAAAACCAATGCTTTGTTTTGGTTGCTTGAACACTGTGGATTTCTAAACAGCCTTATTGCAGGTAGCACTCTCTTTAATTAGGATTTTGTCTGTAGAACAGTGTCTGCTTTGCCAAGGAGAGGGAGCCTTGTGCCAATTCCAAGTGTCAGTGAAGAGAAACAATGTGTGTCAACATCAGCCCTGCATTAAGACAAGCTGAAATCAAATCTGAAATAATCATTTCACACCCCCCCCTCCCCCCTCCACCTTGGTAATTTATCTTCAATTTTATCTGTGTATAAACAAACCATGCTTCTGAACACAGTGAGATACAATCTAATATATTACAAATGTAGAAACTTGTATTATTTATAAAATGCCTGAAATAAAACTACTCAAAACAAAGATGAAAAGTTAATCTGAAATCGTTTTGTGATCTGTCAGGCTAAATATCTGTAACTGGACACCACAGAGGAGTCACCTCAAAGTTCTAACAGATTGTTTTGTTCTTCTGTGAAAAAAAGAACAAAACAAAATGAAGCAGCACAACTGTGAGTAAACAGTGAAAGGAGAGTCAGTTACAAACTGCCTGAAGCCATCAAGCTATTCATATCTGGAACAAATGAAATGATACTAAATTCATATCCTGAAAAGCAAGAATCATTTTCCTGACTTTTATATTCTTATAACATAGCTCTCTACAAACTACCTTCTAGGATATTATCTCATTCGCAAAAAAAGTTGGCAAAAAGTTAATTCAAGTAATTATTTTTTCTGCTGTTTATTACTAAATAAATGCAAAATAATAAAATGTAATACAAGAAAAACACATAAAAAGATAACATCTATTAACATTTAAGTAGATTGCTGAGAGCATCTTTGGCGAGGAAACAAAATCAGAAATATTTCCTAAAAGCAAGTCTAGGACAAAATGGCTTTACCTAACAATAACTCCTTTCATCACGAACACTTCATAACACATGTCAGTCTGAAACAGATTGCCATGCTTGTGGCTTTAAATGTAACAGCAAAATTTCAGACGCAGTGAAACCCTGTATTCCTCCTTTTATCCTCCCCACATCCTTTTGACATCCCTATGGTCATTTCTGCCTCTGCACCTCGCTGCATTATTTGGGGGAAAAGAGGAGGGAAAGAAAAAAAAGAATGACGTCCTTCTTCTTCCTGCCCTCCCCCTGCCCTTTGTGAAAAAATGAAAATAAAAATCCCTAAACTGTTGAAGCATATTCACTTAAAAAAAAGTTTCTTGAGTTTACACTATCTCTCTCTCTTTTTTTTTTTAATCCTAGATTTATTTACTGATCTTTAGAGCATAACTAATACTAATATAGAAAATGAAAGATGCTATAAAGAAATAGTGTTGGAAAAGAGACCCTGGTCAGCACTGGAATATCCACAGACAAGTCTATAGACAAAGGCCCAACTCTCTTGCAGAACTTCCATCAAGTAACATGAGAAAGAACAGCAGTAAGGGACACATACCCGTGTGACTTCTTTAAGCATCAGTATCTCTCAGATAAGCTGTATTACCACTTAAACCACAGATCGTTCTCCAAACTGTATTTCCATACAGCAGAATGTCTGATCCCTTATTTCATTTGTTCACGCATTTCTTTTTTCATACAAAGCACTCATTTATTCAGCAATTAGTAGTATGTTTATTAGGAACTTTGTGAAAAAATAGCCCTCTACCTCTCCCCTCCCCTCCCCGTCCAAGTGCTTACGTTTTTAGGAAAGATCTTAAGCCAAATAGTGCTATATGATGTACTCCGTGTGGTACATGCGCCATGTGAAATACAGATGAGGATTTTGCTTTTCTTTTGAAGGCATTGTTTTACAAGTCACAAATTCTAACACTACCTAACAAAACTCCTAGTCACATAAAAAGATGCAATAAACCTCTCTAACAGTAGCTGATTTGTATGCAACATTGACCATAAGGGTAACTCTTCAGTAAACCTGAATCTCATATATAATGCATAGCAGTTAATAAATCATAGTAAAATCAGGTGGCTTAGAGCCAACAATACCCAACTAGTAATGGAAAGGGAGTAAAGATTTATAAAGAGACAGACTCTGTCTGGATTTTGCTTTTAAGAGGCTCATACAGTGCACTGGGAAGATCTTGCTGTGGTTTCCAAGAGGACGTGTGTCATGCTGACTCACTTCATCCTTCCCCCAGCATTGTCCCTCACTTACCCCAGGTGATGCCTCTTCTCTCTTCAAAACCTTCCTCTTCAACTTTCCATTTGTCTATCTGTGCCCCAGCATGTGTGCTGGAAAGGAGAGAGAAGAAATCAAGATGAGATCAGGGCACTGTTCCTGAAAACTCACTATAGAAAACATACCACATTAGATTTCTATCCTGAAGAGAAATGCATATAAAGAGCCTCCTGAAACTGGTTTCTCAGTCCTCAAAAAGACATGCTGCAAAGTATTCAACATGTCACAAACTTCAGCTTCAAAAATCCAATGTTACAAAAGCGAGAAAATGTGCTTCGGTATTTTTGATGGGAAGAGTGGGTTTTTGCTTTAAATATCAAGGGCAAAACTCTTCTCTCTGTTCTCATTGGAGACCCAGGAGAGCAGGATATTAGAGAAGACTGCTGCTGCCCAGATCTGAGAAAAGAATTTTTTTAAGCCTGCTCATGGTGATCAGAGGCCCTTCGCCAGACAAGTGCTATTGCAGGAAGAAGATTGAGATACAGCACCTGAAAGCTAAACGTACTTGCGGCTTTCATCAACAGTATGATGTTAATCACACACATATATATGTGTATAAATATATGTATGTATATAAATAGCACGACCTTCCGGGTGAAGAACCACATTCTCAAGTTAAACTAAACTAATACTGAAGTGATTTACCTTTTGCAGTTATGTTAGATTATATCATTCGCTTTGACTAATGGGAAAAGGCTTTTCCTGTTGATCTGGTTATTGGTGCTTATCATTGCTAGGAGCATCCCAGCTCAAGGTCTGGATTGGGAAAACTGCAGGAAAATTTCTAAATCAAACTGGCACTAAGTCCTTTTTCCCTGCCTTAAAAAGCAAGTTAGAGAGCGCATCTACGGATGCCAGGTCTTCTGAACGCCTGTTTATCGTTACAACTGCCTGCGTGATGGGCACATGCTACTCAACAAAAAGCCTTAAAAATCAAACTCGTCCTCAAATTTTGCATCGCTAGCAAACACCTCCGTCAAAATATTCCAACACAGGCTTTGCTGTCTGTGTGGCGGACAGCTGAGCAGGCTCACTGACCTCATTTTTTCGGGACCCCCTTTGAGGAGAGCCCGCCGCTCGCCCGCACAACTCGGCGCAAACCCTTCCGTGACGGAGCCCCTCCCGCACCCGCGGGCCAGGCGGCTTTCCCGCCGCAGAGCAGCGGGGAGGCCGGCCGGGCGCCGCCCGCTTCTGGCCACTAGATGGCAGCACTCGCTTGCGGAATGCCGGAACGTGGCGCCCGCCGCGTGCAGGGCCGAGCCCGCCCGGGGAGAGCGGGGCGCCGTCGCTCCCGCTGCGGGAAGGTCGGATCTGCAGCGCGGTCCGGGCTTGCAGAGCTCCCGATCAACTGAAATCAGCTCGGTTTCTGAGGCCCTGGACAACTAAGGCGATAGGTGTTGCAGTAAACACCCTCAGATATGCACGGGGTTGGACAGAATAACATCACACTGAAAATCAGAGTAGAAGCAAAATCGTGACAGAAGTAACGTGAAGTCTACCATTTCAGAATATTTAAACGTAGCCTGCTCCCAGAGAAGGAGATAGGACTTTTTTTCCATTGAAAGCATTGAATGCATTTTCAGCGCTGCTTTTACCTGCCTTGTTTTGTAAATTACTTGCTTGCATTGACAAATAATAGTAATGCAAGTCCTTTGAAATGAGGACTAAAACCCAGTTTCAATTGTATTTATTCAGGTAGAATTTGGAAACTACAAGCTGTTACCTACTTAAAAGGTTTATAAAGCCTTTCCCCTCAGTAGTGCTTCAAAGAACACTAAGTAAACTCACATTCAGTAAGCTGTGTGTAAAACTGCCCTGCAAACAAACCAGCCAGCAATGCTGTGTAGAGAAGGAGCTCTTGTCAGCCTCTGCCCATCCTTGCAGCCATGCAGTTCCATCCTCTTGCCTTGCACTGTTGCCTATGCACCGGACAGACAGATGAACCCTATTGTTTGCAGGTGCAACTCACACAGTTGCAATTTCGTCAGAAGATGAGTGCTAAGGTGAGAACCCAGAAATCAGGGCCCGGGCATTGCCACAATGAAAAAAGCATTGCTGGGAAGTGCTGCAATTTCCAGTCCTTCCTACTTTGTCAGGTTTGGAACAGCGAAGCCTGAAGGACATAAAGCGCAAGGTATGCTGATGAACAAAAGCACTTCTTACATGCACAACTGCCAGGAAATACTCATAGGAGAGATTTTTCATGCATCCCAGCAAGCATCTGATTATGACTTTCCAGCAAGAAACGTAAACATAGTAACTACACTCTCCATTGCCTGTACACATAGCCAAGAAAGTGTTATTCCAGAATTCATAGTTAGATTTGGTAATATTTTGCAAGGAACAGTCTGCTGGCAGACCCCGAGGATGTTCAGTCTGTACAGTGTCTCAGTCTGTGGTTTGACTTTGCAGCTCTCAGCTAGAATATCCTACTGTCACTCAATCCTAAACAGAAAATTATACTACTTCAGCTATTAAATACAGTAAGAACAAATGTTTACTAAGACAGTCAACTGAATCAGAGAGCAAAAAATACTTAAAAAAATCAAGCCAATCAAGTAACAAATTATTGGAGGAAGTGTAAATAACAGGCATCTTTTCTCTCACTGAGGCCCACAGAACTGAAACAGAAAAGATTGAAAATACTAAATACATTTAAAAAGAAATTCCAGTGAATATTATTTTGGTGAAAGAAAAAAAGAAAAAAAAAAAAAAACACTTAATATACTCTCCCCCTGCCTTTCTACCTCTGCTTCCTCTGCACATTCAAGAAGAGTGTTAATGGCAGTGTGTGGATGCAGGCTGTCTGAAATCCTTTTAAACATTGTTTAATCCCCATTTACCAAAATTGGGTGAGAATCACAGAGGAAGTGAGGCACCTAAAATTGATGCTGTTTCCTTCTAATATTTTTTTGAGTGTCTGAGAGTCCTTTGGTAGGCTGTCAAAGAAGATATCAAAGACGCAACTGGCAAATGGTAGCTTAAGCTTTTATAATAATGGTTTAGTAACAGTTTCTGTGTGTGCTGTTTGAAATACTGGTACAAATTCAACAGTAAAAAAAAAAAAAAAAGATGTAAGATTAAATAAAAAGGGTCAGAAGTTTGGGGAGAAGCACTGAACAGTAGCAGTTCAGTATTGCAGCTGCTGCACAGTGCACAGCAACACTGCAGAGTAATTTATGACAGGAAGTGAAGAAAATTCCACAATCCACCTGAAGCTACAGCAGGAATTATGTAGGCAAAGTGAATTTATTAAAACTGGAATGTAACCAAGACTTCAGGGGCTAATAACCCTGTTCTTGCAAGAGACAGCAAATAAAAACCAAGTATCCTGATTGACCACAAACTGCAAGACCACAACTTCACATCTCAATTGGAAAACATGGCTTTTTCCATGATAAATTGTCAAAGGATTTGATCTTTCCAGGATGCGATTTCCTGGCCAGCAATCTCCATTTTTTTTTCCATTAACGGCAAAGAGATAATAGTTGAGGTTTTTTTTTTTTTTTTTTAATAATACATAATATATTATATATATACACGTATGTATGTATAAAAAAATTCTATTTACAGCTATTATTAAATATGGGCCACTCTTTAAACTGAAATTTGACATTCACAGTGGGGATGTCTTTACTATTAATTTTCTTAAGTAAATTGTTTTATGCTAAGATTTTGTTTATAATTTCTTGCTTGGAAACTGACTTGATTTTACAGGTCAAATACTTGATTCAACAAAGAATTGACAGAAAAAAAAAAACAACTACACAGAACATGTAGTGTTTTATCTGTGCATCTGTAACACACGCAGATCACGCACAGCTACCTAGTTATATAACTGCATAGGTTCTGAAAGCACATATGCATTAGGAACATAAATACTCCCAGAAGCTGAATGCATATTCATGCAGTGTACATTTGTTTACAGGAACATGACTACAGTATATAAATATGGATATACCATGTTTGTGTATTGCTCTTTGAAAGATCCTGAGCGTGCTATAAAAGATTGTTTTATGATGAAGTTTGAGATGCACATGTCTCAAAGAAAGCTACATGAAAGAAATCTATTTCATCCCAGGATTGAGCAGATAAAAATGAGCACTACTACTATTTATCAGACCCATTGCACCCAACACATATGCTAGAGAATTTTTTTCATTTCCAGATTGTTTAACCATCAAACAAACGACTTGTATCTTGTGGTACTGAAAAATATGCATCTCTCGTGTAGATGTAGAACAGCTGTAAATCAGTATTGATTGTCATTATGTCTTGCCACATAAAGACAAAAGACACCAGAGGCATTTTCATGGCGGGAGCAGTCATTTTTAAAAGTGGCATGTATCTTGACGTATCAATAAAATTAAGTGGCTTTGAAACTTCAGATAGATTTTACCCACAGTACAAGAAAAGCACAAGAAATCCAGTGATTTTTCCTTTCTTTCAATGTAGCATGTTGTTCACTATCTTAGAAAAGAATTATTTAGAAGGCAAAATCAAATATTTGAAATTTAGAAAAGGTGATGCTTAGTACTGCTTGGCAGTTCTACAGCTAATCTCATATATAAACAACTGTGTAGATGTATTACATGAAAATAGCAATTTCTCTTGCTTTATTCAATGCTTTCAGTGAAAACATCTCAACAGTGCAATTCAACACTGCAAGAACAGATGCACAAAAGTGTTAAAGTGTTCAGCTTCGCAATCAAACTAGTACTCTTTTATCCTCAAGAAGTACTTTTAAGATAAATGCCAATCACTTTACTGTATCCTCCCTCCTCATAAATGTCTTGCCTTCAGTTATTAATTTGAGGATCGCTTACAATTAAAACCTCATCTGAACTGCAGTATCAGGTGCATGCCCAAATTCTGGGCTCTGTGACCATGGCTACATGCACCAGGGCTTTGAAAGTATACTAGCTGCTTAGAGTAGCATTTCTGTCTACCCTTATGTCCAAACTCTGCTAATGGTCTTTGTTTTGTTCAATATAATCTTTCTTTTGATGCCTGCCGAAAGGAGGCATAAATAACTAGAGTTCTGTTTTATTCCTCAAATTATTTGTAGTTAAAGTCAGTTGGAAGTTTAGCAGGCATTATTTGTAACTATGAATTGGGAATGTAAACATTTACATGACCTTAGTATTCATACTACGATTAACAATAAATTCTGACTCAACTCATGATTATTTATTGTCATGACATAGTCTCAGCATATAGAAGCTTTCATAAGGCTAACCAGAATACCATCCGCAAGCTAAAAGATAAAAGCCGTAGCAGTATTTGAACATAAAAGGTCTGATCTTTAGGACAACTCTTCCCAAAATAACCTGACATATGTAGAAAAACTGGCTCCGATGAAGGCTTTTCTTTTTTTTCTTTTTTTTTTTTTTTTAAACACACAGGCTATATTTTCAGTTTGGGCTCTTGTTTGTGATGCATTGCTTTGGATTGCAAAGTATAAAGCGCTATATTCCTTTGTTAGCATTGAGCCTCATCATCCTTGTATTGTATGGTTATTTGTCACATTCTGTATTTTCTTTTAATTCTTTGCTTCAGCTCTTCCCCCTTCCCCGTACCAGTCACTCCTCTTTTCTCTACCTTTAGCTCTTACATACCTCAGAACGAGGTTCGGGTGTTTGTAGGCAGCAAGTACAAGGGTGAGGGGCTGAGCCCACACAAGAAGCGACTTGCTGGGTCAAACAGCGAGGCAGCCAGCGGGAAGCAGATTTGGACTGCTCATCATAGAACAGCAGCCTGGACAAGATGACAGCAGCAGTCTGCTGGAAAGCAGGTTGGGACCATTACTGGTAATTATAGTTAATCAGCAGCAATTGTCTTGACCAAGATACAGATCAACATCGAGCACTAACCTAACAGGACCTAATGAGTGTAATGGAGGATGAAGAAAGCCTGATTAAACTCGAAAGGCGCGGGATGACCCGAGCAGATGATGCACTGTAATCCCAGCCCCTCTCCCCTGCTGCCTTCAGCTTTCTCTCCCCAGCACGTCTGGCTGCGCTGCGGGGTGAGCTCAGCCTCGTGGCTCCAGAAGCAGTCAGTGGGTCAGAAACACGAGAAATTGTATTAAAACTGGCACTCAGATGTGCGAGTAGATACACTTCTGTACATTTTTCTGAAGTTTCTAAAGCAATCACAACCTCTGACTGATTTGATGATATACAACGGTAGTCCTTGAAACAAATCAATAACGTAGTTTAGCAGCGCTATCACAATCGCTTTATTGTTTGTTTGTTTTTTAAATATATTTACAGAGGTACTGAATATCTGAGCATTTAAACATAATTGGAAAATGGTGCATGCTTTTCTGTATAGTTATTGCTATTGCTCATTCCATTAGAGCATCTGCATTGATTATTTTTTCCAATAAAACTTGAGTGAGAAAAAGCAATTTAATCTGTAAGGTACTTCTTAAAAGTATAGCATTCACATAACATACCAACTACAAAATACGTGTCTTTTTGCAGGCAAATAATTCTACGTAAATTTTTATCTGAATATATTCTGATTCAAAATGAACATTCTGAGAAAAATAAATTTAATAAACATATATTTTAGTTCTTAAATAAAAATACCTATGTTGTTGGAAGAATTGCAATTCTAAAAAATTTTAAATTTAAAGAGGTGCAGCTTCTCACTGTATACACTATGTGAGCAGTAATGGTCTTACAGGAAAAATATGCTATATAATAATTGTATCCATTAACTGTTCCAATTCAAGATGCTGAACACATAAAAAAGTTACAGTACTCTAGATTTCTTCAAAATAAGAAGAAATGTATGCAGTAAGCAAATTACAGCCCTGTCAATAACCTTTGTACAAAAAAAAAGGAAGATAAATGTGGCAAAAAATTGCTAGAAAAGCTTTTTTTTCCTCATTCAAAGGAGTGGGAACGTGGCCTTCTGGTGCGACAAAAGCCATCAGAATGTCTGAAAACCAGGCGGCATTTGTTACACCTATGTTCTGTGGGATTATAGTTACACCTCTTTCTCAGTCTGACCCTTTTCTCACATATGCTTCATATTATATGTTTTCCGTACAGAAACTCTGCAGTCAGCTATACAAGTAGGCAGCTGGAAGCAGGTCCTAGTTTAGCAGGACGTCTCTGCTGAGATACTCTGGTTGGAGATTTTTGTCCAATATTGATACCACTACCATGGTTTTACCAAGTTTTTAAACATACAGAAGCCCAAATCATATCAGAATTAGTGACAAACAAGATCAGCAATTCTACACCAAATATATGTAGGCTGCTCCAAAGAAAATGCCTCTTATTATTTCTGTTGAAAATACAACAGCCACAAAGAGCACGATAACACTATTTGACAGAGCAAATTCTAAGCTACACTGTTTTTCAGTGTAGTCACTACCGTTAGCTCTACATTTTCGGCAGCGATGAATAAGAGCCTGCATGCCGTGCTTGTACAAATCTGCATCAGCAGAGGTGACCCACTGTTTCACATCTGCTATGACAATGTTGTGGTGAAACATACTACGCATTGCATCACTGTGCTCACATTTACTGTCTGGTCTCCATAAACATTCAGCAAGCATTGATGAATGTTAATAAGTGTCATTTTTTCTGCATGAGGGAATTCAGTTCTGCACCTTTGCTTCATGTGTACTTCCATGTCAGACACCATTCTATCACACCACCTCTCTGCTGTCATCTGTTGCACAGCAACAGAACGTAATGGAATACTGGTGTGAAGGTTCAGCCTCTACTACCATACCACTAACATCCACCTCTGATTTTGAGGGCCAACATAATAAAATAGGAGGTATTATTTTTGGAGCAGCCCTCTTATACCCTAGTGCAGCCAGGGGATTGTGCTGTGCTGGCAGATCTAAAACAGCCCATTAAAAAGGAGAGAGGAAAAGTGAGAGGAAGTACTGCATATTAGACCACAGAGCCTGTCTTGCAGTTAGTCTCAAGTTGTTAGCTTTATTTTAATAAACTTGTAGCTCCACAGAAATAGGAAGTATTTATCTGTTTTATCTTCTGAATAACACAAGCCAAGCACAATGTGCCAGCAAACCTACCCTACCAGGAAGTCCTTCCCATCAAAGGGCGAGAACAGATGATGAAGAATATTTAGGCTGGAAGAGATATCTAAGATTGTCAAATCTTGATGATCAGCATGATCATCATCATCATTTTACACACAAGCCTAATACTTCTCTCCTCCATGCCACACTCCAAAGCCCAGTCGTCTGTCTGAAAGCTTTGGTAGACGCAGGGTCATGATACAGTTTTTATATCAATGTCCTGTTTTGGTTACTGTGATGACAGGGCAGATCACAACTGCTATTTCACAAGAGCTGCTGTGCTTCTCTAGGAAAAGCACAGCAAAAAAAAAAGGCAGACAGAATCACTCAGGTTTTCCTGGTGGTACACCATACTGAAATCAATGAAAAGTAAGAAAAAGCAGCTCCAAGGAAGTAAGGAGGTTGCCATGAGACAGCTGACAGGCTGAATTTCAGCTGTACACTTAGTCTATGCTTGTTTCTTACTCAGATTGGATTAAAGGTGCAAGAGACTGGGCAGTATTTAAGCAAAATTCAGAACAACAAGTAGTATTCTTTTAAGATCTGAGGTGAAAGGAAGACAGCAGGCTGAGGTTTATTTTTTCACCCTAGTTTCTCTTTCTCCAAGAAATGAGACAGAAAAAACAAGTGACTGCTACCAAGACTATCGTAACTAAAAAATGCATAAGTCAAGGAGCCAGCGTAGAGATGAAAGAGATTACTTCAGCAGGTTGGAGAGCTTCTAAAATTATTCACAGTTAAAATTATTGAGATGGTCCAATACCCCACTCCTATGAGAGGCGTAGTATTATTAGGGAGTACCTTGAAACACATTAGGCAAATGAGGCAGTCCGCAGTGTTGTTAGTTTTCTTTCATGTATTAAAAGGGAACAACTAATCTTTTACAGTTTCCTTTAAAAACAGGGAAACTAACTTAAGTGTGCCTGCATTCAGCCCAAAAGTTCACGTTGGGTAGAGGATTTGTTCTAGAAATGTGTTTCACCTTAAATTCGAAGAAAGTAAAAGATGATAAACCCTCTCCTCTGTTGCTGCTGAGTTGTTTTTCTCCAGTTGATTATCCTCACTCAAACATTTGTACTTCATTTTTAGCTCAAAGAACACTGTTTCTTGTCATGCTTCTCCTAGATTGAAAAGCCCTTTACTATCCATCTCTCTTCTCACCATAAAGACATTTAGACCTTGTAATTCAATAACATCTGTGTTCCTTTTGATAAACTGGAGCTCCTTAATTCCCTCACTGCAGCACATTTTCTCCCTTTGTCCTTAATTCATTTTTGTGTCCTCTTTGCCCTCTCCAATTTTTCAGTACCATTTTAAATGTGCTGACATCAGGACAAAGACTATACCAGTGCCCCTAAGATAGCATTAAACTGCTAATTTCTTAGCCAAAAACAGAGATGGCTTAGCCCTCATCCTGGGTTTTTAAAATACAATATTTAAGCATTGTAAGAGTGTAAGAGACACGAAGCTTTCACACAATACATTTTTAATGAAGACACAATCCACTACCAATGAGTCTGAATCAAGCTAACATGTGCCATTAGTCATACTCAAAAAGAAAACCCTTTTGTCCTTTTCTTCTTAAGATAACATGTAAAGTAGGCTAAATAAAAACTGAGCTCTTACAGGTTCATTTTAAGACCTGATTCTCAGGCATTGTCAGAGAGGGAGTAGCATCAGCCACATTTTCTATTAAATGTTCAAACAGCTTTCACATCTTTTTCATCTTGTATTTAATTATTCTCAACATCGCCTTGATTGAAATTGTACCAGCACAAGATTATTTCTGTACAATTACCCCTGACTTGTCGCATGAGACTGTAAATGTTCACATGACTGAATTATAGTATACAGACACTGGTTTAACTGGACATAACTGCTTATTTGAATTGTCAGAAACAAAAGAGTCCTCTCCCCAGGATCGTATAAACATGTATAACATATACAACTTGGAGAGGTGCCTTATTTGAGCTTTCACTTTCTTTAATCATCAAATATAGGCTAAAATGAGAGTAGGACACATCTGGTCCATCTTACTTCAGTTGCTAATTAAAGTAATTTTTAAGTCTTGTTATTTACTTATTTGTAGCTTATTCCCAGCCTAGGTTTTTGCTTTTCTCTTCATGAGGAGTGGGAACAAGAGATGGTGTTTCATCTGTTTTCAAAATACCCTTGTTTGGGTCTTCAGAGCCTTTTTATCCAAATTCTACTGGAATTATATGCCCTTTGAATAACCCAGAGGTTCTCAGTTCTGTTTAAAGGAAGTGACTGAAAGAATGACAACCCAACATATTTAGTCATATACACAAACACATTCCACATCCCATATCCATTGAAGATAACAGCATTTGTCAGTTGTTGTAATAACGCATATAATTTCGTGAACAAGATCTCTTGAAGCTTTAGTGAATTCTCCAAAAAACAGAGGCTCAGTCATATAGAGGGTGAAAGCAACAGAAAAGGAAACGCCAAGAACGTAACCACAGAAACAGCTCAGCTTCAACTTTCCAAGAGGAACGGGATCAAAATACGAGCGCCTTAAGGTTAGTCCTATTCAAAAGTCCACCAGTACACAAACACCCACTGAATGTATTTTCCTTCAGATTTTCTGGTTAAGAGATCTCAGAATCTGGCTTTTTAAAAAATACTCAACAATTGGACTCTGTAAGCTCTGCTTACATAAACAACGGTGTAACAGTCCTCAACTCACTGCATCTGGAAATGATGAAATCAGTTGGCTTTTAACCTTGACAGTAAATCATTATTATGAAGTATTTGTAGGATTATATTCAATTTTTTCTTTTTGTTTTGTCTTTCCACACTGTTTCACCACACAGGATGAATATCTGATATTCTGCATATTTAGCATAGCTGAGATGCACCAGGTCAATTGCAATGAGGGTTTCCAAAGGAGAAAAAAACAAAATAGAGCATCCTTAATCCTGGCTACAGGTGAACCTCAAGCATGAACTTCCATTCAGATTAGATAAGAACCCAAATCTTGGTCAAACCTCTTTTAGCCTGAAAATTTGCGTGGATGAGTGTTGGAAACCTCTTCCTAGCTAGCATGCGATTGAAAACTGACCTGTCAATACCACAGAGGTGCAAAACCTGAGGCAGCTGGAAATACAAAGCACAGGTTACAGACCGGAAAGTAGAAGTGACATCCTCTGCTCTTCCCCTACATTTAGATTTCAATGTCTTGCCAGTTACACAAAAAGTGTGCTCTCCTGCAAGAGTTAAAGATTTGATCACTTCCTGATTTGGAAAAAAAAGTTTTATGAACTTAACTAGATAATCCAGGTTTACTTTCCCATGAAGCCAAATGTTGTGATTTTCATATGCACATTTCTAGCTTCAGTGCACAAGAGCAAGCCAAGGAGAAAAGGATTTTTCCAGTCCCTCTACCCAAGGCAGATGTAGTCAAAGCACTTGTAGATGAGGCATAATGTTTCAAGTCCTTTATCTCTCTTCACATAACTTACTTGAAAGTAACAAATTCTGAATGCATTTCAAAGCATCTTCTCACTTTAATCTTCACACTGCTGCAAACTGGACTAGTACAATGGATTTGTTTGGAAGCTTCTCTAGTCTGCCCCAGAATGAAAAGGCAAGATCTCGTTTACAGCCCTCATGAGCCTGAAACACTCCCGCTGAGTCCCATAACGTGCTGGGGCACATGTTAGGACTGGGAGCAATATATAATCTTTTCCCCAGTAGACAAACCCATACCCATCTATTCCAGCAAAGGCAGCAGAAGAATACAGGAGCAGTCTGACACCTTGCTAGGTCCTGCAGATCCAGGAGGACGTGAATCACAGTTACCCTGGCCTGGCCAGGTAAGCTTAGCCCCTTTTTTCAAATGTATCCCCCAGCTTAGATCTACCCCTTTGAGGGGAAATAGAACAAATAATTTCCTACCACCACCATTGCCAGAAGGAACACATCACACGGATGGTAAGAAAATCTTGTTGAACATATATATTGTTATAATTCCACCAGTATGTTAATTATATCCAAATCACCCAGAAAAAAAAAAAAACAATTTTTTTTTTCTTTTAGTTTAAATGTAAGTCACTTTTCAAGTGGCTACTGGCAGGGAAAAGCTGGAAGGTTGCTAATGGTTCTTCAAAGGAACTTGCACAGGATGTTTTAAAGTCTACTTTTTCTCTTTGGTCCAAGTAGTGATGGAAAGCGGAGCTGCAACAAATTCTTGTACAAGATAGAAAGACAACATTTCGAAGGAATCTGTTTACGTGCAATATTTTTTTGTCTTAAGCTGCAGTAAACACTATCCATTTAAAGTAAATACAAACCAGTACATGAAAACAGTCATATTCAATGCATAGAAACAGTCATCTTGTTCAGCTCTAAGTCCTTCAGTGACTATGAAATCTAGTTCAGTTTGGAAAAAAAACTAGCAAGGCTATTTACTTTTTGTTTATAAAAATACTTTATTATTTTAAAGCAGAAGAATTCTCACTATTATTAATTATACATGTAGATTAAGTAGGATATATTAATCTTGGTTTCAAGCAAAGAATTTTGGTCACCACTTCTGTAAATGAAACCATTTAGTGGATGTATTTTTTTCCATTTGCCAGAAAAATGTGAGGAAAACAAAAGCAACTACTGAGACATTTCAGTTAAAGAAAAGCTGATGCATTTTATTTGTGGTTAAACAATAGCAACGTTACCCAAAGGCAACATTATGGATGCATTTTCATTTTAGATGTTTCTGACAGAGTGAATTGGAAATATCTGAATCAATTATAGTGTGTTCATACTTGTCTAATATCCTACTAATTCAGAAATAATACCCCTAATCCCTAAAAAGGGAGAGTGCTGACTACCTTTTTTTTTTCTTTTCTTTTTTTTTTTTTTTTACCTGTACTCTCCTCACCAATTGTGAAGGCAATCCTGCTGGCTCAAAGAGATTCTGGATTGCCATCTGCCAGCACCATGATGCTGCAGACAGCCTTGGATTCTTACTGGGAACATTACATATTTCAGTGTCATTGTGCCACCCACCCTGTCTCCCCATGCCATAAAAATACTCTCTCTAACCCACTTTGCGATGTTCTGCAGTACACTATACATCAGGTTTTTCCCAGTATATGGGCTTTGTATATATCATTTTCCAGCTGCTTTAGTTAGTTTGTGTAGAAGCAGACCAGACTCTGTTGCCAACATTCATGTCAGAAATGAAGAATATTCTTGGTCTTGCTCTACTTGTTTGTTCTGTCTGGTACATTTTACCTGAGAACGTTGTTACAACTGCATTTTACAGGGTCCTCCCCTAGCTAAGTTTCCGATGATATATTATTATATGGCTATTTATATAGACCCAACTGTGTTATTTCCATTTTATTGCAAGGACATAAAAGCTGGAAATCTACCAAAAGTGCAGAAAGGAGCCTAAGAGCCCTTGAAAGTAAATGCCTTAGGGAAATACCAGGTACTAAATGAAGTCAATTTATAGCTATTGCCAAAATTTGTCAAAGCTTAAGAACTCTTTAAAACCAAAGCCATCAAGAAGAAAAGGTAGAAATGCATTGCTTAGCCATATTGTTGTTAAACTGGACAGTCATTGCCAGCATACGTGCTGGACTGAACAATAGCATAAAACGTGTATAGCCAAAATGCTCCCCCCACTCCCACTCCAATCATTCAATTCATCGTACAGAGGCAGAACTAACAGAAAATAAAATTGTGGAGGTTGTGTGAACAGAAAACAGAACACAAAATAAGACCTTTTTGTATAGAAAGGATTCAGACTTGTAGTAGTTTGTAATATCAGAACTGACAACAGCATCAGACATGTAAGAAAAGAACATGCAAAGCTAGCTTGCTTTCTCTGAATTGCCTTGCTCAACTTTTCCTATGATTCCTGTCTCCATATATCCCCTAGGGCTTGATCATCCAAGCTACAGCGGTGGAACAAAAGCTGTGTAACAAGCTACATGTTACATTTATCTTGCAATAAGGGTGGACAATGTGGCATAGCTTTTAGTAATTCATGTGATTTTGCAGTCACAGCAGAGTTAGTGCAACCATATAGAGCTGCCTGCAACAGTGCAACTGATGAATTAGAAGATGTGAATCCATCATAACCACACTGTGCATCAGCCCCCCAACCTGCATTTCAGTTATTTAGAGAATACAAATATGTCTGCTATTAATCACTACCTCTTCGCCTAAAACTTTTCCTCACTTCTCTAGGTCTCACTCTTTGCAATCATTGTTAACTTACTTTCTCCTTAGCCAGCTACTATTTCACTAATATTGTTTAGAGATTGGCTTTCACAGACACATCCTTTGAAGACTTCAGTTGCCCATTTAAGGCAAGCAGTGAACTCTTGCTCCTGTTAAGTATTTCATTCACTGGTAAGCATTGATGTTCAGTCCTTCTCAAAGCACTTTCTACATCTCTCAAGCCTCTGGGCAATGCTTTAATGCACCCAAATTAAGAAAAACAAATGATAGTGATCTGCATCACTAGGCCAAATTAATATAAAACAGTCTGAAGACTTTAAGTTGGAGGCAATCACTTAAGTTCTTAGAATATGAGAGTTTTCTCACAGGTTAGAAGAGTAATAGTGTTTGGGAAATTGTCTTTTCAGAGAGCTTGGTTTAGCTTCAGTGCTGTATTATGCAATGCTCCAGTTCATGGTACATGCTATGTGTCTGGGAGAGGCAGCAGCAGACTTGGGACTTGCTGGTAATTGAAAGCAGATTCTGAAGCAATGATTACCACACAGTAAAACTACAGTGCTCCATATGCTGCACAGAGCCAGCCAGTAACCCTAACTATTTTCTTTTCATCTGAGAGAAGAGAATCATGCTTTTGAATGTTTTTGGCAGCCAAGCAGTGAATGCACTGTGAACTTCATTTCCAAATTGTGTTCATATCTCCCGGATTTACTAATCATCAAATATCAATTTTACGCTAAAACAAGATGCATGGTTGCAAGTTCCAAGACAGTGAGTTAGAAGACTATTATGCAACCGTATGCTAGCTAAAGAACTTCCATCTACTTTGGCCTAGCATCAAGTTTTTGGAGGTGTGAGTCACTGTTTCTGAGAAAGAGGTTTCAGTCTGAATTGTGTACCTGGGTTTTGTAATGCATCTCAGCAAGCTCCTCAAAGCAGTTCAACTTTCTATCCAAATTCACCAACAGTTTTTCACCTAAACAATCCTGAGGATCTCTTTTAAACAGAGCTCGTATCAGGTGCTTAAAACAACAGAAACAAATAACCACAATTTCATTCTCGGGTTTGGAATGAATGTACAGCTTTCTTTAATGAGACATTTGGGTAAGGTGTAGCCCTGACCATGAGAGCCAAGTCAATACTACCCCCTAAAGATCAAGTTTTGCCTTCCAGTACACAAATACAATTTGGATAATATAAACCAAGGGCTACTGCATTAGATATCTGGAAATGAGGTTACTAATCCTAACCCCACTAGAGATTTCCTCTCACCTTCAGCAAGTCACGTAAAGCAGAGCTATACTCTTACCTCTATAAAAAGGATATTGCAGGACTCCAGTGCATTGTCTCTGTTTATTTCCATTTTAAGCATTCACCTACCAGTAGAAAATATCCCTTTCTCTTATCAGCTCTGCAGAGTTCCCTGAATGTTTGCCCTTCCTTTTTATTGCTGCTACTAGTCAGTATTTCAAAGACCAAACAAGGCCACCGTTAACCCCTTATAATATTATTGCCACCTATCACTGGCATGGACAGATGGAAATGAGAAAACTGTTGCACAGATAATACAAAAAGACTGAACTCCCTTTCAAATAGCTGCCTTAGCTTTGCAGAGTGAACAGGATTAAAAGGTAGTAAGAATTGATTTTCTCACAGAAGTCAGATATAGCTATCTATGCAGCGATCAAGTTTCTGGAGCAGGAGAACATAATTTGCAGAGTGACTTGATTTTTCAGGCTAGAATTGCACCTGATATATGTCTGTGCCTTTTCTGCCTTTGTCTAGCAAACAAAGAGGGTGACAGCTGAAAGTTGGAAGCTTGATGCATGAGACACTTTCACAGGGACTATTAAAGTGATATTTTAGTATGTGAATTGAACTTTGTGATATAATTGGCATTTCAGGGTTTGTTTGTTTTTGTTTTAAAATACACTTGTTACCTTAAGGTTCTTAAAACAAAGAATGCAGGCTTAATTTCTTACTACTATCATTTATAAAACAGTTAGGATTTAAAGTTCTTCCCTACATATCAGCATCACAGAAACAGCTGCATTGAAGGCATTGAAAATAACAGCTGTTAAACTGCTAAGCATGGCTAAAAAATGATGCAGTAAGTTGTAATACTAGCTTTTGAACTTCTTAAAACACCTCAGAATGTCTATTCCAAATTTTAGTCATCTTTAAAGCCCTCCTTTAGAAGCCATTCATGAAATTTCAATCACCTTTTTCAGGCCCACCCTTATAACTTGTACCTTTGTCTGCTTCTTAGTTGCAAGTCATTAGTTTCGCTGGAGTTAAGTCAAAGGCAAAAAATGTGTCCTCTTGTCAACTCATTTTTGCTACCTCTTCCCAATTTCATAATAGTTAGAGCTAATGACAGCGAATGTGTTTAATCTCTCAGCTTTCACTCTTCTTAGTTATTTCTCTAGCCAAAAAATTGTCAGTGTCTTATGTGGCAGGGCCCTGTCAACCCAAGGACTAGAGAGTCTGTCAGAAAACAAACACAAAAGTAGCTTCAGATTTTAAAGATGGCCCAGGTACTTTGCACAATTTTACTTATCATTAGAACTCCTCAAAATTTTCCTTTGTATAGTCTTTTCACAAGAGAGGAGACAAGAAATGTTGAAACTGTGATAATCTGGGGTAAAGAAAAAGCTTTAAATAACAGTAAATCATGTAAGAAATACATATCTGTGTTCTCACGGCTGCAAAAATCATCTAAGAACCTCTGATGTTATTGAAACAATAATAGATAAAAGTATCAAAGGAATGCGTATTTTTCATGTTGATGGTAGCTATGCAAGTTCAGTAAGATCGAATGTGCACCTGTTTCCAAAACGTACACTGACTGAAAGCAGTGGAGAAGTTCATTTTGCCTTGAAAAATAAGGAAACAGAATTCCAATGTGCAAAAAAGGTATGGTTTAGCACATAAAATGCACACACAATACTGAAATCGGTTCTTTGAGAAATAAGGTCACAGTCCAGGTTGGAACCTCATTTTAATCTTTTTGCACTCAAGTGAAGCTTATCTAAACAAGGTTTACATTTTTCTGCTGCATTAATGTAGTACTATGTGTCCTGAAAAATGCTGACATTTGTGGGATAATCTGTCCATGAAATAGTTTATTGCATTTCCCACTCAGTTCCATGTAAAGAACACACATCAATATTTATTTCTTGCAAAAACTAGTTACAAAAGCAGAAATAAGAGCAAGTAAGCGTATCACTTCAAGTTGCAAATATATTAATACTTTTATGGGATGATCACAATGCTGTTGAAAGAATTACCAGGTTTGTTTTTCCTTCTGCTGTCAATATAAGGCTTTAAAGTAAAGTTTTGATTACACTTTATTAGCTATTTCTTTCATTACAGAATCAGATTAAGAAAACTGATAACCTGCATTGAAAAGGTAGTTCTACCTCAGTGTGATACCACTATGTACTCTCAGACAAATTTTTAATCTTTCCACGTCCTAGTTTACGGCTTCTAAAATAAGAATAAAACTACTTTGTTATCTGAAGTTGTATATATTTACGTGCTCACATTGTATGTTCTATGAGAAAGATTCTATATTTGCATAGTGCTTGGCACAACGGGGCCCAGATAAGCTATTGGGGACTTCTGATACCACTACCATACAAACATGTTTATGCATATAGAAATTCCTAAAGGTTCTGTCAAATTATAATTCTTAGAATACTGCCTTAAACTGAAGCCCTGGGTAAGTCATAGCTCCCTTTTGACAATCTCGCAAATCCTTGCGATATGCATTATTCAGGCTAGCACCATTTCTGATGTGCCCAGTTCTCTTGGGAACCATCTCTGAATGTCATATTTACAGACTTGCACTAAAGTATATTGAAATAGGTATCAAGCCCAGGGAGCTAAATGCTGCAGTGGGTTAACGCATTAACCTTTCACATCTGGAGACCTGAGGTGAAACCCTGGTTCTATTGAAGTCTGTGGCAAAGTCTCATTAATATCAGCAGGGTCAGGAACTGGCCATGGTGTTCAAGCATTGCTCCAGCCACAAGAAAAACCATTCTGCAGTGACAAATATGACCCCACTGAGTGTTCATTCACTTTGAATTGAACCACGAAAGGGTTTGTGATATTATAGCAGTTTGGCTTGGGAGCATCTTCCCAAGAGCTGGAAGAGCAGAGAGGGCTTGCCCAGTAACCTGAGGCACTGAAGAAGTGCTTTCCCTTAGTACTCACCTGACCTTCCCCTGACTCAGCTTCATACCCTTCCCTTGGGCCCTGCACTGTCATAAGAAAGCAGAGTTCAGCCCCTCCACTCCCTGTGAGGAGCTGCAGCTGCCATGAGGCCTCCCCTCAGCCTCCTCTGCTCTGGGCTGAGCAAACCAAGGGACCTCAGCTGCTCCTTATCTGTCTTGCCCTCTAGACCCGTCACAGTATTTGTCTCTCTCCTTTGGACACACTCACCGGTATTTTCAGGCTTTATGCTCTCCCCTTTGCACAGCTGCCGTCCCATATACATTTAATCCCATATCCCTTCCACCACACCCAAATGTGTGTGGTAACTGTATAGATTAACAAAAGCATTTTCACTAAGGATAGCAAAGGAATAATCTGTACTCTCATGACTTTGGAGGTGTTTGATCAAGAGCTTTAAAACAAACATAACATTAACACCAGAATTTAAAAGTACAGTACCCCTAACCACATGTCTGACTCTAAAGCTTGAAATAATCTCAGAGAGCACTAGGAAAAAAAAAAAAACAACAAAAAACATTACAAATATTTTGAATTTAAAAGTAAAATCATGGCAAAACTGTCCAAGATAAAATAAATAAATAAATAAATCTTGAAAAACATGCTTTCCCCTTGTGTCCATTTAGTGTGATTTCCTTACCAGCCTTTGGGAAAGATCTTATTAAAGCAAATGAATTTTAAAATGTAACAAAAACTGAGGACGTCACTTTCAGTCAAAAGTAATCTGTATCATACCTTTCCTGACATTACACACATTCACTGACCCAGACAACGTATTTCTTCCTTGTACATGGATAAGGTTAAATCCAGAGTGGTATGAAGGGATCCCTCTGTCTTCTGTAAAATTCTGGAAGAAAACTTACCTAGATTAAAGTTCCCAGAATATCATCCTCAAATTATAAAGAAACTATTACAAATATAATAGTTAAAAGTATCTGTATGTTTTTCTGTTTTTAAACAGAATCAAATCAGTCTTGCAAAGCATTTTGCTGAATGCTGCTTTAAACTGCTGGTAATAGTACTCGTTACTAAAAACTACTCTCTATTCCACACTCACACTTTGTATTAAATACAGTTTAAGTGGACAACAAGCTAACATATATCACTGGGGCACTTTTCTCTGACACAAAGGATTCCATTAGTGTGTTTTCTCTAACCATCAATATGCCAAAGGCTTTGACAAAGACAATTTGATGTGAACTAGGCATGAATCATGCTGCTTGTAACCCTTCTGCCGAAGTGTCAATAAGGGTAATGAGAGCTCAATTCGTTAGCAGTTATTTGATTTCAAACGAATGGAAAACTGTGACTTAAACCCCATCCAGAGCTGTATTTATGCTTTAGAGTATGAGAAGAGAAAAAATATTTACAAACCCTATTGACCTGTGTTCTTGCTCCTTCAGAGACACAACCTTCACAGATTAGTTACATCACGTGTTCTAGACAACTAAAGAGTTTAGAAAATAACTGACTCCCTTGTTTTACTTCTGAAAAGTATATGAACTGCTCTTGTCAGGAATTTGTCTAGGTTTTCTTTTTACTGATAAACTCAGCTAACACATATGAAGATTAACCTACAAGAAATATCTTCTCTTTGAAAGGGACAAAAAAGTTTCCATTCACACAAGGACAAAGACTCAATTTATGACTCAGTGATTTATTTGTACCATGTTGTACTCTATGATGGGGAAAGCGCTGATAGGAATTAGCATGTATGTTCTTCCAAGGATGAAGCAGAAGAACAAGAGTTTTGGGTAGCAGTGAAACATGAATCAGGTACAGAAATGCTGGCATCAGCCAAGCAAGGATAATAATGGCATCTAAACTTAAGTAGAAGTTGTAATATCCAGAGAAAGCCAATTTGCAGTCATTATTAATTGCACCCAGATATGTTTTCTGAAGCTTCACAGGCCTGCTTGTCACTTAACATTAATCAGGACACTATTACTTTTGCTAAGAAAATAATGCTAAACCAAGTAGTCCATGGAGTTTTGCTTGATTGTATTAAAATCCCAGGTGATGTTTGAGAGGAACCTTATAGCCATGCCAAGGAGGCTGCGCATTTTGATAGTCATGCAGCTTCTTATATTCAGAGTAGCATAGTTCATGGTGGCACAGTCACAAGACCTACCAGCAAAAGGAGGATGCGAGGTGAGAATGGACATCAGCTTATCTGTATGTTTGCTTTTCGACTGAAAAACTGCTATCCTGATCTGAATTATTTGAGCACTGAAGCTTTCACCACTTTCCCTGAGAAAGCATATCACACCATGATGGTAATGACATCAGTTATCTGAACACGTCATGGGTTATTAGAATATTTGGAATAAAAGCAACACAAGGAACCACAAAACCCACAAAGGTTTCTGTGCAACCAAGCACTTCAACTCTACAGAAGAGAAGATACACAGGTGGTTTGCAGATCACAGAGGTATAACCTGGCTCTCACGTGAAAACATGTACAGCTTGTTAGTTATCTGATTTCTATTGTTTGAATTAACTAGCACATAACAAAGGTATGAATTACATTACATAGTTTCTGTTTCCTGTTTGCAAATCCATATCTGTGACACTACAGCAAGTATCTGAGGCATTGCAAAAATAACTGCTAATGACAAAGTATATATAAAAAGACATCTATCAAATGGTTCAAAAAACTCGTTATGTTTACATAACTTCATTTCGTGCATCTAAGCTACTCCTAATCATATAGTATGCCTAAGGCTGAAGTAACATTGTAACTCCTTTCACAGAGCCTGCTATATTCTATGTGGCAGTTCTTCCCTATGAACACAAGAGCCAGCAGGATGAACTATAGTTTCTCAGGTCTGGTGAGTTGATTTGCTTGAAATACTTGATGAATCACTTCTTAAAACTGTCAGCACTAAGTACTATCAACACTTAATGTATATGCACATATATGCATGCACTCATAAAGGAAACCATAGGAAGAAGTTTTTAGTAAAGATAATGCAAATTCAATTAAATATTGTAAGGTAGGAACAAAAAACAACTTTAGACTGAATACCACACAGTGTATCGTTTTGAATGGAACTCTCAAGATTGCTAACCTTTTTTTGATAGTTTTGACTCAAGCAAACTCTGTATGAGAACAGAGGCATTGCTGAACATAGCAGACTACCAATTAAAACATGCTGGGACAGTGAACTTACAAATGGAGTTTACTGACTTTGTACAGGATGATTTCCACAGTCAAATAAAGTTCAGATTTTTCAGGAGTTCCACACAGCTTTGGAACGGAAATAATTTCCACATCTGTTGATACAGGGGATAAGGTCTGGGCTTCAAGCTAAGTTATTCACTTCTATTCTGACACAACATATAGAAATAATAATTGTAGTTGAGCATGGAAACCCTCTGTAAAAATCAATTAGTGACAAATGCAAAGTGCCCATGAATCAGCTGCTGTAGCTGTCAAACTTAAGAAATGAGAAGGTGCATCCTTGTAATCCAGTCCTTACACAGACACCCAGGAATGTATTTTAGAAGAACGAGTCTTCTTTAACAGTTTTGTCACCAACCTGACTGTATACCGAGGCAACTGCCAGTACCAAGCTCTCAGTTTTTCCACATGCTGGTGCACCGCCTGTGGTGGTGATATCAGCTCAGAGAGCTTTCCTCAGAGCAAAGGCATTTGCGCTCATTTCCTGTGTCAGGCCTCTAATATTTGTTCTGGTGTGTATAATGAAGGCCTAAAAATTTTATTTTCACACCATATTCCACACTCTGAACTGTATCATATGTTCCTTTTAATACAGAGAAAGGAAGTTTTAAGTGGTGCAGCAAGTGCTGCTGTGAGAAGCCAGTATGTACTCAGTGTGGAGCATGGAGGGTTTTCAAGAACACATTCAGAACGGGTCCTTTGTGATGACCCCATGCTGAGTCACTGGCAGTGCTTCAGGTCCCTCCAGGAACACGACCTGCAGAAGTATGGTGAAAAAGCAGGGCTGACATGTGGGCATCGGTGAGCTAATGTGTGATGGTGGAAGATCTCCTCCACCGCGCTGGGAAATGCATCATAGCGCCTCTGGTGCCACAGTATTAAAACCCAATTACCATAAAACAAGGCACTTGCACTTGTTTGTACAGCAATTAGTTAGAAGAAACAACAACAGACCCCTTTCAGCCATTCTAAATCCCATCTGTTGATCATTATAGACCAACCACTGGACTATGATTAATATTTATGATAGGGATATAAACCATTCCAAAAAGGTTATATCTCCAACAAAATCTGAGCATTTCCAACATTTTTCTTTTTGAAGGCCTGAAGAAAGCATTGATAACGAATGGTCTGGTCCTGCTGTCACTGAAGTCAATAGCCAAAACTCTCATGCATTTTGACAGAGGGAGGACATGAGGCTCTTAGGCTGTGCAGAAAAGCAAAAAACAAATAACAGCTGGTAGAAATCAGGCTGAACATAATCATCTTTATACCTGACTGTCAAAAAAGGTCATTCAGTCCTTATTTATTATTATACACCAAATTAGCAGACTAATTTTGAATGAGTGAACTTTTGAACTTTAGGGAAATAAGTTGCTATTTTCAGCCATATATGCTAGAAAAATAATTTAAAGACTTTTAAATGTGTGAACTTCACTCAGTGTTGTAACAGGCACCCAGGCTAGTGATGTCAAAGCAAGTACATCTGTCCAAATAGAAAATCTGTGCATTTTGGAAAAACAATGAGCATTTCTTGGCTCAGCTGCCCCTACTATAAGGATGTGCTTTCAGACACCATTTTCTGCATGTTGGACAATTGGTTGAATACAGGGTACATAAAGGGGCAGCAGATTTAATACTGGTTTATTGCTCAGACTGTCGGTTAGTACTTGGCTACATTAAGGTGAGTAAAACAAAATATCTTAGGAATTGTGTGCGTGTGTGACAGAAGAGTGTGTAAATCTCAGCACTGAAAAGGAGAGAGCTTACAAACGTACAAAGAAATGATGTAGCAGATTAATAGCAAAGGAAGCTGTAAGACTACAGAGTCCAAAATTCCTGGCAGGATTTGAGACATATCCTCAGATCTCCGGTATTGTACAGACCCTCCCGTCAATGGAAATAACTTCACAAAATTTGTGCCCCATCATGTTACGTATTACCACATTAATGTCAGAAAAACAAGGGGGTGGGGATGATGTGAGTAACAGACATGAATTTTTGGATCCTGATGTTTTACTTCTACAAGTGTAAGGAAGTGTTGAGTTCCTAAGTGCATTGTGTTGCTAATCCTCTGCTTTTATTTTATTACTTGCTCTTTTTTTTTTTTCTGATCAAGTAATCAACAAACAACAGTGGTGAACATGTGTGTCTTAATTTTCACCTTCAAAAGATTTTGAAAGGCTACAGAAGTCAGTACAGATATCTTTGTGGTTCAACCAAATTTTTTAAATTCCTCTGTCCTACAACAGCACACTTAGAAAACTTCTCACATGGTTTGAAATAGCTGCTTTAATGTGCTGGATTTTTTTGTCTTTTTTTTAAAGTCCAAAAACTAAACAATTTAGCAAGTATAGTACACTAACAGTATTTGCCAAGTTCATGTATAAGAGCATGACTATAAATTATATATTTTCTCACATCAGAGGACGACACTTACATTTCTTCATAACTAGGTTTAGTGATACTATTTATCTACTTGCACTACATAAGGAAGCACTGAATCCTTACTAGAATCATTAGTTGATGCTGCTATTTGATTTCAGTGGATGTTCAGGGAATTTCATAATCATCATCCGTCAGTGCTGCAATCATGTCTGCACATATGTATGTGACATCCAAAGATATTTCTCTGCATTAGATATGCCTTCAGAAGAGTAAGAGTGAGATGACCTTAACAGAATCATAGAATATCTTGAGTTGGAAGGGACCCACAAGGATCATTGAGACTAACTCTGGGCTCCACACAGGACCACCCAAAACTCAAACCCTATGTCTAAGAGTACTGTCCAAACGCTTCTTGAACTCCAGCAGCTCAGGGCCATGACCACCGCCCTGGGCAGCCTGTTCCATGCCCACCGCCCCCTTGGTACAGAACCTTTCCCTAACCCCCACTCGACCCTCTCTGACACAGCTCCACACCATTCCCTCAGGCCCTATTGCTGTCATCAGAAAGATCAGTGCTGCCCCTTCACTCCCTGTTGGGAGCTGCAGTCGCTATGAGGCCTCCCCTCAGCTCCTCTGCTCCGAACAAACCAAAGGACCTCATTCACTCCTCATGAGCCTTGTCCTTCCAACTCTTCACCACATTTGTAGCCCATAGCTTTATGCCCTTCTTATATTGTGACACTCAAAACAAGGAGAGAATGGCTGCTCTTTAGTCAAACATGGATGTCATCTCTCACTGAGAGGATTCCTGTGAAACATCTATTAAGAGAAACCTTGTTGACAAATGCACAAGTAAAGAAAACAGCACACTGCAGCAAGGACTGGTCTGGAAGCAGGAATGTATCAGATTTACAAGGGTCAGGCACAGCATAATTGGGGCTGGGCTCTGGGCCTTGCAAAGCCTTTCCCTGGCCCACCCATGGGGTTATCCCAGCAGCTTCCACCAGCCCTGTTCCCTATGTGTGCCTTTGGTCACACTGCTGCCAACAGGCTCTCGAAAACTGCATGGCTGTCTGCTGGGTTAGTCTTGCTAGAAGGATCTTCAAAGTCCCTCCACTTTGGTTCTGCATCCAAGTGTGTGAAAGAACATATTATGTTGCTCTCGCATGTTTGCGAAGTTCAATGAATGAAAAGCATATAAAAAAATAATTAGGTCTATCTCTTAATAAAGAGAAACATTGTCCCTTACTTTTTAAGCTCAGATCTAAAAAGATGTTCACTGATTTATTCAAACTGTTGTCCCATACCATCCTCCTTGAATATTTTCATAATACATTTCAGATTAACATACTAGCAAGGAAATCTAAGGAAGGAACAAATTCCAGTGCTACAGCCATGAAGGAATTATCTTGATTTAGGTTTGTGGATGAGTGTTCTCCTCCAGGATTTATCCAAAGAAACAGAGAAGCAAGGAATTGAATATGGTGTTTCATCTATGCACACTTCTCACTTTTTCCATCCTCTGTATATCTCGGGTGAGCAATATATCAAATGTTTACAATAGCTTTCATTATAATGGCTTACCTTTCTGTAAAGTGAATACCATTATTCTTGTTTACTAGATACAGAAATTGAGTCAGGGAATGGTCTCAAATCAGAAGAACAAAGCACAGAATGAAAACTACTCCAAAAGCCCAACAAGCATTCACCAAAGTAAATCAAGACATTTTTCTAGAAGTTGAAATTAGCACTGGCTCCATTTGCACGCTCAATATAGAGTTAAAAATTCACAAAACACTGTTCTGAACAAGAAATGAAACTACATCAGAAACAAATCCAACACATGACAGATTCATTCATCTTTCTAAGGACTAGAAGCAGTTTTGAGCTACTATTTATTAACTAAGAGAAATGGATTTTATATATATTTTTGCAAATATATTCTACTTAGTAGAAACTTTATGAAGATAAGGCAGATATACTGTGCACAAGTTATTTGCAGCCCCATATGAGATGATTGCCCATGTAACCTCTCAAGACAAAGGTATATTTTCCATAAACAGAACAGTTTAAGACCAGGATGAACACTTCATTTATGAAATATCACTGCACATCTCACGAGCAATGAAAATTAGAATATTAAAGTTATGTATTACTCATAGCAGATTACATGCAAGCCACTATATTTACAGTTAAGTATATGCTAAACTAGTATAGTTTTATCAAATGCAATAAGGAAATTTGTTATCCATTGATTTCCTTAAATTCAACAAAAGATGTTTATATGTGCTTATATCAAATCCACAGAATGAAATGTATGCATACTGATATGCGTCAGATCATTACAGGAAACTGATGACTACATTCTACTTCACTGTCATATGATGTGAATTGAAAGTTACCTAAAATGGGCAGTGTAGCACTTTTGTCCCAGTATCATGACTACCATATTCTTGATTTATATAAACATGTGACACTCTCAAATGTTCTCTCTCTTCCATAAAGCCATCCATGGCCAGCTGGGTGATGTTAACTAAGCAGTAATCATAAACATCTGCTTAGTGTGTACAAATGTTGCTTTTATTCCCAGATTTTCCTAAAAGAAAATATACTGTCAAACTAGATATACATATTTTAGTCATCCTTTTTTCAAGGTTTTTCTTTTTAGCTACACAAAGTCATTAATACACTTCGATCTATAGAGATGCACATTATTTGATCTGACACAAAGACTAACAAGCATGTTATGCTTAAGTTTCGGTTTCCCTTTTCTAACACTTAAGGAGGTCAAATACCTTGTATCAATCTGCCCTGGTTGACAGCACCTTTTTGTTGCTGCCAGTCCTCCCACAGCTTGATGATCAGTAGGAAGAACAGTTTACCAACCATTTACACCTGGCACACAATTCTCACAGCTCCACTGAATATGCTCAGGTGTTTTAAAGAAAGTTCCCCATTTTATTTATGCTAGATAATTTCATCTAGGCTCACAAAGGTTGAAACTGATGATCTTTCGAGGTCCTTTCCGACATGGACTGTTCTATAAGGCTACAATTTCTGAAACCCAAATTAGGAACAAAATCCAGCATAACACATCAGATCTGAATTACTGATTCCTTTATTTTAAGGCATTACAATTCCCTGTTCAGAGCTGGATTAGGTTCAGCTTCGAGCTGCTTCAACTTCCGCCACTTCACAGCAGCCCCATCCCTAATTGCATTAGCCCAGCCATGAACTTGTAGGAGAAACTGTGTAGACATACCTTCTATGGGGTTTCTCTTTCTATAGTTCACAGAGAACAAATGGCACCTTGCTTCTTCCAAATACTTGCATTAACTAATCATAATGGACTACCCTGTGGACACATTTAATCCTATAGAAAAGGCACAATATCACACTAGATATGACATCTCTGTGCCTACTGTGTAGAACTGTAGGATTCCCTATTACGTAGAGATGATAAGCTTGGGATTAGTAACTAACACCGACATATGAAATACCATGATGGGACTAGTACGTTTCTGATGCATTAGATATTCTCTGAATGCCTTTTCTAGTAGAAAATTATAATAAAAAGACTTTCAAAGACAACATCAAGGACCAAATACCACTCCCCCTGAAAGCACAGCTACTCTCCCACAGATATCAGCAGGACTAGAATTTGGCCTTATCCTAAGTTTATTTCACACTTCCAGCAGCTCCAGAAAATTATCTCTATGCAGTGAGGCAGCCCTGTGAATGCACTTCGGTACTGCAGCATGCATGAAATCATCAACCAAAATTAACTAACGAGACTGTGAAGGCGAACATGTGTCCAGCTGCTTATTCTTTCCATTTGAACTTTGCTCAGTGCATTCTCTTCAGTCAAATCAATTAATCAAGCACTGTAATTTGAACTGCAGGAAAATGTATGGGGAGAATTTATACACGGGGTGTCTGCTATCAGAAAAGGCCATTCAAGACGTGAGCCTCACTGGTAATTCTTAGAAAGTGGAGTGTGCAGTGATGATTTAGTAAACATCTGTGACCCAGTGTCTAAAGTACGGTTATGACAGCCTCTTGGAGAAGTGTTACTAACTGCGCTGCTTCAAGCATTTTCCTGGCCAAAAGATCACATGCTGAGTCAAACACCATGGGAAAAATTAATGATGCTCCGTGCTTCCACAGCTCCTCCTTTGCAGTCCTAGTGCCCTGCTTTCTGCAGTGCAATTGTTAACAGTTCTTACCAGCAGCATTGAAAGTTCACGTTAGATGACCAGCAGTGGGTTGCTGCCTCAGAATTAGAGTACACTGGGGTTTCTCAGGGAAAAACAGCATTTGAATGAGGTTTGGTCACCATACCAACATCTCCCTGCTCCCTGACACAGGCACTGTACCACGCTGGGGTAAAGCAAACTGGGCATCCTTCTCTAAACCACTCACTTCAAACGCATGTGCAAACACCTCAAAAGCCTGTTCCACTTGTAGCGCTAACAAGTGGAGGTTCTGTTCACTTTCCTGATATACTCATAAGGATGAGAGGGAATGGCCTCAAGTTGCACCAGAGGATGTTCAGGTTGGATATTAGGAAGAAATTCTTCCCCAGAAGAGTGATCAGGCACTGGCACAGGCTGCCCAGGGAGGCAGTGGAGTCACCATCCCTGGAGGCGTTCCAGAGCTGTGGAAATGTGGCACTGAGGGACATGGTTAGTGGGCATGGTGGTGGTAGGTGGATGGCTGGAAGAGATGATCTTAAGGTCTTTTCCAACCTTAATGATGCTATGAAAAGGGTAAGAAATGTTGGTCTATAAGTGGTAGGGCAGACATTAGATACTACACATAAGGACACAAGACAGTGAGTGCACAGTGTACATGGAGTGGGAGTGGGGGGAGGGGGTGTAGGGCAGGGCCACACCTCAGACAAGTCTTTAGAAGCACAAACAGAATTAAAGCCTTGGTAATGGGGACCGATGTTTGCACACATGATACAAACACACAAGCTCAGCCTTCTGCAGACTGCTCAAGAAAGCAGTTTGGTGGTCTCATTATGATCCCTCTTGGCTATTTGCCTGTAACATAACTACACTTTGGCACATGCTTACATGCCAGCCTTTATTCAGGAGCAAGACTGAGAGCAAGCTCCTCGGCAGGACAGGCTGGGAAACAATGCAGTGCCCAGCTGCAATGACTGCCCACTCCTTCCTGAGAGTAAAAATTTTCACAGCCTGAAAAGGTGAGACCTGTGCTCAGTCCTCATGCACATTCATACCGAGACTACTCATACTCACTCTATATGGAAGTACTGCCTGAATTGCCACAGGAGAGGCTGTATTTAGAAGTGCACTGCAACAGGCTCACTACAACTTTTTGTGGTGCCCCAATAATGCAAAGCAGCTGCAAGCTCAAATTGGAGTGTTAAAACTGAGTTTATGGCCTATCTTCATGACCAGAGCTAAGCTGCTGGAACTTACCAGTGCGTCTCTCTAACAGTATTTCTTTTGAACTTCTGCCCAATTGTTGCTTGATTTATTATCATTGTCCACTACAAACAGCCCTCCTCACTTTTCTATATCTTCTTCTCAAAGAATTCAAACATTGATTTTTTTTTTCCCTAAAAATTGGTGTTTTTCAGACAGCTCTTACTTACCGTAAGAAATTACTATTTTCTCATTTTTTTTCCTTTAAAAAATTTAATCCTACAAATTTCTGAAAAGCTGAAAAAAATGCTTTTTATACTGTAACCAGATAAAACTATGCATGTGAGGATGTATTTATATGTCGAGAAAAAGCTAGCATTTACAAAGAATAAGGATGTAAGGGCAAACATATATGGTGGTCACCCCTCTGGTTCTACTACACATCTATAACTTCTAATGTAATAATATACCATTATATACATCTAATATAACACATTCTTGCCTTTGCTTTTTCTTCATTTGTTTGTACACAAATTGAAATAATTACGTGCAAATAAGAAAAGATACGCAAGTCTTTATATAGCCTGTTTGCAAGGTTTGTTCATCCACTAAGACCCTCCAAGTAACTTTCTTAGTCTTCTACAAAGTCTAAAATCAAGCTCTTCCATTCATTACAAAGAGAACACATTGCCTGTTTAAAAAAGAACTAGCCTGAGCTCTCAAGAACAGTATTTTGCACCCCCAATCTCACATTAACATCAACTCTGTCAGTTTTAAGTGTGTAACACATCACAGAAGCTACCTAAGGAAGTTGTAGACCACGTATGTAACTCCACACTGGGCACTTTGCATACAGTATTGCCATCACGATCAAAAGGTTTGCAGTTACATACCTAACAGTGCAATTTCAGCTCCACTGTTTCTGTGGAAAGCACCCAGACAGACACCCAGCTCCATATCAGCAAATCATTTTCTGCTAAGACCTGCCTGAGTTTGCTATGCTTCACTCTGCATTTACTGCTCAACTTGCAATACACCTGTACAGCGTACTGTAATTAACAACAAATTAAGTTGTTCAAATATGAAAATCAGCAGAAAGGGCTGCCTCAGTATGGCATTCTCCTGTTCTTTATGTATGAAAAGCCACATAACATGCATTTGAGCATAAATGTATGTCAAAGGTGCTTCCCATCCTTGGGTTTACATAATTACATTCATGAGATGTATGCAAAAATAATCTCAGTAGAAATAATCACTTTTTTTTTGTGAGCCTGACCATGGAAATCTAATCGTTAAATGGCTAATGCCGTGCTGGAAAAGTATTTTAAGCATTTAAGGCTGTAGTGATTATTACACCTGGCAACATTTCCTTGCATGCATACCAGCCATTTGCAGAAGGTGCTTTGTGTTTTACAGGCTTCTTCCTGCTGTACTCAATTCTGGCATGTCAAGCAGATAAGATGCAGAACTTTTCTGCCTACCAAAACTGGTCAGCATTTAACATTTCATGCAGAAAAGAAGGATAAAAAGAGCTTTTGTGGCAGTCTACGTAGTCAAAAATTACTGATACTATAATTGTTTAAAATATGCTCAGGCTTAAATACCTGGCCATACTGGTAGAAACTTGACTTCCAAGATTCCATTCGCATCTTGTTTGATTATGGAAAGCCCCTGAAAACATGCACATAATTTCAATTAGTATACTTCCTTACTACTCTATTTGAGTGTTTTATCATAATCTTGCTTCCCTATCCAGGTTATATCTCATCGAGGTCCTTATTGGCCTTTTCCACCAAAAAAAGTGAGCAAAGCAAAACAAACAAAAATTCAGCAATGTGAATTCATGTATTTCATTAACATCAGAAGGAGAGGTGGCATACACATCCTGAGAAACATCATCTTCCTCTTCCTTCCTAGCAGCAGTCTGGAGAACTTGGCATGTTCTTTTCTACTGTTTTTAGTGCTGCCTTTTTTTGTGGTCTACAGAGAGGAAATATACTATAAAGGAAAAAGTAAAGAAAGATTTCACTGAAAGTGACATGTGAGACTCTGCTGAAACTAGCCAATAATAAGATAGCTTTGAGAAAAGGCACAGGGTAGGGTAGAATCAACCTCTAAGCAGTTTAATAAGTTGTCTAACGCCATTTCTGCTGCCAGTTGCACTAGTGTATATGTAGGATAAGTGTGTTGAACATTGTGAAGCTAACTCCAGATTTATATCTCCAGTAACAGAGAGCAGAACACAACACAACAAATACATGAAAAGGAAAGGATATTGCCTTTCTTATCCAATGTTATTTCAAAGTTTATGCTTGCGACTCTACAGAAGTCCATTAAAAACTCCTAAAAATCAGTCCTTCCTTTTGGACTGTAATAGTTGACTCCAGTTATATTGTAAATAAAGAGCCATGAACAGTAAATCTCTTCATAATCAATGGCTTTGGTATATGCCCAAACAAAACCTCCTGACACCTACTTAAGTTCAACTGTAATTTTTCCAGCATATCCCTTCCCTCTCTCTACACACTGACTTTTTGCTGGTGCTAGCCTGGCAGTGCATTGCCTGCCTCACAACACAACACAGCGTTTTCCTCCAACTCACAGTGCTAATCTTCAGTATTACAAATGCTTCACTCAACTAAAGTCAGCAAGTTTTCAAAATTAAGCAAGAGAGGAGGTACTGATAGAATTAGTGCCTACAGCAGTTAAATTCAAGAAGAAAGTCACTAGCTGTAAGTGCACAGAACATTTGCACACTGTATCTAATGTGAACATAATGAACATCAAGGTGTTCAAGAAGAGCATCATCTTCCGCACACTGACCTGAAAAGGCTAAATAGGTTCTTTCAAGTTGGGCTGAATGCATGAAAAGTCATTGAATCTTGTTCTTCCCTTGCACTTTCAGCAGAGGAAAGGGTATTCTTCTGAGTGCAGGACCACAGAACTATACAAACAAGAAGTTCCAGTGATGTAAGGCAGCAGGTAAATACCAAAATCTGCTGTTTGTTTTCATTCTGTACTGAAATTTCCAGTTAAATTTCCAACATTTTCTTCCTTACAGCAAGCACCCAGTCAAGGGTAGGAATTCTGAATTAAGAGGATTGAGATCAACAGTTTTGTACTGATGTGCCAATACTGTTAGAAACCTGAAACCATACTTAATTATTTCAGTGACATCTTTAGTTTCTGGTATTGTCACGTGTGTGACAATGAACTGAGTATCACAGCAAAGACAAGCTGCCCTTGCACAAGGGGATGAAAGTGTAAATCTGGAATTGGTCAAGCAAATAGCTGTTTCTGCAAATAAAAAAATAAAAAAATAAAACACACACATGGTGTGGTTGAGTGCAATAAGAAAAAGATCCTGCTACAAAGGACTATAACCTACCTAAATAAGACTGCCCAAAGACAGAAGAAAATATGTGTATTTGAAGTGAGCAAGTTGTATCTGCTAAAAAGGGGGTTAAGCTAGCTCTAATGTTTACAACCATAACATTTTCCATAAAATCAAATCGTATCTTAAATGTAGATGGATACAGTTGTAGAAAGTTAATCTGTATATGCTCGCAGAATAATTTTGTGCCTCCATCACTTGGCATTGATGTCTAAGGCATCCATATGTTGACTATTACCTGCAGCTCATTGATAACACTATTTCCAAAGCTCTGAGGAACCAGAATGAACAATCCAACCTTCCGCGTGGTCCAATTTATCAATATTTGGAAATCTAAGTTTGAAAGACATTTTGATGAGATTTTTGTCAATGTGCAGTTTTAACAGTTGCTATTAATAAGGAAAGAACTGTAAAGAAAATATCCACTTACTGGTTCATGGCTCCTTCATAACAGAAGCCTGGCATATCTTGCCATAATTTTGGTGCCCTGCTTGTAATCATTGAGACATCTTTACGTGATTCATAAAGCAATACCGAGAAAAGAAATATTTAATATCAGCTATGTCATTAGTTGACTTGTTTGGATTAATACAGCTCCACCTTTTGATAAGATTGTTAATAACATTTACTTTCACTAAGATTTCTTTCTTCTTCAGGTTTTGGCCAGTTGAATGTGCCATTCTGGAAATAAAGTCACCCATCTTACATCAAAATAGACTTGAATGAATTGGCAAAGCCCAGTACTATAACAAAAAAATTTCAGTATAAGCACAACTCCTTGCTGTTATGAGGGTTAGATACACCCTCATAAAGGTTAGAAACAGACAAGGTGTATGGGGAGGCACACAGGTAAGAAGCAAGCAAACTCTACCTTGAGAAGCCCATGTGTTTTTCAACTCAGGAGGTCTGATTCACACTGGTTAATACAAAAAAATTACTGTTCAGTATTTATTATTCATAGATGAAAAAACTCATTTGCAATATTTTTACTCCTCCCTCTCCCCAGAATATCTTGTATGTGTGATTTAAACAGCTGGATAAACTTTGGCCTCACTTAGCTGCCAAAAGATTTGTTTTCTTGAAAGATATTGTATAAATAATATTATACCACAGTGCAGCTCAGAAGATGGGGAAGAAAATGGTAACATTAGACAGAGACCATTGAAAGTAACATTGAAACTGGGAAAGGCATAGTTATGAATCACTGATAGAACATGTGGAATCTTCCTCTAAATAATTCGCAAGGTGTTTAGGAGACCTAGCTAGAGACAGGAAGGGTTAGGGGAACTTTGTCTAAGTTCTGTTTTATATAGCTTATTTCCTACATAGTAACATGAATGAGCACAACTGTTCCAGTAGCTCAGCGTCATTCCCTATTAGACACTTAGAACAGATAAAAAGATTGAAAATGCATCCCACACTGCAGTGTTTCCTCATTTTCCTCTTCATGTTTGGCAGCAAAATTTTGCTTTTTGAGAGACGTTTCTACCGGAGATCTGGTTTAAATGCTGCCTTGTGAACATCATTACAGCGTGATCCAGTTTCCTTAGGTCTGATTTGTTGTTCTCCCCTCCCAGCCCCACACCTCCCTTCTCCCCAGTAATTTTACTGCCTTTTAAAAGTGTGATGCCGTGAGATTTCCAGATTTCCCAGGAACTGTTTTTTTTTGTTTGTTTGTTTCAAAAAACAGTGTGAGTTGCATATCCATTTCATGCAACACTGCATAAGGTTTCCCAGTGACGTATGCTTTCAATGAATTAAAAGTAGCTTTTGTGGTGAAGTGAAAGGCCAGCCTGAAATGCAGGCAAACCACCTGAAACATAAACTCAAATAGTAATAATGAGCCCCACTACAATCTGCTAATAATAATACACTGGAGTATTGACTAATGAGCATGAGAAATCGGGGCATAAAAAGAATAAACAGATTAAGCACAGTTTTTAAGCCTAACAACATCATGGTTCAATTATAAGGCAGATAAACACTGGCACTCAGTCACACGCTACTCATTCCTTGAAACTGTAATAAATGATATTAATCGCACAGAGCAAGGCAGGCAATAGGGATTCCCTATTGTGTTGTTTCAGATATCTTAGCAAAAAAAAAAGCTAAATTTTTATTCTACTGAAGTCAGCCTAGCACACTTCTGTTGTTACAAAGCCTCTTTTCATGAATATTTTCTAAGGATTTGGTTATTGGTATGGAAGACTTGAGAGATACACGATCACTCAAGAAGTGGAATATTGTTGATTATCACATATTATGCTTTATTCACTGAATAGGAGAACATGTAGCTTTCAGTGTTTGATAAGGAATGTTATGATATTAACATAATTGTATTTGTTCAAGCTATTTTGTTTTCACACAATTATGAGTCTTTGGGCTGTGCCTGAAGGAATTGTAGAGCAACGTACAGCTGATTCAAGGGAGGGTGATTCCACCCTTGATGTCAAAGCAAGGACTCAGTAGTTCCTAAGAATGCTGAAATGGAAAAGAAGGTTGTCCCTTTACAAAGTCTGCAAGGTACCCACTGGCTCATATCACACTGATGTCACTGAAGGTCAAATTAAGAAACAAATTCTAGATGGTACATCTGTAATACAGAGAGAGAGTCTGCTACTGCCTTTCCAGATACCCAGACTTGATGTTAAGGACTGCAGGCCAGCATGAGCTCATTAATTTGCTAACAAACTGACCTTAAAGATACGAGACTGGCAATTAATAATAAGTTGTAAAGATTAAAAAGAAGTAGCAGAAAGCAAACATTTACAGGTAACAGCTATTTCTTTTTCAGGGCTGTCATCTGAACTCTAGGAGCTCATAGAGAGGTTTAGGCACAAATTCCATGTCTGATGTTAAATATACTTGGTGCAACAGCTATGGGATATTCCCTCATCTATCAGCTTCCACGATAATTTGAAACATTCCTGGTTCCAACTCAGATGAACTCTGGGAAAAGCATGCTTTTTAAAATACTGCGAACTGGTAGATGAGGGGAAAAGGCTTGGGGTGTAGCCTACCTAGATTTCAGCAAAACCTCTGACACTGTCTCCCACAGCGTTCTCCTACAGAAGGTGGCAGCCTGTGACTTGAACAAGCAGTCTCTTTGCTGGGAACAACTGGCTGGAGTGCTGGGCCCAGAGAGTGGTGGTGAATGGAGTTAAATCCATCTAACAACCAGTCAACTAAAGGTTTTCCCCAAGGGTCAGCTTGGGGATGGCCCTGTTTAACGTTTTCACTGACAATCTGGACAAGGGGATTGAGTGCACCCTCAGTAAGTTTGCAGATGATGCCAAGTTGAGAGGAGGCATCAATCTGCCTGAGAGTAGGAGAAGGCCCCACAGAGAGATCTAGACAGGCTGGATTGCTAGGCTGAGGCCAATTGTATAAGGTTCAACATGACCAAGTGCCATATCTTGCACTTCAGTCTCAAAAACCCCATGCATTGCTACAGGCTTGGGGCAGAGTGGCTGGAAAGCTGCACAGCAGGAGATGGAGTTGCTGGCTGACACTCAGCTGAACATGAGAGCTTCAAAGAGCCCAGGTGGCCAAGAAGGCCAATAGCACCTGGCTTATATCAGAAATAGCGCAACCAGCAGGAGCAGGAAGGTGATTGTTCCTCTGCACTCAGCTCTGATGAGACCACACCTTGAGTGCTATGTTCAGTGTTGTGCCCCTCACTACAAGAAAGTTACTGAGGCCTTGAAGCACATCCAGAGAAGGGCAATGAGCTGGTGAAGGATCTGGAGCACAGGTCTTATGAGGAACAGCTGAGGGATCAGGGATTGCTTAGTCTGGAGAAGAGGGAGCTCAGGGAAAACCTTTTTGCTCTCTACAACTCCCTGAAAGGAGTTGTGGTGAGGTGGGTGTTGACCTATTCTCCCGCATAACTAGCAATTAGACAAGAGGTAATGGCCTTTCGTTGTGCCAAGGGAAATTCAGGTTAAATATTAAGAAAAATTTCTTCTCTGAAAGAGTGGTTGGGCACTGGAACAAGCTGCCCAGGGAGGTGATGGAGTCACCATCCCTGCAGGTGTTCAAGAACCATGTAGAATGTGACACTGAGGACATGGTTTAGTGGGCATAGTAGTGATGCATAAATGGTTGGACTTAATCTTAGAGATCTTTTCCAACCTTAATAATTCTATGACTAAACTGGCTCTGAAGAGCAAGCCTTTCACATGAACTCCCATAAGACTCCCTCTCTACCAAGCTCTTCCACCCTGGTTTGGCATTTCAGACCATTCTGCAGAGCTCCTGGACCATATTGAGAAATTCCTATTTTATTGCATCTTGCTTCCACAAATTTTCAGAAAAGGAACACCCTGCAAGCATCTCTAAAACTGTGCTACTGATTTCCTTCCAATCCTCCCATTTGTCCCCATAACAAAAATGTTTTAGCCAGGCTGCCCATGGATGGAGTCCTCTTTGTTTTAGTGACTCACATCACATTCCATCACATCACATTCCAGCTGACTTCTGGTTCTTTCCTCATCCTCCTAAAGAAAGGGGTTACCTTATCCTTAACACTTACCCCCCTCCCCCCCACTAAAAAAAAAAAAATTCAAAAGAAACCGAGATAACTTAACAGTTTGGTGTCATGAATGGAAACTAGAACCAGTATATGAATTACTCCACATTTGTTTGCAGGTATTACACAAACATGTGACCTCTCATTTACCCGATGGCAGGGCTGCCCTGGTCTCAGCACACATGAAAGCAACATAAACAAGAGGGAAGTGAAATAGTTTGCTGATTGGGTTGTTGAAAGATGTCTCCCTTGAATAAACAGCCCTGAATGCTTTAAACTTTCTCCTCTAAACTGCAGTAAGTGTTTAAAACAACCCCAGGATGTAGAGAATGAACTAGATGCTGCAGATACTAATCATCTTGTTCAAGATACTAGAGAAAGGAATCATAACAGAATAAAACATGAGTTTTTAAAGACACATTTGAAAACACTGCTTCAAAGAGAGGTGCTGTTGCAGCTTTACTTCCCAGACAGCTGGGCATCTTCCAGTAATTAAGAGTTAATATAGTTTTTATGGCAGATATTGAATTAAAAAAAAGAATCTTTATTCCTTCCCCAACGAGCATCTGGTTTTTGACAGTAGTCTTGGGTTCATCTTAGGAAATATCCCTGCATAGGAATACCAGATGCAGTGTTTTTGGAATGATGCACAGGTGGAAATAGGAGAAGGGGAAAATCTCTCACTAGAAGTGCCAGAAGAAAGCTTTAGGCAGTTTGCCAGCATTTTGACCACAAACTAGTGAACATGGCTTTTGATTGCTTTGCTACAAATAAAACACACAATATTCAAGTTAGCTTAATAAACACTAAGTTATTCCCATTTCTCCATATAGGCATGCAAAGAATCTATGGCTTACAAAGGAGAGAAGCGGTCTTAATTTCAATATTGAGGAAAAGTCAATTAAAATAGCTCCTGATAAAAATTTCATGACATTCAGGCATCTTTTCTTCATATTAGAAAAACCTTTTTCTGGAGTTTCTCTCCTGTACAAACAACAGATACTGTAAGAGCCTCCTGCTACTTCTCCAGCTCTGCTATACACTAGCTCAGGACCTGTTCGAACCATCTCTTAGCGACTGCAGTTTCAAATTGATAGAGATCTGTAAAATAGCACTGATAAATTGGATGTCAGCAGTAAAAGCCACATTCCATTTAACTCAGGTCCTTTCGAGTTTATTTGTCAAATACTTTTGCTTTTTCTTGCTTTGTTAGCCCTGTGTTACCAGTGACATTAGCTTGTGTGCAATAATTGATCAATCACTCACAACTTGTGCAGAGAGTATGTAAGGCTTCATTATCTCCAACTAAACATAGGCAAAATAAAGGTTTCTACCGGGCATGTTCCTGGGCACTGAGATGGGATCCAGCTGCAGTAGCCCCAGCACACGTTTAGTTTCCATCAAGTGCCGAGACACAGGTGGAGGTTAATGAATAATCTTGTCACTTCTAGAGGGCTGTGGCCACCCTGTCACATTTAAAAGCCTTTGATGGATCCATCTTCTATAGCTCTTGCAAAACAGGTTAAGAAGCTTTTTTCTAACTTTAGCACAAGCAATAACCCCACCGCCAATCACTGTTTTTAAATTTGCTACTTATTGATTTCACATATAGTACATTATGGTTCATGCATTTACAGGACTGCAACTACACTTCCTGCGGTGTTCCTCACAGGCCATGCTTGCACCAGCTTTGTCAATAACCTTCCTGATCTGTATGTATCCTTCAGACAAAAGTGTGAAACAACTAAACCCCTCTGCACATAAAGGTTGCTCTCTACCTCAGTCCACTTGGACCTTCTTCTCTTCACTTGCTTGCTTTCATGAGTTAAGAACTCGCTGGAATGGTAAAGTATTGACAGCCACAGTTCAAAGCTCAACAAGTTGGCACTGAATTTCTTTAATCTCCAGATAAATGCTTAAGTCCAGTGACTTGTAACACCTATTTTACAGATTATTTTTTTTTCCCCCCATTTCTCTTTGCTGGCACCAGAACTTGAGGTGGTGTCTCTGATACATTCCCCCTGAGGCTCTACATCTTGAAGCACCTCCAGAGCAAGTCCTACTCACAGATAACATTAGCTTGCCTTAAATGCTTTTTTTTAGTCTCTTCTCACTCAGATTCTTCTACAGCTTTTTGTCATTGGTTATGAAATAACTCATGAGTAATAAAGAGTCACTTAGCAAGTTCTACTTGTCAGTATTCTAGCAAGTTAATTTTACATTATTATGGCTACCCTGCATTTTCCTCTTTTGGATATCCCTACTACAGTTTAAGGAATATCTTTCCATCTGTAATACATTTTCCTTAGGATACCATGATGACTTTCTGATCATCTTGGATTAAATACAAGAATATCACTCATATTATACTGTTGATCAGATGCTAAGAGACACTTGTGGCTTACACTGTTGAACAGAAGCTAAGAGACACTGAAGGTCTGAAGAATCAAGATGTAGATTGGTGATGAGTACTGATGGAGACATTAATGTTTATGAAGCTTCTAAGAGGGCCAAAATAAAATAAAATATGGGTTTATATAGCTTATTTTCGTGGATGAAAGGTTGCCTAATTATCGACCACCCTGCCATGACATAACAAGATAATGCATTTTTCTAAGTTTAACTGTAAAAGCTCAATGATGTGTAAAATGAGCTTTGAGTAAGATTATTAGGTGCTATCAGCTTTTCAAAGTGGGTGTGTGACAAGATCTGATAATGTGTTGAGGATCAATGCATCTGTCCTTCTTGCATCTCTGCTCTGCTGGAGAGAAAGCAACTGTCAGACCTAGTGAAGAGATCACAGTTGCTGAACAACAGTAACAACACAAATGTGCTTCTGGCATGGACTTGCAAAAGAAGAAATTCAGTTGAAATGATAGCTGCTGATAAGAGGAAAAAAAACATGCCTCACAAACTGGAAAAGCTAAAATGTTAGTTGCTCTTAATCAGGAAATTTTGCTATAGACACAATAATGATATGTTAAAGTGTATTCAAGCAATAAGTACTGGTGTGCAAAATATGAAATACAAAGTATTATGAAAGTAAGTTGGGAGAGATTAATCCGAGTTCTATAGTAGTAACCCCAAATTATTACATCACATACAAATTATAGCATGACCCAGTGGAATGCCACAGACAAAAAAAATCTTCTATTAAGTATGTTGGATGCTTTAAGAACCCATAAGAAGATTATAATTTGTATTAGATTATATAGGGCTTTTTTGTGAAGGATCATTTGCCACTCTGAATTAAGCACTCTAGACTTGATTTAATCAAGCCACAGGAGCTTGAAGCCCTCTGGCCTTATGGCTAATTCACATTGTTTGTCATCTTTATTTCGGGCAATTGCTTGCCTTTTTGTGATTTGTGAATTACAGGCTGATGGACATGAGCCTCCCAGAGCTCTCCTCGGGATCAGTTAACAATTCAAAGAAGGGGACTCATTGGAGAAATCTCCATATGCAAACCAAACACATAAAAATTAAGTAATCTAATGTAACAAAGGAACAAAATGAAATTTCTTCCAGTATTCTTTGTTTGTCTATCCTTAACCACCGTCTCAGAGAAGTGTAAATTAGGAGTTGAAATGATTTATTTCAAAAATTAAATTGAGCGCACGGCTACTTTTTCATTTCTGTGTACTTTCACTTCCTGCTTTCCTCCCTTCCCCTTGAAAGAGCTATTTCAACAAGAGCAAGTAAATGTCTATAATTGCAAAAGAAAATGTTAATATAACATTTACACAGTTCAACACCTTCAAAGCTGTTTCACTGAATGAATACGCCTAAAAGATGACTTATGCAGAGAGGGCAAAAACCACCACATTGCTACTTCAATGGGAAATTTTGCAGTGAAACCTTAAATTCAGAAACAAAAAAAAAAAGGGTGGGG
>JANHGO010000001.1:78201150-78213194 GCA_024606505.1 Aquila spilogaster | reverse complement strand
AGGATTCCAAAGATTTATTTATTTCAAGCTCTGAAGTCTATTAGCAATAGTGCTCCTTGTGCTATTGGAAAAAGAGCTTTGATGACATTAAATTTTCAGAAATGACAACTCATTGCATTGAGAGCCAATTAATTACACCATTTTATATCATATTTCAGCAATCCTCCATCATTTTACTAATAGGTAATTACACACCATTATATTTAAACAAATTATTGTGACTTTAAAGCTGCAAATATTTGATTGTATTATACAGTGTATTAACTGAATATTTTTAAACAAGTTGTTTTGTACTTTTGAGAAAAATAATATAAAAAGAAAGCTCACTCTGTCCTTGGCTCCATTTCATTCAGATAGCTTAAATGTTTGAATTAGAAGATACTTCTCTCTCAGCTGAATGAATAAGATTTACTGTAGAAGTGTAGAGAGCTGTGTGTTACCCTGTATATTATCTTGCACTGTTTTTTTTCTTTTTTATTTAACAAAGACAATGGAAAAAAAATATTCATTTTCATACTCCACAGTGCTGTAGTCTGATGAAAGGCAACAGAGATATCAAAAGGAAAGAATGAGAGGATGCAGAGGTGAGGCCTGCAAGAGTCATAATATCTAAAGAGTATATATTGTCTGTATAAAAACACATGGAATTCACCCATCACTTAGAAAGAAAAATGAAATCCATAGGAGGCTGATTGTAAAGTGCCTGAAACATAAAAATATACTTGTTCCATAATATAATCTGGATTTGGTAATAGATGACCCATTCACTGCTTCATTCCTGACTTCTACCTATTATACCTTTCCATTTTTTCCTTCCCGCAATCCTTCCTTATAAAAGGAAAAGGGGCGGTAGCCCCTTGCACTCTGGTCAGCTCCACTGAAGCTGGTGAGGCTCTGTGCAAGACTGGGTACCCATCTGCATTTGGACAGTGGAATCTGGCCCATGGTAATTATAAGACTATTAAAATTAGCATATTTTCTTTACCTGAGGCTAAGAGTTAATTAAAATCTGACAGTACAATGTATACAGAAGATAAACACTACTGTATTTTCTTTCCAATACATGGATATATAGTAATTCATTTAAGACAGAGAAGCTCATGCTATTGAATGTGCTTATTAAAAACAGCAAGGAAGGTCAGGGGCAGTGCTTGCTGTATCCTTCATTTGTTCTTCACCGAAAATGATATAACTGAACTGCAAAAGTTGAGATTGAAAAGCCGCTAGCGTGTTGTCTAATTTCAGCCACAGAAGCTGCTGTGCACTCCATGACTTTATGAGGGAATAAGATTACAGGTCACAAGAGCTTCTTTATTTCCCACCTGTAGCTTCTAACAACATTTTATTAAGGATTTTCCCATCTTCTCTCTCTGACCTACAGGGGACAAAATTCTAACAGCTGTTACAGGACCTGTACCGAAGCGGCATTAACACAGATTAGCAGTTCTGGAAAGTAGTATCATTTTATCGGGACTATATTTATGACTGCTAACTAATATTTTTACAGCGCTTGTAAGATAAACACAGCATATCATTATGTAAACAGGAAAAAAGGCATTTAATACAGTTAAACACTTAATGCATCATGCTTGTTTTGTCTAAAGTCACACTAAACTGCCATTTGAAGGTTTAGTACTCATTTACAAAACAAACACTTGAGTAGCCCATGTGCACTTATATATATAGCTGTTGTCTGTATTGCATATGGAGGTTATTGATTTCTTATTAATCAAGTAGAGTCTATGTGCACTAATACCCAAGTAGGGGTAGAACTTCTGCCAAACATTAGGTAACATTAATACACATCCAGTGCTCAGCCTTTTGTTTACCACTTCAGTGCAGTTTTGTTTCCATTAGGACTGCAAGGTTAGGACCTTGTTAGTTTATTGCAGAAACAATCATCTTTGTTATCAAGGTTGCTTGTTATGCAAGATTTTTTTATTCACACAGATGCAACAGAGAGAGGAAAAGAGAAAGAAGGAGAGAGAAGGAGAAGGAGGAGGAGGCGGCGGCGACGGGAGGAAGGACAAAAAAGAATAGCTGTACTATGATGTTATAAATTTCTAAAATTATTCTCCACAAATTATCCAAAAGAAGCCTATTTTTCTACCTCCCTATCTTCCAGGAAGCACAAAGTAGATGTCAAGTATATCTACAATGAAGCTTTTCAGCAACTTCCCTACGTACATTCATGGTGGAAAACTCAAACAGGTTTCTAAAAGTTTATATTACTTGTCACCTTGAAGGCTGGAATAGATTCTTTTTTGACATCATCCTTCTAAGTGCAGCTGCTAGGCTAATCAAGTTGTATTCTTATTGCACCAGAGAGTTAGGAAATTCAAGGACATACGGAGTAATATCAGAAGCAAGACCAAGACGCTACATATGCCTTGCAACATTCAACTGGCCTGTTCTACACTCCTCAGAGACCCATTTTAGCTGATAGGAAAATAAAATGTTGTTGGTTTTCACATTATTGAGACTGATACAAAGGCTGGGAGGGAAAGTAGATGTGTGCAAACAGCGTTGCTAGGCTGCTCCACAGTATGGTGAGAGTTTTTAGGATGCCACAATAATCCCAGCTGAATTCAGATTTTCAGGTCTTACTTGGGTACCTGAGTAGGACAGACAGGTTTCAAAAAAATTGACACCTACCATAATGAGACATTTTGAGAATCCATCCATAAATAAAAGTCATATGATAGGAGTTGTACTTCAGAAGTACTCAGTACTTCTGAACATCTGGCTGTGCGTGTAGTTGTGCTGAGTCTTTCAGCAGCCTGAGGGATACAGACAGATATGACCAATTTCAAAACCACAATATAATAAAACAATTACACATTACTTTAAAATGTGTGATAAGAAGTGATTTGTCCTTAGACACCAGTTCCGCTCATTGGTCTCCAAACTGCCCCAGAGCAGAGATGCCAAATTTTTGGAAGATATTTCTCAACAAGAGCATCTGGATGCTGGCAGGCACTGCAGCCAGTTGTGCTCGGTCCTTTGGACAGGCTTCCCCACATCTGTCGGTTGTCAGACTACTACTGATAAACTGTGTTGGACGCACCTTTTACTTACAGTTGCTCAGCCCGTCACCTGTATTTTTGATCTCTAATCCCCTTGAAAGTAAATGCAGGACCAAATTCTTGATTACAGGACATTGGTAGAAGCAAAAAAAGATATATTTTGTTGTCCTAATACTCATCTTGGCTTTCCTTCCAAATTCACATCATTATTTTGAACCTTTTATCTGTTTAAATGAAGGCCCCCAATCTCTGCTGTGGAGTGGAAATAGGATTCCTTTGACATGACTGCTGGGAACCTTTCCTGCATTTTCCTCTAGATCTTTCTGAGAGAACCACAGAAATGACTACAGCATTTTTCAGTCTGTCAGCAACAGGGGTTGGTTGGCATCAGCAGAAAACAGCAGAAAAATCCTTCCCCTAGCAGGAGGTGGGAAGAGGGCAATAGCACAGGCATCATCGGGGAGGAGGAGAGAGTACCTCATCCTGCTTTAAGCAGAACTGACAAATGGTGAACCAGCAAGGTTTGTCCCCAAATCCTGTCTTATGAAATCTGGATTTGGGCTATGGCTGTTGTAGGAAGCTCGGACTGGCTCAGGTCAAGCTCCCGAAGTTTGAGGTACGGATCGGAGCCTCGCTGCAGCCTCTGACCCACCGGGCAAATGCCAGCATGGGTCTCCCAGGCTGCCCGAGGTTTGTTTTCAGTACTTGCTTTCTGGAGTTTTGTCATGGTTGTTGTTGCTGTTGCTATTGTAATATTTTTGTGGGATGCAAAGTATTCCCTTTGCTGCTAAAGCTGGTCCTGTTGCTGTAGGTACGATTTATGGGTAATACAGAAATACACAGCAACAAATTACTGTCCTGAAAATTCAGTTCTAACGTACCTTCTGATATTTTTGATGATGAAATTTTACCCAATCTACTAGAAATCCTTGCTACCAGACCCCTTCTTGCTCTGAAGTCATGAAACCACTTCAAATATGTTGAAGTAGAAAAGTCTTTTGCAAAACATAGGCAAACTGCTCATGCTGCTATATAATGATCTTCTGTAACATCTGATTTTGTGTTAAGGAGCTGTTTTGACTAAGCAAAGTAACATAATAAAAGGCAAGGTGTCTATCCATAATTTTAGGCTTTAATAAACTTCACTGATTTTGTGGGCTAAGTCAAACTCCTAATGTTATTTATTTCATAAGTCATTAAGTATTGCTGGCTGTATGTGCAGAGTGGAGAGGATAGGAGAAGTGCAAGAAATAAGAGCAGGACTTCAGCTTCTTTAGCTGAACCACATTTAGTTGAGAAGAAACTTTGTTTATACATCTTCAATAAAAAATTATATATCTAAGGCTAGAAATTAAGACTGCTGTACTACGTTCTCATGCTAAAAAATCCCTGACACAGTAACAGCAGCAAGGTATGTGAGGTCAGCATATTAGCACAGATACTTATTTCTGTAAACTGGTAATTATTTCTGTGGATTTGGGTCAAAGCCTGAAGATTACCTTGGGCCTAATTTAATGTCTTTTACACAAAGATACCTCCCAATGAAGTCATTGTATAAACAGCATAGGATTAAGGCAATACGCTATCCTGAAAGTAGTTAGCAATTCTTCTACGTATTTTTTCAGTATAGATATATTCTTTTAGTGTACACTCTTGAACAAAACAGGGATTCACAGGCTGGTGTGTGCAAATGAAGAACATTTTTTTCTGAGAAATGCTGAAGGGCTTGGTTCTGTGGTTTTCACTTTTTGCTTTGTGTCAGAGGTTTCTCTAACATTATCCTTTAGTTGAAAGAAAACTGTAACAGTAGTTAAAAATAAAAATTCCCTTCAAGTAGGTGTATTTTTGTAGCTTTGAGTAACAAAAGACACACAGTAGTAGTTCCAGAGGAACCACCAAAGAATTGCACTGTCAATGACAAATAAAGATCACCCAGTGGCAAAATATAATAATATTTAAAAAATCAATTAGTGTAGCCAATCCTTTCACCAGAGCTTCAGACATTATAGTCATAAACAATTTGTAACCCCAGTCATTCATTTTAAGCATTCGGAAGATAACCCCAACGGTCTTCCTGTTGTATGTTTTGCTTTAGCACTTTTGGTATAGGGTTTTACATCCTTAAAGGATCACCAGCTTGTTAAAAGGCCCAGCTATTTTATAATGTGTAATACCCAGTAAAACCGTCTTAATCTACAACACTGTGTGGAAACCATTTCATTCTTCTGGATGACTGTAGCTCCTAATACAGGTGGATAGCAAATAATAATCTCTTCTACAGGAATTGAATTAACCAGGGGGAAATTCTCTGAGCTACAGTCCCTTTTGTGGAATGTTTTTTTGCATGATGTGAAAATACAGATAGTACTCCTAAACATGCTTATCCTTTATTTATAAACATAGAAAATAATTATTTTAACTCCTATAGAGCAAGAGTTATCAAAATAATTATACAACATATTATACTGTGTGCAAACCCAACACATTATACACAGGTATGTTTGCACCCATGGCAAAAAGATAACGTAACAACATCATTCTCCTACCTTTGTTTAACAACTTCAAGACTTATGTTGTAAGTTAATTCCTGGCTTCATTCATGATCTTAGGCTACCTGTGAAAAATGCTTGAAGAGTTCAAGTGAAATATTAGCATTTTTGCAATGGGCTTAGAAGATGCATATGCAGCTTTAAAAAATCATAGTTTATGCTCTCTCCACTTAACTTGTCTTTACTGTGTATACTGATAACCCTTTTTTTTTAATACTTGTGGGTACAATAATATATCCAGATTTATCCTACCAGATCCAATCACTAAAACTGGGGAAAGAACAGTGATTGACCATCTACTCAGTGCTGGGACTCAGGATCTCTGGACTAAAGGAACTAAAAACAGCGAAAATTTTCCTTGACAGACCTACCTATTCCCAACTATCCCTCCCAGCCTTCTTCCAGCTGGCCCAAGCCAGTGGAGACCATTTGTCTTTCATTGCGTTGTTTAGTGACTGAGAAAACAAAGCCAAGACAAAGGCAGTAGTAGCTTATTGCTGGCTTATTCCATCTTATGGTGGGAATAATTCATCCGTTGGCTGAGCAGAAGGTTTCTGCAAACTGTAAAGCTCCATGTACATGAAACCTGACCTGTGGGCATAAACCACTTAAGTTCCCCAAGTCATCCTCCAGTGATAAACAGTAAGTAAATAAGGCATTTGCTGTCCTCTCCAGCAGCGTAATTTTTTACAACAGCACGTGCCTTCTTTCATGAGGCCAAAAACACATGCACGTATTCCATTTTATGGACCCAATAAACAGCAAAGCAGATTCCTTTAAACAATACCAAGAGCTAAAGATCATTTTCCATTTTATCAGTGTCAAGTACTGAACTTACCTAAGCAGACAATCTCTAACTCTGGAGATTCAGGACTTAATTGACACAATGAAATAAGTATGCACACTGCTTGGTTTCAGGTATGATGCTACCTCCAGGACACTGTCACGATCATGGCAGGGAGCCTTTTCAGAGTAGAACAGACATCTCTCTTGCCTGGGAAAGAAAATCTAAGAAAAAAATAACAAATAATATTGAATCCCAAGTTTGTTTCACTAGGAATAATTACTACTGTCCTGATCCTCCCTAAGTCTTGTCTTATTATTGATAGGGGAAAAAACCACATGAGAATGATGAAGTTCCATTTTTGTTTTGTTTTGTCAGTAGGCAGGAAAAAAGTCCCTGAAAGCTTAAGAAATTACACTGTATGTGATTCAGATGAAGAGAGAGGACGTTTTCAAGGTCTGGTTAAACCAGCACCCTGAAAAACTCATTCTGATGATCCCATTGTTGAGATTGCACATCTAGTGAAAAAGCAGACTTGCTGCTGCTCTCTGGCTATCATCATCCTCTTCTCCCTTTCTTCCCATACTAGCTTCACTCTTCACTGGCAGAGATACACCATTAGCTGAAAGAGAGCATCAGAGAAGGTTGACCAATTCTCATACATATAAAAAGTTTCTTTTCTTCAGTCTGGTTCTCATCGATCAAATGGTCATTTTCATGTACTGGCCCTGGCAATGAGTCATGGACCTCCAGGCTGCGTACTGAGGCCATGAAGTCTATGGTATTAGGCTTTTTAATTAAATATATAATTCCAGCTTTTATCCCTCTTAAAATAAATACATGAAATTGGGGAGAAAAAAATAAATAGCTTTTTGTCTTCTCCACTTGCCTTCATAAACGTTCAGGACATGCAACCTGGGACTTTCAGGTAAGCTTTCAAGCCACTGCCTAAAGTTTTCAGGTGTGACTTACTTACAGGGTTCATCGTACCTTTTCTTATTGTTCTGATTGCTTTTAAATATGTTTATACTAAATAGAAACTGCTCTTTAATACTTGCTAAAACCAGTCTGCATCTACTAAAAAAGAAATCACAATTTTCATGACATTCCATAACACACATTAGTCATTCAAAGATAATAAAATATCCAAATATTTTTCTGATAATTGGCATTGATCAGGTATTTATTTATCCAATTTAAGAACAGAATAGCTTTTCATTCCTCAGTTTTAAAATTATTCACCTCAAAGCTATGAAAAATACTTTTCTTGGATCAGCTATTGTATTTGCTTTCACATTATTATTTAGAGTCTAAGCCTCAAAACCATGTCAGATTTCTCTCATCTAATAAAGGTCTCCTACATTTTTGTTCATACACCATGCATTGACTCATAACCACTAAGTAAACTTTTTTTTCCCCTTCCCTTTTTGGCTCCAGATTTTCTGAGCAATTTTGCTTTTCCATTTTTATTGCATTTCCATGACATGTTTAACATTCAATGGTAGGGTTTCTGCAGGTAATCTTTTTTTAAAAGCTGTCTACTTGGCTCTTTAAAAACAAGTATGGACCTGACACCTACTCTGGCACATCAGCTCTCTGATAACCTACTTCGAGGTTATCGCAACCCCTACAGCAGGAACTGTGGCTGCCTTTCCCAGTCACTCACATATTGTATTAATATGTAAGAATACCTACTTTTCCCTACACCACATTTAAAGCCGAGGAGCCTTTTTAACAGTAGCAAAGCCCTCGGCAAATCATTGCTTAAAAGGCTTTTTCAGGTGTAAAAGAAACACGTCTCACCAGCAACTCACATTCTTTGAGCATCTCACTGCTGCGTCATAGTGGGACCGTGCCTGCTGGTGCCTAGGGGAGTGATAGAACGGCTTTGGTGGGCACCTGGCAACCAGCCAGGGTCAACCCATCACAATTCCTGGGAGGCAGGGAGGACCACCGAAAGCCATGTGGCTATTACTAGGGGGAAGAAAAAAAGTACCAGGACCTGGTTTGGCAAAGCTTCTTGAAGGGCATGATGATTTGATTTTAAAGCACTTTACTGAGATTTAAACTTTGATAGCATTGGGAGTTGCATACAGCATATCAGTGTTTTATAGATATGTTAAAGTTTTTATATGTGCAAACATTTATACTGAGAGACATAGAAAAGCACAGGATAACTGTAATAATGTAAGACAGTACAGACACTAGCATGTGTGGTAGCCTGGCTTTGCACCTATGAGTTTTGCAGTTTATTCACATAAAAGGAAATCAAGCTGTTCTAGATCAGTTCTTGCTATTGAAAAAAAAAAAAAAAAGACAGAAATGAAAAAAGAAATAAAAAGAAAAAAAGAACAAAAAGAAAAAAAAAAGAAAAGAAAGAGAAAGGACCAATACACAAATGTTCAGGTGCAAAACATGCTAGATGAGAAAAACAAAGCTTCATACTCTTTATAGTCTATGCATCAAACATTTACCTTAGCTCTCCAATGCAAAAACATGGCAATTTGCACTAATTAAATGCAGAGGGCTCGTAACGAAGAGTACACAAAAATACCTAAAGGGCTATTCTTCTGTCTTCCTCAAAATAATTAGCGGCCTTCCCCTAAATTTATGTTTGTAGCTTTGCAGGATTAAAAGAAAATACATGGGTAACAAGGGGCAAAAGAACAGTGCGTCACCTGTGGAAAAGGATGGGTAATACAGTGTAAAACTAATGGCAGTCGCTGTTATCTGAAACAGGCACTTCACAGGTTTTTTCTTCATCTCTGTTGGAATGATATGGCATTTCCCTACACCAGGAGCACTCCTGCCCCACTGTTTCCAGAAATAGCTATCTCAATAAGACGTTTCTGTTTTAACCCATTTTCCTTCTCCAGCTGTTTCCCCAAGGCTAAGAGATAGATAATATCATCAGCCAATATGTCATGACTGGTTTCTAATTTGCACAGAGGTACAGGCAGGTAACAGGCAGTCTGCCAGTAGGACTGTCCATCCCATCCTGTCAGAAGAGAAAGCATGAAAACACTTGTATTTAAACAGGGAAATGCAAACCAATGCATCGGCAGAAGACACCCCAAATTTCAAGGGCCCACAGAGCAGCAGAAAACAGCGAGCCTGACTCCTGGGCTGTACGTGAGGCAGAGCGGCGGGGGACCAACCTGTCCTCCCTGGACATGGCCAGGTGTTCAGGCAGACCTACTAGTGACTATGCTTGTATGTAAGTGCCCTTACAAGTTTACATAGCACCCTGGCTGAATTTCGGGTATTTTGATTCAAGAATTGTGGCATGTGGAGGATTGTCTGACTGAGCTGCTTCTATACATCCCGCTTACGCCACAGAGAAGGTATCTGAGGATGGAATTTTAAATTTGGTTTAAAATCTATAATTTTGCTATGCCAAACCAATGTGTTTGAATAGCAAATCATGTCCAGATAGTATTAGAAGGCATATATTTCAATATACATATTTATAAAATATTTTGTATTTCTTTTCATTTTAAGCCTCAAGTCTGGAAGCTTTCTACCTTTAAAAGTCCTTTCTCTCATTCTTCTCTGTAATGGCCTTTACTGGTGTATTCCCATTAAAAACGTGAATGCTTCAGTAATAACTTCCTCATAATTTCTGATTGTAAGGTTAAATTAATACTTTAAAACCTTAAGTTCTATGCTTTTGTCCTTCCCAAACACCAAAACTTGAGTTAAAATTGCAGATTAAATATGAAGAAATGATTAGCTGATCACAGACAATGAAATAAAATCCACTAGCTAACTTGAAAAAATTTATTACAATGCTCACTCCCTTCACCTCACCAGTTATCTTATTTTTATTTTTGAAGTTTATTTTGAAGATACTATGCTGTCTTCAGAGTAAATAATTTCCACTGTAGCTGCAAATTGTTAACTAAAAGTGTTTTTGTTTTACTTTGTCTGGAACATGCTTTTACAGGAATATACTACAAGTCTTGATGCAAATACTAAACCTCAGCAGCTGATGCCCGATTTGGTGCTTAGAAAGACAGAGAACAGGAAGGAAGGATCAAGATCTAGATAACTCAAGCCATCCCATGGAAGACTTGTAGAGGAACATTGTTTTCTTCTCTGAGATGTCGAAAAATATGCATTTCGCATGGCATGTGGTTGTCTCACGGAAAGCCTGATTAATTGGCCTGTATGCAGATGAAGTTCATGAAGGAAATGACCCCCAAGCCTGTGCCAGGCAGTGCAGTGCCATTCCCATCATGTGCACTTCCACAGGCTCTCTGCTGGGCACCCTTTGGCTCTTTCCCATCCTTACCACCCTGGGAGTGGGAACGGGTGCCTGCTCCTTCACCTTTATGTTCAGTAATGAATAAACCCCCTAAAATGAATTTAGCCAGTTATTTCCCAGCAAGGAGATTATGGCTGAATTAAATCAGAAGCTGCGTGCCAAAATTCCCAAACAGGAGAAAAAGAAAAGAAAAAAGGTGGTTGAGCCTTCAAAATAGTATTTGGTATCACACGTAAGTTAAATGTCTCTTCAGACCCATTTTAGGGACTTGGCATCGTGGATCTGGCCTCTAGCACAGATTGTATGGGGAATATTGCCAGCATAAAGCTGAGAAGGGTTAAAAAGTACAGTTCATGGAATTAATGTAACTAATTAACTTTCGCCTTCACTGTATTTTTTAGTTTTCCTCTTTTAAATCATTTCATGTCAGCATTTCATAGGACCCAGAGCACTTTTTTTTCTCTGTGCCTCACTTTTTGGAAAGCATTCCTATCCTTCCTTTTGCCTTCATATTGTGTTCTTTCTGACCTCTTGCTCATCTTTTATTACTCTCTGGTTCCTAGCTCTATTATTCAAGCTGATATTGCAGCTGTGATTTCTATTTTTTCTTTGCCCTTTTTGGCTTTGCCAGGCATTTCATTAGCAGACTCATGGGGAGCATTTATACTGTCTCTCTGCCATGACAGAGTTCAGTGGGATTTACTAAAACTGATTCCTTGGCTATATCTGCTTCCAGTTACGATTAGAAACCTCTTTCCACTGAAGCGCATCGAGGAGATCAAATTCAGATCTGGTGAAAGCACGCACGAGCACAGGGAGGCACAGAAGCCGTCAGCAGAGATGCAGCTTCTTAGACCACATCTCAACTTGGACCATGGCACGTCACTAAAAATCTCCCCCCAATAACTACATTTTAAGTCCAAACACCGCTCCTGAAAGTCATCCAGCAGGAGCAAACTCAAGTCCCCTACAGAATAACTTGCGATATTAGGGCTCAGATATTGCACTCCAGCAGTTGAGTGCCACAATCAGCTGAAATAACTCATGGATGGGTTTTTATTTAGAGCTTTTCAGGTCAATATATTTATTTTTCCAAAGGAAAGCTAAACACAGAGATTTTTCTTTGCTGCAGAAAGGCACGGTAGCTAAGATATTAGTGCATTCGTCCCTTTTTTTGCTTTGTGCAACGTAGATTTCCTGGTTCAGTTCTCCCCTCCTGCAGATCCCCTGCTCCCACATACCTTCATAACTTTCCTTCTGCCGGTTTTTTTCTTCTCCCCCACCCCCTTTGTTGCCTTTTAAGCTTACTGAAAATAATGAACTCCTGTGGCCTTCAACCTTTCTAATGTCTCTGCTTATTTCTGTAAGTTAGTTTTGGCTGTTAGGTTATGTTATAATGTTCCAGCACAGATATTCTT
>JANHGO010000001.1:78183605-78201017 GCA_024606505.1 Aquila spilogaster | reverse complement strand
ATAATGTGCCAAAAATGCGTTGTTATGATCTTTCAGATGGGTACTGTCACTAGGAGGGGTCTGCACTTCAGTCAGTACGAACATGATAAAGTATGAACAGTACAGCTGCAAACTCCCTTTGGATAATGCTGCAAAACATATGGAAAACGTTTCCTGACTTATGAAAAATAATATTGGGGCAGAATATAGTAAAGGGACTGGGTCAAAAGGGTGCATAAAGCGTTAGCGCAAACCTTAAGTGCAATCTTGTAGTCATAAATTCCCTACTAATGAAATGTATATGTAATTCTTACAGCCCCTCCGTGTTTGAAAAATCTACAGTGTTAATAAAGTGACACAGTTAGAAATCTATACGGGACCTTATTTATTCATTATTTATTTTAAGAGATGGCCCCGAATCTAAACACTCCCTTCGGGAAAGTTTGGATTGTGATTTAGGTTCAAATCCACACTTTTCTGGCCAGGACCCATTCCTAGCTCTGCTTGGTTTGCACACCCGTGCGTCGCCTTGTTTAATCCATCTTGCACAAAGCTGGACGTTGAGCTGGCAGCCCTAAAAATCCCTCTCGGGGCCACCAGCCAGGCCCCTTCTCCCTGCGGAACAGGGGCCGGAGCCATGGCATCCCTGGCTGGAGCTGCCTGAGTGCCCAGGAGAGGTCCCAGCCTTCCCCACCCACCTTTGAAAAGGTTTTGCTCCCCCAGGGTAGCGCCGGGAAGGGCTAAGGGGGTCCCCTTGCGTGTGCGGTGCCCCGTACCCTCTGTCCCTCTGCCAGGAGAAGCTCTGATGGAGGGAAAGCTCTCCCTCCGCCTCAGGCTCGGACGGGATTTGGCAGAGGTTGGCTTCCCCCACCCCAGCCTCTACTGGCTCCATCTGACAGAGGGGTCTGGGCTTTCCACCCTCTCCAAAAGGGTCAGGTGGAACCAAAACAAAAAGCAGATAAAGCCACCTCGCTGATACGGAGGAGCACACACGTGCCTGGGCTAGAGGGGACAACTTCCAGATAAAAAATGAAAACAAAAGTCGCTAGCAGGAGTTTAGCAGCAGGAGCCTGACCCCACACTTGATAAGCCCAGCTGATTTAACAGATCTGGGCAGCTGCAGCAGTCCCCACCTGCACCACTGCCAGCAGGATCTGGCCCCACCACACTCGCCAGCAAAACGGTCAGCAAACAAGTCAGCATGAGGCATGGCGAGAAATACCTCTGAAGTAAAAAAAAACTCGTTTCAGGCCTTGGAAGGACTAACCCTTTCTAATGATTATGATTGAGTATCTCTTACTTGGGGTAAGAGCCACGAGGCGTGGGATGTAAGTGCTTCTCTGTACTCTAAATTGACTCTGTCACCTTTCTGTGGTTTTTACTTGTTTTATAATCGCTCACTTGATCCTACCAAAAATAAACTAGCACGATCAATGAAATAGGTAGACCGTGGGAGCAATGAATATCCACATGATTAAGGGTTTTCAGGCTTAGGTCCTAAATAACCATAATTGCCACTCTATTATCTACAGAGTTAGAGAACAGAGAAAAGTGAAGAAAGAAGTTGTTACTGGCCATTTATGATAAAAAGCCTGTCCTCACACAGGAGCAACTATACTCACTCTTTCAGGTAGCAATAATTAAATTCCAATAATTGAATTAAAGCAATAAAATCTTGTAGGGTAAATAGTAGAAACAGAGAATACTCTTCTTTTCCACAGTACGAAGATTCACCAAAAAGGTCAATTTTTGTCCAGAGAGCCTGGTCTCTGGTACAAATGCTGAAGCAGGAGGGAACCCTCCAAACAGACAACGGAAACATCCAGTATTAGACTTCTGCTCTGAATTATCCTCTGTGAACAACAGAGAGATAACCAGGAAGAATATGTTATCGAGGCTAAATTTTTGTCTTAGACCAGTGGTGGGACGCTGTTACGGTCCTGATCTGCAGTTGCACTGGTAAAAGATGATGTGGGATAGTGCATTATATAGCTGATGTGCAGTCAAAAAATAGTCAGTGCTAAAGTGGCCACTCTAAGTTGCTTTTACCTTCCTGCTGTTACTAATGGGCATGTTCTTCCTAGTCTTATTCCCATTTATCAAGTTTATCATAACTGCCCTTTGGGAGTGGGGAAAAGAGGTATGGCAAAGGAAGAAAGGGAGATTGGATATTACCCTCTCAGTCGCTTTTTTCAGGGTGATGAGTGGCAAAAGAAAACAAAATACATTTTCCCTTAAAGGAAAAAAGAATATTTTGCCCTTTTCATAGTTCAATGTGTTAGAAACATTCCTTCTTTAAAGCTTTATTAACATACATATGACCCTTAATGAAGAATATTTTTGGCTGAAACTGAAAAAAATGAAGCAATTGTAGATTTTAAGTTAAATTATTAGCAAAATTAACCAAAGCTTCAGGAAGGCCCATAGCAAGAGGATGATGAAAGGAAGTCAGGTGAGATAATTGGCGTGAAGTAGGGTAAGAAACACCACTCACTCTCCTTATTTAGTTGCCTATTAAGCTGATTGGCTGCCTTGTCTTTTTTATTAGGTGATCTTCAGATGAAATTCTGATTTCACACACTCCGATCCAGTAACCAGAAGCACCATCCAGCTGTGCCAGCTGTGGGGACCGCTCAGCCAGCATGGCTCTGGGACAGAAAGCGTCACCCTGCCCAAGGCACAGGGTGCCAGGGTCCCTCGCCTTCCTCCAGAGTGGTCACTGCTCAATAGCAATTGAATGACCAGTTAGTTGAATGGTTCACAAGCCCATGACAGGAAAAGAAAGAAAGAAAAATGCTGGGAGAGTGAGATGCCAAACCAAAATTTTGTGAACTAATTCAGTCAACATGCCAAGGACAGGCTCAGAATAATTCCTTACTGCTAACAGACATGAAGGCAAAATGGGTTAAGTTCGTTAACATGTTCATTAATATTTGCATGATCCTTGCAGAGAAAAATGCAGCAGAGGAACACATCAGAAAATCACGTAGTTTTTGCAAGTGACTACGGCTGTATAAACACACCCTGTGACACACTAAGGGCTATCAACCATCACAAAAGGGAAGGGTCCCTCGAGTACCAGCTGGTGAAGAAATGAAGCAGCGTGTGTGCATGGAATACGGTCACTCTTATCCACCTAGCAGCTGTTTGCCTGTTTTCAACACTGACAGCGCACGTGCTGGATGTAATGACAGCCTGCTCGGTGATACCTGTGCTCCAGAATATTTGGAGAAGGACCAGCTGCTCGCTACAGCACCCAAGTCCTTTGGAGTCAGCTCACTTCTGTTACAAATCTGACTCTCTCTAGAAGTTATTTGATCTGATTAGCACGCAGGTGCAAGGAGGCCACGATGGCAATTGTTTAGCCATTACTAGGAAACTTTAGGAATCCCGGAAAATCTTCCAGAAAAAAACAGGTATGTTAAGGTACTACTAGGAATAAGAAATTGCCTTTGTTTCAGCAGAGAAGCAGGTGGAGAAGATAATCTTAAAGGATAAAATCTTAAAGAAGATAATCACTTAAGGGTGGGTTTATGAACATCTTATGTTCATAAACCAGGGTGCTGAAATCTTGTGCCATATTGCTATGAGAAATAAATATGACATCATATCTCAATTTCAAATCTACGAGCTACATATCACATAGAAGGCCCAGACCTTAGACCTGTCAAAATACAAGATAAGGAAGTAAAGAGATGGTACATGGATACTCTCTTTGCCATCTCTGTTGGTCCACACTAAAATCTGAACACAACTAAAAAGCCAATGTAAGAGCAGTGTCTATTCACTAATCGGTTTCTACATACTACTGTCCAGTCTTGTGAAAACTGGGAATGTATGAAGCAGTAGGCGTGCCACTATGATGCCATGTTCTCTGCAAGACCTGTTGAGGCTTTGCTGGGGGAAAGGCAAGGGACAATAGTTAGGAAGCTGATTTTGCCAGATGCCTCAGGACCAGAGCACTGATAACCCTAAGAAGGAAATTTCAGCAACGGAGCTGCAGGCAAAGCATTGTCCACATGATGTCTCCTGAGGAGCCGAGGTACACCCTGCTGTCTAGGGCCAGCTGGGTATAGACAAGACTCTGTGGCCTGTAACACGTTGCCTCACTTTTTTCTCCCCGGAGTTATTTCCAGTCATTTATTTCCCCAGACGGCGATTTCATGATTAACATGGAATATATTAATTAGCTCCTTGCGGTCTGTAGTTCAATTAAGGAAATACAGAAAACCAGAGGCAGCAGCTGCTAGAAGTCAAGCTCCTTTTTCTTAATATGAAAAGAGCAGCCTGGCTCTTACCGGGGCAGTAACGCTGTCTCCTACAGTTACAGCACGCTCGGGGAGCACCAGAGTTCAAAAGCATTCTGCAAGGTCCTGGTGTTAGGGTGAGGATATTTGAGTCCTTGACTCCAGTCCTTATCCTTTTACAGGACCAAGGATTTCAAATGTAAGCTTCAAATAGCAATTAAAAATAGCAACTAAAAGCATTCTTTAGGTATTTCATGTTGTCCTTGTTCTTTGTCTGTTATACACCTGCCATGGAAAATGTTGGATATGAAAAGTGCAGCAAGTTTTGACAAATGATTTCTTGTTTAATTAGAGGTATGTATGGTTGACATACAATACAAGATGGAAGCCAACAGATTGCTCATGGGACATCCTCAGAGTGCCTATAATGGGGCCGAGCTTGTAGCTCTTTGTTTTACGTGTTCATGTCTGAGAGCTCTCAGACTAAAGATCTCGGAAAAATAGTTCAATTTCAAATAAAGATGCATGTTCCTCTTTCACAAAGACACATCTGTCCTCACTGTGCTGAATCATGAGGTATTTCTTTTCTATTTCAAAAAACCAGCAGCTTAGGACAAAATTCAGTTTTAAAGTTGTATAGTAGAGGCTGGATGTATTTCCTTTTCCCAGCAAAATGTTATTATAACTGATATATGACTTATACCTGCATTTGCAGAGCAGAGTCCAGACCCACTCTTTTTGTACATATATAGATTATATATATATACACACACACACATTATATATATATTTTTATATCTATAAAATTATGATTTTCTGGTCCATACACTCTTCAAAAAGCAATATGGGGAGGGACGCTGGTCTCTTAGTGCTTCTGCATTATGATCTACTGACCCTGAAAATAAGGTCAGAAGGAGGTCTCACTGCTAACTGGAAAACTAATCAATATAATTCTACCAAAGGGCTGGTACACACCAAGTAATATAGTCCCCTCCCCCTCAGCAAAAGTCTGTGCCTCATTGTAGAGAATATAAACATCACGTTTTGATACTTCAGGAAAAGTAAAAATATCAACCAAACAAAGCTTTATGCTTTGTGAGGCTGGGGTTATCACCAAGCCATATCACGGTTCTCAAATTTTAATTCTGAGCAGTTTGATTGGTTATGTTTTACAGTTTGGGCTTCATTCCTTAGTAAGATATGTAGAATTGCGCCTTTGCTTTCGTCTACAGTTAAAAATAACAACCAATGATGAAAAAACGATTTTCTTCCTCTGTCCCTTCCCTCTCCCCTCCCCCCCCCCCAATAGTACAGTTACAGAATGAGAAAAATAAGCCAGTCTTACGCTATGCTAAGAGTCGTGCTCACAGTAATGGAGGGTAGCCCTGTGCAGTCTGGAGGGATGCCATCATACACCAGCGCTGCATTTGATTCTGATCAGGTACTTTTACTGAGAAAGAGAGCAAGACAAAGGGTAAAAGGTCACTGGTGACTAATTTTCTGAAAACCAGCAGCTTGTGTAAGTAATAGAACATTTATTGTATTTCTCTGTCATCCCAGCAATGAGCTAGAAAATCCATAAGAATTCCCAGCACTAGCCTTTATTAAAGTATAGCCCTGGATTAGTTTAATGTCCAATTTAAAGTCACTGCCTGCACCTACTTTACTTACTTTTCTTAAAGAGAGCTATTTTCCCCCAGTTACTTCCCAATTTAAGTTGCCAAGAATGTCTTTTCCCTTAACAAAAAGTAAGGTTTCATTTATTTTATACATACATATAGGTGTGTGTGTACGCTGAGGAAAGAGCACTTGAGTGCTGCATTCCTACATGAGAGTCATTTTCCCCCCACTGAAATATTAAAGCACAATCGGAGCAGGGCAAATACTGCAAAATCTAAGCACAGCCTTCCAAAAAGCAACGGCATAGGAGTCACAAACTCCCTTTACAATGTTTGCACCCCTTCCTTTTGCTCTGTGTAAACATTCATATGGTTTCAAAATATTATTTCTCTGAAAGGATGTTCACAGAGCTCAACTCTGTCATGAACAAGACAGAAACTGTTAATCTGAGTTCCTCAGGTCCGTACCCAAGCCACAAACCTAAGGCTAATCAGCTTGAGAAGAAGGGAAAAGTGCCCCTTCTCCAAAGGGAAGCTGCCGAGCGCTTGTGATCATTGCGCTCCTTGTCCATAATGATTTGACTGGAGACCCCGAGTGGCTTGGTAGTGCTGGAGATGGCAATCAGCGTTTTCAGTCAATATACTTGACAGCTATAAACACTGTTATTGGACCTTCAATGAGATCCTTGATACACGTTAACCCCACAAAATGTAATTACCCTCTAGACTAGACAAGAACAACAAAATATAAATGCTGTTTAGTGTCGAGTAAGCACTTACCTCTTCCAGCGGGTTTTATTAGGCAAATTGTCTTTTGCTGGCTCAGATTTCACTACATCTATGCCTAGATGAGCTTCTGGTGGATCACCTGAATCACACGTACCCTCCAGACCGTGCTGTCCGAGCGTGCCTCCACGTGAATTACACCCGAGCAGGTGCTGCATTATCTGTACTGGCCACCAAAGGCCTTCAGAAACAAGTCCACAGCCCTCTTGTGCCTGTAACACTGACTGCTCTGTGAGCAATCCTGAGCTGCTTGGTAGAAGCCACTGCACTGGGGAAAGCTTCCACCATCTGAAACCCACCACAAGTCTGGAAATGCCTCTCTTCCCGCTAACACACCTGTGAGGCCATCTCCGTGAGTAGTCTCTGCACAGTGCCAAGAGTGCCAGTGTCCTCCTTGCGTGTCGCCTTGCGCTTTTCTCTGCCAATGTCCAGCGTACCTTTTCCTTGTGAGAACAGGGAAGATGGAAAGAGCTCTCAGGAGAGAGGGTCTGCCATGGTAGGCGGTCTTTCACATAGAGCGTTTCCAGCCTCTCCCCATTTCCCCTTCAGTATTTTCCATCCTGACAGGCATCATCAGAATGGTCTGTACTGGAGAAGACACATTCCTCTTCACTACACCTGCTGTCAGTTTTCATTTGCTCATGTGCTCAGGAACCTTGGAGAGAAGGGGAAGGCAAGAGCCTACCTGAATACTACTGGCTCTCCAGGCTACACTCCCATTTCAGGCGTTGGCAGTGTTCTTCATTCATTGGCAAGCATTTTTTGGTCTTTTCTGCTACGGAGGAGCCAGTCTACAGCAGATTTCCTGTACCTGATTGCGCTTCCCTCTCCTGAGTTGCCAGAGATGATGGGGCATCTTCTACTGGGGGAATAAAAAAGACAAATAGAACAAGATTTTCTTCAGATAATTTAAATTCCTGGTCTAAATTCCCTGCCATGTCCAGCTCATAATTCATGCTTATGACATCACAGCCAGGAATCACAGTGGGAAAAGACAAGTGTTTAATATGAAAGTTTTCCTGTATGGCCAAAGTTGATTAGCCAGGATTCATGTTTTACATTTATTACCTATAACTAATGTACACTTTTAAACATGTCTGAACAGTATATTGTAAATTTACAGATTCTGGATTTAATGAATGATTTTGTTTTTTCAGGCAGCAAGCCTATGAAATACTATTTAAGGAAATTGTTTGTGCTCCCATACAAGCCAGTTACTTAGTGGATGTATGATTACACAAATTTTAAATTATCATGGATGATACTATTAAAAATAAAATTCACTGCTCTTTAACTCCTGCTTTTTGCCATTTAGTTACTTATAGGAGAAAAAAAATATATATTGTTGAAGCTTGTAGCTAGAGCTAAAAAAAATCACAAGAGGTATAATATACAGATAGGCAGAAGACTGTTTCAGTATAGTCAATATGATGGTGACAATACTCCTGTGCCCTAGAGTGGTTTTCAAGTGAACAAAAGGTGCAGAAACAGCAGAAATTTGTGAAGTAAGGTAGGTTGTCCATCTTCAGAACTGCCACCGCACAGAAACCTTTCTGATTTTCACCAGAGGAGATCCCATCAGAGAACACACAACCTGTTCACCTAATACCAACAGAAGCTGATTGTTTGTTTGGGGCAAAGCTCAGGAAAACTGAACCTGCCAACGTGGTGACTTCAGAAAGGAGGAAATGCCTAACAAGAAAATTTCATTCCAGTCTGTGTCTGATACTGTATACAGGTCACACAATACAGTTGCTTTGCATTTAATTTTGATCATGAAAACTTCCAGTTCAAGAGACAGAAAAGTGCAGTAGTTACTTTCCCATCCTGCCCCTTTCAAATCTCTGCTCTTCAGAGAATGGGCAAGGTGGAGAATGTGTCCAGGTGCTAAATGGAAGTAAAATTTACCGAGGCAGGAACCCCAGGAGACATTACCAGCTGGTTACAATTACCAAGGTTCAAAACCTGAGTTAAAGGAAGTAAGATGGTAGATGGAACTGAGCAGGAGGCAACAATAAACTAATATGGTTTTGAAAGGAGACAGAAAACTAAGTAGAAATGGGAGTATTCAAGTACTGGATATAATCTGGGGCATATTAAGTGGAAGAAATAAATCAAGCAATAGCTTTGAGCACATGGTATAGAGCTGTGCTTTCCTTTATAATTTGTGAAATGAGAGCAATTTTTGACGGAGTTTTTAAGAATCAGCTGGACACATATTGGAGATGAAGAGGTAAATCTGCAAACCCACACCACTGAAAATCTGGAAAGCCTGACAGAAGTACTCTTACAATAACATAAGGCCTGAGTTTAAGCAGCTTCAGGCCAATACAGTGCATCCAAAGATTACTAAAGCATTAGCTGTAACAGTTGCAGTTAAAATGTTAACTACAAGCAAACAGTACTTTTTCATGGAAGATGAATTGGTCAAAAATGACAAATGATGTTAAAAATAATTAAAAAGAGAGAGGAAAATACTGTGTGCAAAAAGATCATGTTTTAAACATGACAGAGTTTGAATGCTGTATGGAGTAGCGGTTAAGTATATATGGAATCAGAGGGAAAAAAGAAAACTGCACTTAATGCTAACAAGAGAACACATCCTTTAAGTACAATATAGCACTGTGATGGACTATGGCTCTAGTCATGGAGCCTGTTCTTCATGTTTATGCCTCCAGCCATGCAAAGCAACTCACAACAGAGAGATCTTCAGCAATAGAAATGAAGTCCTGAGCCTACTAAATGTAAGCAGCAAAATATCCAGTGATGTCACGAGAAGGGGGGAGACTGGAAAAAAGTCCATTTTTCAATGAACCGTTTTGTGTTAGAAAGTGTCAAAACCTTTTTTAATCATGTAAAGACAGTTCTTGATTAAATTTTTGGTCAAAGCATGTAGAAAGAACAGCTAATAACCCAACAGTTGGGGCATACGTATGAATTGTGGGAAGGTATTAACCCCAATTTCTCTCTACTGATGATGAACTTTGGATAAATAATTATTTGACTAGAAAAAGATAGACTGATCATATAATCTAGTGATTTGGACACTTATCTGGAATGGGACAAAGGCAGAAATGTGATCCCATATCCCATACAACCCACAGATCTCCAACAAGCACTCTAGCCTCTAAATTATTGATTTTACTGAATTAACCTGCACATATTGAATTAACCTTACACATATATTCATTTGCTGTCTTAAGCCCCAGCCATCATACTCACAAACAGGATATTTTTTAAAGTTTCCAGTTTTGTTCTGAGAAACAAAAAAAAAATCTAGCCAATTTGCTTCACAACACCATAAAAAGTTGTAAATAAAAGTACAAACATTACAGGAATAGCCAGGAGTTATTACACATGGATTTTTTTCTCAAGTATTTTAGAAGCAAGAGGTCACCAAGAAGATCATGAGGCCCCTTATGGCTGATGACAAGACTAATTTGTTGACAGAAGATTTAGCATTACTTAAGAATTATATGAATTCTTTTTATCAAAGGGAAGAATGGCTGATAGATACCAGAAACAGATTTATTTCCCTAAGGAGGAAAAAGAAATACTAAAGGAAATCAATATCAGATCAGAACAGGTGATTGAGAAATTTGAATGTTCTACTTGCAAGAAAAAAAGAAGTTTCCTATGGCTTTTTTTTTTTTTTTCTCAAAAAGACTACAATTGTGGTCTTAGCATTCTTATAATCTGAAAAATGGAGAATCAAGACTAAAGAAATTCAGAAAGATTCAAACTAATTGGTTTACATCAGGAGCATCTCCAGATAAATGGTATTTCAAACCAGTTTGTTAAGACAAACTGGATGGGAGATTACATTTTTCACTTTTTTATCCAATTCATCTTGTTTTAAAGAAAACAAACCAGGATGTGAAGGTGAGAGAGTTTCACAGCAAAGGAGCTCTTGGGCTGGGCTTGTGATCTATCAACAACCAGACATTGTCAGCTGAGGAAGAAGCAGGCGCAGTCTTTGCAGGTAAGAAAGCTGGAGGCAGCAGTAGTCTTGTCCTCAGAGCTGATTTGTGGGTTTTGCTGTTCATTTGGAAATCAAGCTCCTACGTCATTCTCGTAAGTATTTTCCTTCTTGAGTTCCTTCCCCTTCTCTCCAACAATCTCCCTCAAAGTAATCACAGGCTTTGTGTACACAGAGCAGAGAGGAGGCAGATATTATTGCAGAAAACACAGGAGAAAAAGAAGCTCCTTCTTAAATAAACTTCTTCTGAATCAACCACTAAGATTAAGGGTACTAGTTCTCCAAAAAGTGGAGCATGATTGATAGTGTCTGGTTACAGCATGACGGTTCTGCATGAAACAGAGCCAAGCTTTTCAAAACCACCACTGTTTAACATGCCTCTTCTTATGAGTATTCAATATAAGATAACTTGATCACAAGTTTTGAGCACTCCCATCACATAATGACTTCTCAGAGCTCAGTACTGCTGAAACCTGAGAGATGGCTATCAGGCACTGAGGACTTTAAAGACAAATACCAGCTTTTTACATGTTTTTTGACATGTGAGCTGTCCTCACAGCATAGCCTAGGAAATATCCACAGGCTTCAGTAAAGAGGTACTTCAGCACTTGGGCTGTCCCTGGGCTTCAGACAACCCTCTCATGATGGTGTTGCTCCAATTACCTGGACTGAGGGCTCAGCTGGAGGATGACGTTGCTGTCTTCCTTTCAGCCTGTTCACCCGTGTTTCCTTCCCATGGAAACAGGGCAGGGAAAGGCATCTGAGCCTTGTCCAAACAGGGAGATAGAGGCTGGTCAGGGGGCACATCTGGAATGGGACGGCCCTCGGAGCTCTCAGGGTACGACCAGACTGTGTCAAAGAGGAAATGTCAGAGCACATCGATCAGACAAAGTGCAGTTTTGTTTCCCGCCGCACGCTGCTTTGTAGATTTATAACTTCACAAACAATCCTAATAAAACCAGGAATTATTTCCACACTAAGCTGCTCCTCAGCATGAATAAGAAAACGGGAATCAAGCTAAGTTACCTAATACCAGCTGGTGTTTCTTCAAGCATTTGGGGAAAACTGAAGAAAAAATATGTAAGCTTCAAGTACAACTATAATAATCGATGGTCTCATTATGAGCTGTCGCAGAAAGCGGGAGAGAATCAAGGTGAACTTCTTCATGTGTTTCAAATAAATTTGGCTATATTGGGCACTGAGCCCTACCTTCAGATCAAGAAAATGAACTAAGGAGTAATAATTGTAGAATATTATAGAAAAAGTAATTCACTGAAAGATTAATATATAGTCTATAAAGGCTCAATTTACCATTTGAAATTTTTGCAGGGAGACAGCAGAAGAGACAATGGAGTCTTCAATAAAGCTACAATGAGGTTACAAAATACTATTGACTTTTTCAATTTGAGCTCAGAAGGGTTTAAATGCAGAGAGCGGCACCAAGCCTACTGAATCAGAGAGACTTCTGAGACAAAGGCACAAGCCCGGGTGTTTAAAGGCAATTGTGCTTCCCAGGCTGCAGGGGAGATGGTCTCAGGGCAACCACTCTTCCACCGCAACACAAATGGTCTTTCCAAGCTGGGAAAATTATTCAAGGCAGCAGACGAGGCCTCACAACCCTGTCACCAGGCCTACCTATCACATATATATATATATATCTATCAAGTATGTACTGCTACTTAAAAAGAAACCTTCCTCTGACTCCAGCTGTTCCTACTAATTTGAGATTGCATGTTTCTTTGTACTTTTCATGCAGTAACTAAATGACAGTCACACATGCAAATCCTGGATAAAAGCTGCCTTTCACATCACACTTACTAGTTAACAATCATTGCTGTGAGATTTTCCTTAGCTCGTGATTCATCTCTTCTTGGTGGCAAGCTGATGTCCTACTGAATCAAAGGTGGTTCTAGACCACGTGAATAACTTTAGTCTTCAGCTGTTTTGACTGTAGAGGGTTTTGAAGCAGGTCACAAGAAAATGACTGGCACTTGCTCATTCTTAGCTAGTTCAGACTTTCTTCAAACTCTGTAATGGTTAATATGCAATTACTCAAGCTTTCCTTAAAAATAAAAAAAAAAAAAAAAAAGGAAAAATGAAACTTCTGGGAAAATCCTGCCTGTGAAATAAAATGTCAAACCTTTAAAAGTACCTGAAGATTTGAGAGCAGGCCAAATGAGAGTGTCAGAGTACAGCAGATGCTGCAATTACTCCCTGGTCTGCTACAATTCCCTATTAAACATTAAGTCACCTCTGGAAAATGGGGTACCTTGCCTATGAGAGCTTTCCACTATGCACAAAGAAAGTCTGCAAGACCATACAATGAAAGGGAAAGCCTCTCTTCTCATCTTTTGGAAGTCTCTAGTATTTTGACAAGATCCTTCCTGTAAAGACTCACATGCTGACTGAAACTACCTAATCCTTGCAGAGGATCCAAGGACAACAGGAGAAGGATGCTTCTCCTCTTTTAATCCATTGAAAACTAAGAATAACCTGGCTCTTGGATGTCGTGATGAACATAGATGAACTTTTTGATTTGTGTTGGGAAGACTCCTTATCCTCTATGCTAGTAAACACCAAAACGAAGCAAGAGTGCCAAGATAGGAAAATGGCTTAAAATCTACTGTGTCTTGCTTTGTTTGTTTTAATAGCAATGCAGCTTATAGCTTGCTATAAAGTTACTCCATCATAACCCCATCTTGTAGTTTGCTCCCCTCCTTCTTATATTCATGAACAACATTAATGGCTAAGAGCCACCTCTGACAAGCAAGTCTTTGCTACAGTTTTGATGCTAACCCAAAAGGCCATATTGACTGAAACTAGTAATGGAAGTTCTTGAACCAATGGCCATGTCAAATTTTCTAACCAGAAAGCCATGAATAGCACTATAATCTGTATTTCTGCACGTTGTTGACACTGCATTTACCTTGTGTCCTGTTGGAGCTTAGCTTCAAGTTTCAAATTTGGAAAAAATCATCACTAAAGTGTCACTAGGAATCTGTGTGATAGTACTTCATATGAGTGGATCATGCCTCACTCCAGTCATCTCTTAGATAATTTTCCATATTTTCTGTTCTTATTATACCAAACATTGCAATGCTGTCAGCATTCCTATCACAAGATGACCTTAATGCTATAATCCCAACATCTCGTCTCATGTGACACCTCCTCACTCGGCTTTCACAGGTGGGAGCAGTAGCACACTAAAGATAAGTAGCAACCAGCACTGACGCACCAGAGACTGGATGTGGGGAGGGAGCTCTGAGAGCTGCCGACAGCAGGAGGGGACCCGTGACCATCCCTCCCTTAGATACATGACTGCAGCTGCATTCACCAGTGCGCATTACCGTGTGTTCTGGGTGCCACTTCTAAAAGCCAGTATATATCTATGGTTAATTAAAAAAAAAAAGGAAAAAAAAAAAGCTTAAGCATGAGGACAGTTATCTATTTAATAAGTTTACCAGGACTATAATTCATATCTGGTTTTGCTTCTGGAGTTTTGTTTTGAATCTGACCTTTAGTCTGACTGAATAAAAAACTTTGTTTTCCTTCACTGCTATGCCAAGTTGGCCCCGTACTTCTGGGGGAGGCGAGGAACCGCAAGCACGGAGTGCAGACGCTCCTGACAGCCCTTTCCAGCAGGACACCTTTAGTGGGTCCAGGCATTGGAAAGTGTTTCCCAAAGACCTGTGAAGGGCCCGTTTGAGGTTCAGAGTACCGCTAGCTGTTGAGGCTGGGGAACAGTCCCCTCAGCAGGAATGGCTTTTCCTCTCAAGGAAAAGACAGCTGAAAGACACTTTCATGCCAACCCAGCCATTCCTTGTAAGCAGTTCAAATCCAATAATGTCATCTTTCGCCTTCGATACATTGTCCGGTCACTTGTCCGAAGTGATGAATGGGGCTGTGGATGAAATATATCAAGCTCTCTCCCCTTTCTGGCATCACCAGAAAAGACACGGGATCGCTTTTGTTGGTTAACTTCTTTTGGTGACACTCACTTCTTCAAAGAACCCCTCAGCTGTTAGCATCGTATACAACTACATTATTGTGGTAGGAGAGCTTTCTAGTTTTCAGTGTCCCATACATACCTTTGGGAAATAATGGTAAAAAAGGTATTTACCAGGTATGGGTCTCATAAGAGCTTTCAGAAAACGTAGCACTGAATTCACGCCTTACTATGCGTTGCCATGCTCAGACTGAGGAGCCACACCAAAGAGGCTCCTAATAACAGAAAGGCTGGCAGGCTTTTAGGGCAATCATTTTCCTTCCTCTGCCTCTCATTCCCTTTTTGTAAGGTGAGGATCATGCTGCTATCCTGCTTTGTAGGACTTTTTGAGAGAAAAATGTCACGGGGTGACAGGGGAGGAGGTACATTTCCATTTTAAGTGACCCGCTATGAAATAAGTGCAGTGCTAGAGCAAGCCAGGGAAGGAGCCGGGTTTGTTATCCCTCCTTCCACTCCTTGCTGCTGCCGACCGAAACAAAAACAAGGGGGAGATTAATGCTGAGAAAGAGTTTGCACACACTCAGCTTTGGAAAGCGTCCAATCCTTTCCTCTTCAGCATCAAGCCCCCCGAATAAGCCCTCCTGGCTAGGTATGAAGAAGGTGCCCTGTGGAAACCCCGGGTGCGGTTCTGGTGTGGGGTGTGCTGCTGCCCCGGCGAGGCACCAGGAGTCAACTGCTTTGCATGAAGGCTGGCTTCGGTGACACGAAAGCAAACGCCTGCTATTGGTATGCCTGCCATCAAACATTGATTCCTCAGCCCCTCTGCCACTCAAGATACAGATGAATCCAAAAAAACTCTCTTTCCTACACGGAAATAAAACAGTGGTGTAAAACAGGGGGTGCAAAAAGTCGTGTAAAGACTGAAGGCCTTGCCCTTACCACACTTTTTACAAGACGGAGCACAGATTGCCTGCTCATCTCCTGCCTTACTGGCAGTATTTTTCACAGCACAGAAAACTGTGAAGCACTGTGAAGGGCTGCTTTATTTAATTTTTCTTCATCTTAATGCTCTCTTTACTTTTTGTTGTTGGTGGTTTTTTTGTTGTATGTGCTCAGGCCAGAAAAGCATCACTGCTGAACACGTAATTCCCCCTATGCAGTAAGAGAGATCAGTAGCAGCGCTCTTGCTATCAGTCCCTGGGGCTTGGCAAGAGGATTTTAACAGGGGCACCTTATCCTACACACCATGGGAGCACTGGAGGAACTGCCGGTCCCGAATCCTGTCAGCATGTTTGGTGAGGAGGGGGAGCATGCAAACAGCACTGTGCAGGTGACTCATTTTACTGGGTGGTACAAGCAAGATGCACTACAACTTACTTTATGTTTGTTCTTGCCACAGTCTGCAGGCATCACGCCCGCCTCTGCTCCCCAGGAGCACATTCAGCACAGTGTTTTGACTACTTTAAATAACAGGTACACTAGGAACAGGGAGAAAACTACAGCCAGTGGGAGCGGCAGGCAGCTGGGATGGAGAGCCCTGTCACCTTCTGGAGGTAAGGTCACAATGAAATATTTCATAACCCTGGGTATCTTCTGAATTTGATTCAGTCCTTGCAGGAGGGGAAGATTCGGGGCGTTCTCCTTTGAAAGCAAATGTTTATCCCTGTTTGAAATGCATAAATTACTTTATGGGTCCAAAACCCTCAAGGGTGCATCTCAGAGTCATATAATGCTTCCATGGTCTCTCAGATTTACAATAGCTGATAGATGTGTAAAATCCCAAATAGCCAGAAACTCCCATGTGAATCCAAATGTGCAGATGCTGCAAAGCAAAAATGATCTCTGCTAATGTTACCATTAACTTATACTCAGAATTTTTCCCCTGCAGATTTATCTTTTCTTTTTTTTTTTTTCTTCTTACTGGCTCCCACATGTTTGTGGAGATTACACCTACTTTTAATTAATTCAGGCTGGTTTTGACAACTCTTCTCACATGAATGCGGAGGATGTGAAGTGCCAGGCTTTCTGAAAAACTGAAGAATATCAGTGTGTTCTTAATCCAAATGCCCTGAAAGAGAAAAATAAAACTAAAATTGAAGTGGTCTGTGAGGCTGATACAAAGGAATCGCCTGGTCTAAATTTTGTTATTTCCTTCAGCAAAAATATTTGAAATCTAAATGAATATTTATGTAGAATTACAATTTGAATAAACTACTCTGAAATAATGAAAATGCTGTTCCACTACTTCAGTCAGCAAAGCATAAGCTGCAAAGCCAAATTTCTTCCATTATGACAGAAAGACCCATTTCTTGTTGGTCGCATTCTAGCTGATCAAGTTCAGTGAGATAAACACATGCTAATGTGTTGGCAGCTACAAACACAGACCTATGAAGGCAGCTCTTTCCTTAATTATTAAGAAAAAGAGGAAAGTGCCCAGAAATCTTGCAAGAACAACGTTACAGCCTAACCATTTTGAAAGGCTGCCTTTTGGTTGACCAGTCCCTGGGTAACGAGGGGCATTTCAAAATGACATTTTAACCGCAGTTCTTGGGTAGCTGCTGCTCAAGCCCATCGGTCGTGTTGCCAAGTCTTCCCCCTCACACGTCCGCCCAGCCCTGCTCCCCGGCACAGGGGCAGCCCCGTGAACTCCTGGCCACGGGAGCCAAGTCCATCACTGGGGGACTCTCCTGAAGGTCTGTTTTCACAGCATGGAACCCATTTCACACCACCCCTCTCCTTCAGGTTTCCCTCCCTCTGGGCCTAAGTAACACTACTGTGGCACTGGCTTCAATAAGTAACTTTTTATTGTGTCTAATCATGTGCAAATGTGTTAAAATTGGTAGTTTTTAGCAAACA
>JANHGO010000001.1:78155040-78183385 GCA_024606505.1 Aquila spilogaster | reverse complement strand
CTTTTGCAGGATGTTAATTTAATATACTGGCATATTTCATGCATACTTTTTATATTTTGTATGCTTGAAGCTATCTCTGCAGTGACCACCCAGGAACAACAGAGTTTTCAAAATTCAAAACTTACAAGTAAAAGGTGATGGTCATGTAACGTTGGGAATTTCAGGTAATGTATGCCAATCTTGGACACCTCCACTGGAAAATGCGTAACATTTCAGCTGCTCTTCACAATCCATTTATATAAGTTACCAGGTAAAATAAAAAGGTTTACTTTGCAAACAATCTGACCTCTAGCTCCTGGAGGATTACACATCCAAAACAATTCCACTTTTAGCAAGGTACACTATGAATAGAAACACTATCAATCTTACCTTAGTAAAAACTTTGCGAAGTAACACATCTGAGGCTCACTCTTTTCTGGTCAAGAGGCAACATTAAAACATTGCAACATACATAATGTGAAAGGAATTAATGACCAAGTATGGATCACTATTTTAAATGGGAACTTCGCTAGAATAAGTAAAAAAAATCTTTCTTTAGTTTCATGAAAAACTTCTGTTGAGATCTTTTGCAGCAACATCTCAACTGGATCTGGTCATGATTTGAAGGAAGAGTTCATCAATTAATATAAGTGCTTAAAAGCATTTCAGGAACAAACACATTTCCTTAGAAGGATAGTCTGAAAATACAATGCATCCTACACAAAACACTTCTGTTTTGCAAGTAATTTGTTTGTACATTTTCAAAAGTCATGTTTGGAAGCAGAAAAGAATTTAAAAAATGAAACCATCAAAAAACCACCACAATGTATTTTATTTTCAGTTGAACTATTTGATTTCAGAACTGAATCAATTTTTTGTATTTTGCCTGTCTACAGATGCTGTGTGCTTTCTTTGGGTTACTACACTGAAATTCTCATTTCATACAATCAGGACAGCAAACCCATCTCATCATTCCCCAATTCACCTTCCCATAAGAAAGAGTTGGAAAGAAAAATGAGATAACGTTGACAATGTGTTGACAGTGTTTCTAAGTGTGATTGTCCCAGGTTTTAAGGTTAGACATTATTATACATTAAACAGTCCCAACACTCAAATTACAGGATAAAATAAAGAAAATAAAAAAGGGATATTTAGCAGGTACAGACTGACCTAGAGTGAAATCTCCTACTTAAATGAAAACGTGAAATACCCTACTTAATCTCTGACATAGACATTTGGTAAATCTACCTTTGGTCGCTACTCTAATGGCTTAACTATTGCCTGTGGTTGTCTAGGCATCCAGCATCTCTTGTTTACTAAATTGCATTCTATGGTGTTTGGCTTCTCTTTTTTTCCTGTTTTTGTTTTTCTTCATTCTAACCATTCTCATCAAAACAAACAAACAAACAAACAAACAAACAAAAAAAACACAAAACAGTTGTAATGGAAAAGCTCTGATCTTTGAAGAACAAAGGGACTTGCTGCCTGTACTAAAGGTTTTCTATCCCTTTTACCTGACAGCTAGAATCTACACCAGATTGACCACACCACTTTCTGGGGTGAAATAAACTCATTTTCAAGGATCTTTCAGTTTCAACCATAGAAGTGTTAGCTGGAGATCTGGAGAACCTATGAACCTGTGGAAGCTGGAGAATCAGATATTGAAGGGTTACTTGATTTTTATATTTTTGGTTTTGAACTCACGCACCAAGATTCAACCTACTTGAAATAGCACAGTTGAAATAACTGCGCTTACTCAGAGCTACTGTGGATGCTGATGGCCACAAATTAAGCAACATAATGACTGCGATCGGCAGATTACCAGAGGTTGGACCACTCATTGTTTGGGCCAGAATGAGTCCTTGGCCCTTTGTAGAGCACCTGAATGGCTCTGGATATCTTCTGCTCAATTAGCCAGTAACAGAGGACAAACATAAGTATTTTAAGTCAATCGTAGTCACCATCGATACACTAATGGATCTGACCAAATTAGAGAAAAAAAAAACAAAACAGAACACTGCACTTATTTAACTTTTTAAGAACTTGATTGTAGGACACTGATGAAAATTATTTAATATACACATTGTTTTTTTTTAAAAAAAAAAAAACAACTATGTTATAAAACAAATACTGGCAGCAAACCACTCTATCAGAAGCATTCAAACTCTCTAAGCAAAGGCTACATTAATAAGCTGCCAGAAGCCTGACAGCTGCATCTAATTTTCAGAAAATGGAGCAGATTGGTTCAGCTGCTCCCATAGGAAGGTGAGGCCCACAGTGCATCTTCACAGGCTGTACCCCTGCTGCCCCAACCATCCCACAGAGGGCAAGGTGGAGCAACTTGCACCGTGTCCTGCTGTCTACCAAGCCGCTCTTGCACAGAACGATAATTAGGCATTTTCCTCTTTCCATTCCACTAGTGCCAGAAGAAATCAGGGTACTTAGATGTTTTCATAATGTGCCCATACTGAATGGATACATTCTGATGGAAAATAATTTTTGACCATAGCCAGCACTTTTTATCCCCTCAGAATGAGAACCTTCCCTAGATGTTAATGGGTCTGGTAGGTAACAGTTTCAAAAGTCCATGCAACTCAAGTGTGTAAGAGAGCAAAAGTTTAGGCGAGTGGAACCTCAGTGCATGTCTTTCAGAGGATTTATTTTTCATCCAAGTCTACAGAGTATTATTTATGATTCCATGACTGCTACCAGTTGCTGATGATGTCACATTTGGCTTTTTACATCTTTTCTGCCACCTCAGTTTCAACTTCAAGAAATCCTACACTGCAGTGAAAGGCAGGAAGATGTCGAAAAGCATGTGCTTATCATGCCCCAAACATGCTGAGTACACAGACGCTATGTAATGCCTGATAGAGTGCTTTCGCATCGGGATATCAGCGGCTTTTCCTTTGTCAGTAGTGCTAAATGAATTGGAGGATTGCTGCGCCACAGCTTCTCAGTCAGAAGAGCTGTCAGCAGCTTTGTGATAGCCATCTGGGGAAAACAAACGCTTGGCCCAAAGCAAGATGACGTAATGGGCAAGGAGCACTGGCAGGGACATGGTGGATTATATTAAAAATCTCTCTTATTTGTTAGCTAGCCGCGGATGACAGCATTGGAGTGCACAATAAAATGCTTTTATGATGCTCTCAAAATCCCTTGGGTTCACCACACTTATGTACATCTTGAGTTCATCTATTGGCCAGGAATGAAACAGAAGTCGGTTATTTTTCTGTCAAGATTAAAATTGTTATTTACGGATAACTCAAGTAATAGCTGCTGCATACTGCAGAAGTTTTTGAACTATGTTTTTCTTTTTTTTGACTTCCATTCATTTGCTTGTACATTTGTTCAATAAGAGATCATTAAGAGTTTCCTCACTGTGCTGTGGAAAACAAATGCTGTGAGTTAATATGCAATATATGTTACTTTTATTCTACACAATACAGAGAAAATCTTTTGCAATAATTGACAAATGTCATAGCTCAAGTTTCCACTAACCCGGTTTTATGAAGAACAAAGTTCTTTCTACTTAACAAGACTGAGTCGTATTAATAGCAAATAAATCTCATTTTACGATTTGATATTCAATAATTCCCATGAAATTATAATCAGTTCATGAGTATTAATCGAGCATGCAAAGGCTATCTTGGCTGATCTACAGTTAGAAAGTAGGTGAGATTTTAATCCCTTGCAGTATCTAAAGCAAATGTGATGTTGTATCTATTGGTTCATTGAAGTTTCTCCTGATTTACTTCAGGTTAATGAAGATCAGAAGCTTGAGAAAAAAAAAAGAAAAAAAAAAAAAAGAAGGATTTGTTTCTGGCCAGATCTACAGCACAACAAAAAATAGTAATGAGAATGCAGTAAATCAGTCAACAGACCAAAGTGACCACATCCCTACCTGACCTAATACTGAGAAGTTTGCATAGTTGTGGCTCAACCAGAGCTCAACCAAACTCAAAAACCAACCCACTGAGATGCAAAAGGCAAAGGAGACAAAGCCACAATCTTACTGCTGTCTTCACTGTTTAGAGAACTCCGGAATAAACAAGCAATCCAGAGAGTATTTAACACACTTGATGATAGCTCACCCTCTGGGATGCAATAGTCTGTACTGAAGAACCTCAGCTAACAGCCTTTCATCCTAGCAGTTTGCAATACATGTGCCACTTCAGTAATAAAATTGTGCAAGCTGAAACGTAGCCAGAAATGAGAGGTGCAGAAATCCAATGTGGGATTTATTTAGAAATAGATGTTTGCCATTGAAGTCTGCATTAGCAATCAAGCTTACATTCACTCAGAAAAAGAGGAAAGAAGTAACCTGAATGGATTTCAGAGGATCACCTCTGTCAACCAGGACTTCAGCAGAGACCCACATTTAATTTACAGCTTTCTCAGTGGAAAGGTGAACAGTACGGTATGTTCTGAAAATCAAATTTCAATGATTAAAGACATTGTTACACATGATCTTGTTCCTGGGCAATTAATAAACCTAAATTAGTTTCTATGTAAATCTCAGCATGATTCACTGAAAAAATCATCTTGAAAAAAAAAAAGAACCCATATTTGCATATCTCTGTTTGCTTGTTTCTGCAATTGCCGTAGTTTTCAAACACTGTCCTTTAAGGACTAGCAAAATCCAGATAATAATTAGGAGCAGTCTAAAATAAAGTACAAACCATAGCTAGGTGGGGAACAAAAAAGAAAAAAAGGCTATTCTGGACCCTGACTTACAATGGGAACCCTAATTCTAAGAGATTATGTATTACGAACGGATCCTGCACTTTTGTGCAAACTCCTGAAATTAAAGTGTGGAGGTTTTTTTGGCTGTTTGGTTTTCCATAAGGAGAAGAGGAAATAAAGATTAGTTGTGACATCACAGGACAAAGATACTATATGTAGCTGGAACAGCCAAGGTCATGGAGACAAAGATCAACTTTCCTCTGCTTGCAGAGCAGTCGAACTGCAGGAGGCAAAACTCTGTCCCTATCCAAATCTCAGATTAACTTCTATAAAATAAAAAGAAAGAACCAAACAAAATAAAACACAAACTCAATGTGCTGATTCTCAAACAATATTTAAAAGACTGAAAAGATTTCATTTCAAAATATGATGTAATCCTTTAGATACTCTGTTATATACTGAAAAGACCTCTGAAGCTACACATACATAGAATTTTACCTGTACTCTCTATTCAGAAATTAATCAAAAAAATACAGAAACTTTGCCTTTAGCATGAAAATTTTAAGTGGTACTTGATAAATGGACTTACAAGTTCCCATCTGAATGTTGAAATGGTAAATTCACCTGGATGTGATCCTCTGCTCTAGGGGGTCTTTCTTGAGCAGGATGTTGGAGTAGGTGTTCTCCATAGATCCCTGGATCTCAACCATTTGGTGTACTTCTGTGTGAAAAGATAGTTGAAAATGCAGGAAGATTTTTAAAAACCACTAATTTGTGATTACTCAAGTGTCATTTAAAATGTAGGCATTTTTCCCTTGATTATAGAGAAGGCAGAAGAGTTTAATACTCTAGACTGGGACCCTGGTGAGTGGGGATCTACCAGAGATTGAGAACTCTGACCTTAAGCCAGTCATTTCTTCCTCTCCCTTTGTGTGCCCATTCGTTTCCCTTCTCTTGCAACATCTCGACCATTTATGGTACTTTCTACATCCATTTAGCAGCTGTCAGTTTGCCCGCATTCCTTCCCTCCCATCACTGGGATGGTTTGAGGTTTTCTTCCTAATCACACCTAATTGGCTATTTAAAATGCATAATCCTCTTTAGAAGATTACTGTAGCAGAGGCTTTCAGGAAAAGTCTGCTCTTGGTTTATCTAAGGTCTTCGGTGTAAATGGCTTGTGGCTTTCCAGCCGATTCCCCCTGCCTCGTCATTATAGACATTTGGAGGAATGCACAAACAACTTGCAGAAGTCCTCCACAACGTTGTGTTTCTTTCCACAAACAAAAAACTGCCAAAGGGGACTTATAAGTTTGGGCTGATGCTTTGGAGTAGGTGATGTAGTATAAGAACAACAGCTTGGGTTAGCTAATAGGCATGTTTCTTAGTAAACAATATACTGAGAAGCTCACAACACACACAGTTTGAATAATTTATCAAAAATAGAAATAAAATCTTTATTTACAAGAAAATATCATCTACAATCAGCATCTTTCTCCTATGCAAAGGCTGAGAGAGATGATACTACAATCTGCTGAAGTCCTTAATCAATCATGAGGAACAGAAAAGGTGAGGAGAAAAGAGGGAAGGAGAATTACAGAAGAATTAAGATTCCTAACCTGTTAAAGATACAATAGCCACTGGTGGAAAAGGCATATCTTCTATAATAACTACATTTATTATGCATTGCTAGCAAAATCCTGACAGATTTATCAAGTCATTATACAGAAACCCTACCACCAGTGCGTGCTCACATACTGAAAGCCCACAGTCTAAAATTATATGTTCGGGCATTCATTGGATAGGGATATTTCAGGGGGGGAGATGGGTGAAAAAAGAGGAGAGAGAAAATGAAAGAATCTCCGAATAACATGAGAGGAGTCAGACATATCTATAATTCTTGCCAATTATGTTTTTTTAACAATTATTATCTCAACTTTATCCTGTAAGCCCCCTGAAAATACCTTGGAAGAAAGGATACATCAGAGTCCACTGATCTTATGAAGCTGTGAGTTTTAATTGTCTAAAACATCATCCTCTGTGTTCTCTCTCTTCACAGAAGATTGTAACAGAATTGAAACGCTCGAGGCAGAAGCAGGACAGTAGTACGGAACACAGCACCTTTAGGCATTAATAGGTTAAAAAATACACAATAATACTGCAAGTTTTCAAAAGCACTTCCAAGGAACTGAATTCTCCAATAGGGCAGAAATAAAATGGTTCCAAAGTGAGGCTGGTTTTTTTTGGAGGAAAGGTTATGATGACACTTAAGAGTGAAATTGGGTTTACCCAAGAATAAGTACCAATAAATACGTTAAGATGGAGAATATACCATAGGCCTCAGCAATCACAGTGGAGACACGTGAAATTTGTCATAGGCATTCCTGTTATTTACCTCACCAGAAGAAGCACAGTGCTAAACAGCAAGAACAAACAAACAAACAAACAGAACCCACCACTTCTCGAGGCTGTCAAACAAACTGAAGAGGGATATGAAAGTGCTGAGCCCTTGTTCGGCATTTCAGCAGAGTCCCTGTGGTAGATACAGCAATCCTGACTCACAGTCCCAGTTTTACACTGCCAAGTCAGCAGGGACCTGGGAAGATTAGCTCCCACCTTCCAATGCTCATTTATTTGGGTTACACCAGAAAAGCAGAGAACAAAGGCAAAGCAAATCAGGGCTCATGCAGTGATAAGTGTAGATGAACAACATTTCCAGGTCTCAGAATTCAACCTAGAAAGTCCATAATTAATTTCCTTGATGAGCTCACCCAAAGCCTTCCTTAGTATTGTGCTCACTGTCAGCAACCTCCTCTGCAGCTACAAGTTAAAAATCACACTGGCATGTTCTAAAAATGAAATCCTAACCAAGAACTGGAATAAAATAGAACTGAAGCAGAATCAACTGTACATCTCTAAGCAATGTCAGAAGCAGGGAACTTTCTTTTTCATGTTGGCTCTGTTTCAAGTGAAAAAAAGGTTGTAGTACAGTCCAAAGTTGGATGTGGCATCACCTTTACTCTTACCATTAAAAGAGATTAGAAATCTCAAAAAATATCAAATACCAACTTTGCTTAAAGACTTGAGAAGCAAAGCTTAGGATATCTGAAACTTAAAATTTACTTAGAAGCATTTGAGCAGTGAAAACACCAGAGTCAGAAGTGACTGGAGCAGACTGAAGACAAAACAGGACTGCACATACAGCACAATCTCAGGGCACTGGGTAAGGTCTTTCGATCCAATTTCAGGCTTTTTCAAAAAGCAGCTGGAAATGGAGGCATCCAGCTTGTCATTCAACTTCCAACTGCTTTGTTTCAAAAATGTTGAATTTTTTAGTGAAAGTATCTTTTTTTTCTAGTGTTAGAACTAACCGATAGCTTAAGAGGTTGCTGTTCACTTCCTTTATCTACCCCATTTGAACTAGGAAGGCCAGAGAGCTCTTGAAAATGTCCATCCTTAAAGCATTCTCTAAAGAAATCGGTAAATGTGGGGAAAAAAAATAAAACATTCCTAAGTTTAAAAAAAAAAAATAGAAAATGCTGTATGTCAGGACAGACTATTTCAACTATATTGACTGGGGAAAACTAATCCACAAAGGGGGCTAAGACATTGAGCCCTGGTAGATGGACACAATGACTTTAATGAAGCAGCTGTTGTTGGCACTACCAAAGTTTACATATCAATTTATGACACTGTGATGTTTCAGTATAGTATTGCTTAGCATTAATTAGATTTATTTGGAGTGATTACATACTCAGTTACTTACAGAGGATCATGGTGTTAGAAGCCATTCAAAGTTCATTTGCAGATTCCTGCTTTGAAAAGTCTTTGAATATTACACATATTTCTTGCAACTCAAAATCCAGAGAAGAAAAGTGATGCAAGCGATACTTACAGTACAAAATAAAGACAATGTCAGACATCCTAGAATGAATGAGATAAGGCCAAGCTATTCAAAAACAAATGAGCTAAATATCAATGCTGCTAGCCACTTACCAAAGAGGAATCAGTTTCATCCACATCCATGGCACTGGTGCAGCTCCATCTGAGGAGTGTTTCTGTGATATCTGCAGGGAGCAGTACAGCTCTGGGCAGACAAACACGTGGTCATCTCTCTCTTTCCATGTGTTGGCTCCCTCCATCCTGGTATCCCCCAATCTGTGGGGAGGAAAACCATATGCTCTTGTGGCTAAAGCTGTGTGTGCAGACAGAACAAAATTCTGTGCTTGCAGCAACTACATGAATGCAGTGGGGTCTACACTACTGCAGTGGATCTTGACCATCACTCCTGATAGTATCCTAGTCAAAAACCCTTTGACACAACAGTAACAGCATTACAGTAATGTTGCCTGTTGTACACCATGGTTGCATGGTTGCACATTTTACTGCTGAGAACTCTAAATCGTAGGTATTACCAGGTTCTCCAAGATACGAAGTATTTTAAATGTCCCATTTATAAACCTTAAATATCTATTACTCAGAGGTCAATGTTGTAAAAAGTAAATATGAACTGTGGAAATCCTAACATCTCAGAGATCATAAGATACTTATAGGATATAGATTTGCATTTTGCTGGAGCTGTATCAGGTTCTGGATTGGAGTCCCTTCCCATAGTTAAACAAGGTATGAATTAATAAGATTAACATGGTGCTCTGCTGGTAAACCCTTGTATACCACACATGGATAGTATACAGCACGTGATGTATTTCAGTTCTCCACATGCTAATTCCAGGTCACAGCTTAATTAGCCCATGAATAATATATTTGAGGGGTCTCTATCTGTGATGTGATTGCTTTTGTGTTGGGGATTTAATTCAAGAATCTTATCCCATATCTCTATTTTCGGCTGGGGAAGACAATTCTGATGCCAGCACAGGCATTGCAGCCTTCAGAAATCCTGGGCCAGCGATGGGATGAGAGGAGAGGCAGCAGTACCATGATCTTCTGTATTAAACAACCATTGCCCCAAAGCACACTGTGAAGAGCTCCTGCCAGTCTGCATTGCATTGCCTATGAATAGATACTGATCCTCAGTGATTTTAGCTACTTTCTTCCCAACATGTTCCCAAAATTGTTCCCAGCACAAATGGCCATCTTCGTACTACAGCTGAAATGTGACTGACAACTCTCCCATGAAAATTAGACCTTCTGTCTAACATGGAGAGATGAAGCTTTAAAGTTTTTTACAGAGAATATTTTCAGGAAGCAGCCCATGAGGTCCTCAGATAGAGTAACAGAAAGTTCACAAATGTAAAAATAGTGTTTGTCTGGTCTTCCTTCCTTAATTTGTATCTTTTGCCTTTTATAATTAGTAATAAAATATGAAATTATTCAGATTACTATTACTTGGTTTTTAATATCAAAGTTGCTTGCAGTCATGAAATATGAATTAATCACTCTTAAATGCATATGGAATACTGAAGTTTATGCCAAATATTTCTAATATTCAAGGGATTATTGACTAATTTAAAGTCACCTCTAAACAGTAGCATAAAGCTATGTTAAGTAGAGTCAAAGATACAAAGTACCATGAAAACAAGAATCTAAGGAGTTTGAGGGCATGCTATCGAAACGAGAAGTATATCCATATAATTATCCAACACCAAACATTGATCCAATGAATAAAAGCACTAAGGGTTTCAAGTAATTTGGCTAGCACATGCAAATCACTTTGCTACCTTAATTATGTGCTCAGACTAATTGCACACCTGATTCTAAAACAAACATTGCAGCTTAAAACATTAAGCAGAGGGCTAAGACACTAATGCTGAGGGTGATCGGATACAATTATGTGTTCATTGTATTTTAGCTACGGTTGTTTTAAACATTGCTCACTCAGTTACAGCAATCCAAGTGTCAGACTTGGCTTGCTCAGCATGGGGACACCGATAATCCTACAGTTTGCACTAGCAGCACACTGCCAGGGTAGCTGGGACAGAAAGAAACGGAACAGTTAATCAGTGTGATTCATGCATAACCCAGTTCCATTTCAGTTCTTTAATACCAATTTTTAATGTAGTCCCCATAACTTCTACGAATTTCCATGATCCCCAGAGGGAATTTTTTCTCAGACAACATTGTCCTTTATATAACCAGTGCCTCAAAAATGTCTGCAGGAAAAAACCCAGTCCACCTTGATTTCTGAACATGCTTTGTCTCTCCTTACAACAACAAGTTGCATCTGAACTTACACTTTAATTCACATATCTCCAATAATAAACCTCATCTTTGCTTCACTGTTTTCAGATTCTTCTGTACCATTTCTGTTACAAATGAGTGCCACCTGTTTCCAATAGTGAAATACGTTATTAGTCAATTGCTATCAATTAACCTTCAGCAACCGCACACTGCATTACAAAAGGATTATGAATGTAGATCAGATCACAGTCCATCACAGGGAGGGAATTAGGTGTGTACTTAATCAAAGTCCATTACACAATATACTCTCTGTAAATTACCGCAGCAGGGCAGCATTGGTGTTTTCGCTGTATCTGAAAAACCCTGGGTGCATACTAATATTTGTTGGAGCATCTCACAAGAGGAAGGGATTTGGGAGTAGCCAGCAGTCTGATTAAGACCTACAGTTCTACAATTTCAGAGAACTTTATTCTCCTGTCTTTCATTCATGTCATGTCAGACACACTATTCATTTTTCATGTCCAAAATTGAATTATTCTTTTCTCCAAGAAAAACAAAAACAAACAAACAAACAAAACACAGAAGGCAACCTACTGCCTTCTTGTCCATATTAATGACAATTATTTGCATTAACATAAGGAGTTATGAATTTGAGTGTACAGAAAGATTTATTTCACTATAGAAAATAATTCGGTGTTTTATTACGCATTGTGTGGGAATAATTACCAGGTTTCTCATAAATTCCCTTGGTGGTTTTTTTTTTTATTATTATTATATTTAGATGTTGCATTTTCTTTCTTTCTGCCCGTGGGTCTGGTAGATCAACAAACATGACTGAATTTGTCATCCTAATTCCAGTTCCAGTAGCAAAAGTGTCACAGCTAATAATTAAACATACAATAATTTACTGCTGAGAACTGGCAAGTGATGCACTCAGCAATATGACACTGCTTCACTTCTAGAATGCTGCTTTGGCTCTTAAGCTGTGTGATCCCTGTTAACTCCAGTACAGATTGGAAAGCTGAACTCAGATGCAGTGACTGCAAGCCCTTAGAGATCATAGCCCTGTTACGAGATACCAGCCTGAACAGACTGTGGGAAAAAGTGACAGCAAAAACCATCATTAATTATTCCCAGTATTCACTTTTTCGTGATACAGCTTCACCCCAATATTCTGTCTCTCTCTTGTCCTTGTGTATTGCTCATGTAGGACTGGGAAGGCAGACCAGCAGGAAGCAGTCTACCTTTCATCTGTTCCCAAACATGTCCAGTGTGCACTCAAGAACATAAATGTTGGGCACACTTCTTCCACGGTCAGCTCTACCATCTGGATTAAGGCTGTGTTATAACAAGATACTAGGCTGTATGGCGGTGGGTTTTTTTGTTTGTTTGCTTGTTTTGATGTTAGTTTGTATTTTCATAAAACACCTGGCAACTGCTTTACTAATATTTTTCTTTTGCGTAACAACCAACGGCTTCCCTGGAGTTCTACAGAGGAAGAGAAAAATAAGTTTATTGTGCACTGTCACAGAAAAAAAAAAAAAAAAGAAATAAAAAAAACCATACCTTGTAACAGAAAACACACCAAGGTGTCCCCTGGTGAGAAACCTCTCTTTAGCATTCCCCATTACAGTTCAGGTATCTTGAAGTGGGAGTGTATTTACACTGTGACCTGCAGTAGCATCTCTTCACCTTCAAAAGCAAAACCACACTGCATCATTGGACCTGACTATGCCAGATTTAGGGCTTGTATCTTTTTCCATCCTACCACACACTTGTAGTTTCCTTACTCGTAACTTCTGTGGAAGCATCCAAGCATATGAAGACAAATGAACCACATTATCACACCAACCATGCTGACATAACCCCCAGTGAGCACAGCACAAGGAAAAAGCTAGCAAAAGAACCCTCTACTTCTTTGAAAAGTGCTGCTTCATTCATTTTGTTCATCCACAGAATGACAGAATGTCAGGGATTGGAAGGAACTTCGAAAGATCATCTAGTCCAATCCCCCTGCCAGAGCAGGAACACCTTGATTAAGTCACCCAGGAACGTGTCCAGGCAGGTTCTGAATGTCTCCAGAGAAAGAGAACCCACAACCTTCCTGGGCTGCCCATTCTGGTGTTCTGTTAGCCTCACTGTGAAGAAGTTTTTTCTCATATTTATGTGGAACCTCCTATGTTCCAGCTTGCACTTATTGCCCCTTGTCCTATCATTAGATGTCACTGACACTCACCCTTTACATATAAACTTTATATGTATAGGTTTACATATATACATTACATACTTTACATATATACATTAGTGAGGTCGCCTCTCAGTCTCCTCCAAGCTAAAGAGACCCAGCTCCCTCAGCCTTTCCTCGTAAGGGAGATGCTCTACTCCCTTAGTCATCTTAGTGGCTCTGTGCTGGACTCTCTCAAGCAGTTCTCTATCCTTGAACTGAGGGGCCCAGAACTGGACACAGTACTCCAGATGTGGTCTCACCAGGGCAGAGTAGAGGAGGAGGACAACCTCTCCCGACCTACTAACCACACCTCTTCTAATACATCCCAGGATACCACTGACCTTCTTGGCCACAAGGGCACACTGCTGGCTCATGGTCATCCTGCTGTTCACCTGGACCCTCAGGTCCCTTTCTCCTACACTGCTCTCTAACAGGCCAGTCCCCAAACTATACTGGTACCTGGGTTTGTTCTTGCCCAGATGCAAGACTCTACACTTGCCCGTGTTATATTTCATTAAATTTCTCCCCGCCCAACTCTTCAGCCTGTCTAGGTCTCATTGAATGGCAACACAGCCTTCTGGCATGTCAGTACCTGCTCCCAGTTTTGTGTCATCAGCAAACTTGCTGACAGTGCACTCTATTGCCTCATTCAAGTCATTGATGAGTATACTGAATAATACTGGTCCCAGTACGAACCCCTGAGGAACTCCACTAGATACAGGCCTCCAACTAGACTCTGTCCCATTGATCACAGCTCTCTTGCTTCTTTCCTTCAGCCATTTCACAGTCCATCTCACTACTCGATTCATTCAACTGATTTCAAGATCAGTTGCATTTCATCAGGATACTTTTTTATTTTCTGAAGACAGAAGAAAAACTCTAATTAGAGGAAGAGGACTAACGCATGAATGTCAATTGTATGGTTAAACAGAGATAATACAGCACTCTGCAATTAATCCTACTCCTGCCTGTCTTTCTGGTATAAAGCAAATGAAAAACTGAAACTTTGTTAAAATATACACAAACTTCATTAAGTTGTAGCACTGGTTTATTAATAGCAGAGTTCTACGTTGCTTCATTGTCTACTCTCTCTTCCAATGTGTCACCCTAACAGGAGTTGAAGAGACAATGCTGAAGAAACAATGAGAAGAAATGCATTGACAGCTGAAGACTGTGAAGTTTGGCTTGCAATTTCTAACAACAAAGAATAGAAAAAAATAGATTTTCTACACTTCCTACTGATTTGCAGCGTTGCTGCCGCTGCTGCTGAAGTCAAAGGAAAAAATTTCACTCATTTTGGGGGTGTGGGTTTAAGGCTGGCAATACAGCATCCAGTCTCACTTGCCAACTGCTTAAACTGATTTCCAGACCTGCGTTCCTGATTTATGCAATTGTAAGTGAAAGAATAGCAAGGTACACACTTTGCCACTCAGTTGAAAATTGAAGAATTTGACATCTGAGAAAAAACAATTCAAATAATCAGGAAGTTGCCGTATGTGCAAATAACACACTAGGCTTCAGCCTGCAAAGAAAATGGGCAGAAAATAATACTTCTTCCCAAATCTAGGAATTGTCTTCACATGAGTACATTGGAGTTTATATCCCAAAAGCACAGATGACAACAGAACATGTACAGGATTCTGTACAAAAGTCCTGCTAAGAGCTCTGAAGAGAAATCTCACAGATGATGCAATGTTCTAGCTTATTGCACAGATGGACAGCAGTACATTATACCTTTATTCCAGCATTAAAGCTGCTAAGTTACTTTGGATGTAACCTTTTCTGTAACCTGTCCCCATTAAATTATCTAGCTACTACCTTGCTTAAAGCACTCATTTCTCTATTGCTCATAATTATTTCAACATGCTCCCTTTTTGCCCTTTTATTTCCACTAAGACAGTTATAATTACAAAGCCATTTCTTGTCTTAGACATCCTTGCATCTGTGAGAGCAGTAGACCTCCATCAGGCTGTGTCGTTAATCTTTCCCATAATGACAGAACTTGTAATATTCTGGAATAAAATCCATTTTACAGCTCGTTTTACAGCTCGAGGGTTAGTTGTAACAGTGACAGATCCTGTGAGATGAGATTAATACATCTTTTACAAAACATGTACAGCATTTGTGATGATAAGGTTTCCTGGTAGTTTTAATATCCTCTACTATTATTTTTTTGATAGCTACAGTATTCTACATAGTGACACCAAAAATACTGGTTTTCATGCTAGTGCCTAAAAAGACTTCTTCCCTGAACACTTTTTTACTTCTCTTTTTTACTCTAAATACTCAAAGACTTAAAAAGTCATTATGAAGGTTTCAGTTTTAATTCTTCTTAAATCTGATCTACAAGAAGAGATGCCTCTTATAGATTTCCTGACAGCTTAATGACCTGGACTTTTAATAATGTTTTTTCTTTATTAGCCATGCTGGAGTGGAAACCAACATCAGCACTGTTTCTAAGGAAGAAATATTTTTTTAAAAAAAAAACAACACATGTAAATGGATATCAGACATAAGAAATGTTATAAGTCTGAATTTAATATTCTTGTTTTCAGTGGCAGGCAGCTTTAGGAACCAATTATATATAACTTGAGTACATTGAAATTGCCGCTGTGACTCACATTTATGGGGTGTGAGATGAATAAAAGACCAGCCTGGATTTTGAGCAGATGGGTTCTACGCAGTGGATCTGAGTCTCTCTTTGAACTTTGGGGAAACTAGGTGTGGACTGACATTTGTGGATTTGGTTCATCTCCATAAGGCTTCACAAAACCATAATATCAAACCTGGTTTCCTCAGAAATTGGAATTGCTCTGATCTGCCTTTGAACTTCATGCAGGCAGTAAGTGAACAAGGTTCAACAAGTAGTTTACCGAAGTCCATTGAAGGATTTGAAAATTAAAAAACACCATCTCACACGTAAATAAATAAGAATTATGGTCACACAGCCATGAAAGTCTGTGGTTTATACAGTACAGAGTTAATACAAACATTATACACAGGTGTGAAAAGACTCATTTTAGATATGATGCACTTTCTTTTTACCTAAATCTTTCCGTAAGATAGTTTGAGTATCCCAATCAGAATGAACAAGATCCAGAAATTATTAGCTTTGCTGAAACTATTCATAGCTATTGTATTTGAAAACAGTGTTAATGCACTGATGCAAAAAAATCCTTTTGACTTTGTTTCTTGTAGCATTCTCTTAATCAGCATAATATCATCAGCCTGGTTATTATTCATCCAGACAATATCCTATTGATTTTGCTGGGCTCGGATTAGACTTTGAACATTTACGGATGCTGGATTATACTGCTGGCAGCTTCTTATGAATCCATTCCATGCTCCCCTGGTTTCCACCCTCCACGGAGCTTTCCTCAGTAGACCCATGTCCTTTATAAGGGCTTCACCCAGAAGTCTTCCACCTACCCATTAGAGCCCATAGGTCCTTTGGGATGTGAGTTGGGCCAAGGCAATCAAAGGTTGTTCTAAAATCTATTACTGGGAACTGCACCTTGTTATGCCGAAGAGTCAATTATCTGTCAGATACACAGTTAAATCAACCCATGTTGTGTCTCATTAAATCAGATATGAGGCAAAGAATGTTTGTTGCCATTGTTTAAAAGATTAAGATTGTCCTGATCTCAAAAACACCTGTGTAGCTTCCATGCATAAAATTTGTCCTGGAGCTATTAAGGATAAGACTACCAAAATGTCATGTGTCCTTCGACTTATTGACTTTAATGAAAACTGAATAGCTGAATCCTTAAAAATTGTTTAGAAATTTGGGATCATGTGAAATGCATATGTAATATCTGTGAAACCATAGTATTGCATGTGTTTTAACTGTTCCATTAGCACTTACTTATCAAGGCAATACCAAAACAGGAACAAAAAACATAATGTCAAAGGAGTCATGGACAATTCCTAATTCAAGTGCAGCAAAAGCAATTCACAGAAGCAGTGAAAGCTGTTCAATCATCAGCAAATTTGACAAATGACTACCAAGATGGAGACTGATACAGAGTTGGAACAGTTATGAAATTCAAAATTTTCATGAATTTCTCAAGATCAATTTCAAAGGATCCTCAAGATTTTACTTTGACAAAAATCTGAAGTTTCACTGAACATAATCCGTATTTTAAATTTCCTGAGTACCATTTATTTAAAATGCTTTTGATTCCAGTGAATTCAGGTTCTAGCAGGTGTAAAACCTGATAAACAAGCAGATATCAAGAAACTGGAAATACCTTCAGAGAAATGTAGAAGGAAGACAATACTCTGTTTTCAATGCAAAATAAGAGGAGAAAGAGCATTGAAAGATTGTTTTGTGCTATTCTTCCCTCTTAATCTTAATTGGAAAAAATTTCTTCTTCCTACCAGTCACTTCTAGTGGTCTCTGATTACACACTAAAAAGCCCCAGCTGACTGATAAGGACTGGAAATAAATAACTCAGCTACAGCAGGTAATTTATAATGGCAAACTTGGCTTGTTTGGTCACTTATTTTTGTGGAAATCCATTTTTAACCTTTTTCACTACTTCCGTTATAAAAACACATATTATAAAACTAGGAAATCTGCCAGAGTGACTGACAGGATCCAACTAGTCAAAGAGGTCGCAGTGCATTCTTACATTCTTCTTCAAGCTTTTTTAAACAAATTGTTTCTATTACAGCATCAAGTTATCTGCAATATATAGCTATTAATGAAAATTGGCAACGTAAGCAACTTCCGAGAAAGCAAACATAAACCAAAGACGCAGGCATAATTCAATGAGTACGGCAATACAAGATCTAAGTACTACATCTCCTCTATCATGGGAGAGAGAACTGGACTCCCAAAGCTCAGAGCCCCCATCTCTCTTCCACGCTGCTTCAGGGGCACTGTAATGCCCTGACCCACACGCTCAGCAGATTGTAAGGTTGTTATCTAGCCTTCAAGGACCTGACCTCTCCTCTCCTCTCTCCTTCTACAAGAATCCCCATTCTGGCATTTCTGTGGATAATTCAAGTTTTGCTAGTTTTACAACAGACTAGAGCAATTCCATTTGTTATCTGCTGGTGGTTAGTGCAAATGCCACATAAAACAGTGCTCAGGCAGGTCACTGAGATCATCACTTGTTTCCAAATTGGGCTTCAGCTACCTGCAACCCTATCCAGCACAATGGTTTGTGATAGGCTCCACAGCAAGCAAAGTTTACTATTTCATGATGAATCAATGGATAATTGCATCTAGGGGGAGCACTGAGTGATGCTTCAGCAGTAATGTCTAGGACAAATACATGGTTGCCTGCAGCCTGCAGCCTGCAGCAGGCTTCCAACCACAGAACTTTTCATCTGAAGACTGCAGGTTTCAAGCATTCCCAGCATGTGGTTCCTGGAGTTTCCTGGGAACCGTGCTTTGAGGAAGAGTGCACAAGGATCTTGAAGAGAAGAAGACAATTGGGATGCATTATATGGAACCATGGGTGCATGGGCACAGTGCTGATCACCTCCTGCAGTCCTGGTACAGGCACAGATTGTGACGCTGTGCAAAGACAAGGTACCAGGTGTAGGGACTGGAGAAATGCGGTGATATACAAATGCCTCCAAATATCAGGTACAACTCAGACTGATTTTTTTTTAATAATAAAATTAGCTAACTTTTAAAATTGGATGGCTCTAGTTTCCACAGTATTTGGGATTAGATATTGGAATTGGTGTTTTGTGAAAGACAGCTAAATAAGCCACCAGTCAAATCTCTCCCTCCTAAACTGAATCCCACTGGTATGAGATAACATTTTAATCTCACCCTGTCTCTCTTGTTTGTAAACTGTGGGCAGTGCCTTTGCCCCTGCAGATCAAATAAGCAGCTGCCCATTTACACTGGGGTTGACTGTGCCTCAGACAGGGGTTAAATCTGTACAAATTCCCTCAGCAATCTCCCTCAGCTCCATCCCAAAATGTGTTTCATTTCTGTATGTTTCTAGTCATACTTAAATCAAACAGTTCTTTACCTCCCTTACAGATACAAATTCTGTGAGAATGCTGATTCAGCTTTAAAACTGAGGATTTAGACAGATTCACATCAGATATTCAGATGAGTTTAATTCAACTTAAAATGCATTAATTTGGCCATCATATCTCTTTGCCTTTTAATTTCATGCTTATCTGATGCCAAGAAGAAACAGAGAAACTCTAATGATGACCTCAGCCTGTGATATCTACTGGTACAAAACCTTTCACAAGGAGTTGCTTTGCTGAGCACACACAGGAGTGCGTGTACTTGTGTACCGTTGGTAAGTCACTGTGTTATTTCCAACCTTGTATGACTTGGGTACATAAACAAAAAAATCTCAGCGATTTTTTCAGCTATCTCCATCTATCTCCATCTATCAGAGTAATCTGCAGATTAAGAGTGAAATGAAAAATCAGGCAACAAAGTGTTCCTCATTAGTCTTCCACTGCTAAGATTGTAACTTCTAATTAGGCAAGAAATAAATATATAAGAGTTGGGAAGACTATAAAATTGTAATTACCTTTTAAAATTACTGCTAACAAGCAAATTAGCCACAGTGCAGAATGGCAGCAGATCAATAACAGTAAAACTAGAAAGATTTTGCTGATCGCATATTGTCTGTGGATGCAAACTGTAAAAGAGGTCTCCACAGGCTGCATAACAATAACCTACAGAAGAATGAGGCACAAAGGGTATTGAGCTCAAAGATGCTTCATTGTCCCTAGGTGGTGAACACTCGTCCCATCAAACCACCTATTAATCACAAACTCACACAACGAAGAACTCTTGGGCCTCTTGAGGTCTCCTGTCATCTTGAAAGAGGTAATACCAATGAGAGGCACTAGTTCCTCTTGAAGCAGGTTCCGTTTATTGTTTTTCAATGGCTTCAGCAATTTATGATGGTGATGTTGCCAACACATATAAATAAGTTTGCAAATTTGCTCTTCAGCAAAGGTCTGGAGTCTCACTGCAGGTTAATACAGAGAATCAAAACAAAAAGCAGGCAGTAGTATTTAAAAATCACAATATGTTTATATAGAATGACAATAGCTTTTCCTTTTTCCAGTATATGCATATAAATAAATAATCTCATTGAAAATACTTCTTAGGTATCCAGTGTAGTAGATACATTTTCAAGAGCTATATCCAAATGTGTGTAAATGTGCATATTTTAGGTTTATACAAACCATAATGGTAAGATTATTTTAAAATAAATAGATATAATGCAAAATTCCCTCTGGCTAAATATTTATACTTACATTTACATACACTATACATAATAGTAACTAGGCTTAGGAAATCGTTAAGATAGGAGACTAACAACATTTAACAGTGAATTAGTCATGTGGTTTACTGTCAGAGATGTCACACATAACATCGTCGTTTTAGGGGTAAATGTTTCGTACAGGTCAATGCTTTACAGACTTTCTGTACATGGAGCCATCACGTCTGTCAAGCCGAAAGGAGTAAGGTTGTTCACAGCAATAAGTAATGCTAGTTCTAATATTCTAATTACTCCTTTATAGTTATTCTGCTTATTATTATGCTATTAATTGATCAGAGTGTGTTTACAATGGCTGTCCTATTTGTTGTCGTTTTTTTTTGTACAATTTACCACAACAGAAATCAATGTAACTTCAGTACAGATACCAATTAGCATTCAAAAAACTCCTTTTAATTACCTTAATTGAGTTGCATGCTGTGTTCCACAACACTAAAAACACCTAATGCTTTCATTTTCTACAGACACATTCAGAGAAAGAGGATTCACTGTAAGTAGCTTTTGAACAACTCAGCACTGCGATATTCAAACCCATTCACTAAAATGGAAGCCTGTAAAAAAAGCAGTGCACATTCATGTGCTTGAAGATACTACCTTTCTGGAGACACACAAGAAAAACTTAATTCTGGGGTTTGCTACATGTTGAGCACTTGCTTTTGCAAACAAAACACAGAATATATACACATTTGCATGCTTTCTGTGCTTCGTAACCACCGAGGATGCTGCAGGACTGCCTAACAGCAGCCAGACCATGAAGTCTGAGTCAGGACACTGCGCTGTGGGAACTGGTAGGGATATCCCAGACATCAGCAGGCCTCATGGGCTGTAGGACAGCCCATAAAGCCTGGTCAGGTATCCCAAAACTTGTTTAAATTCACCATGAGGGGAGGGGTGAGTGGCAGATGCAAAAAATACTGGCCACATCCCAGTGAGGGGGGCAAGTAATAATTGCAGATCAGAGGCTGGTATAGCCTCCACCACATTATTCAAGGTTTGCTTCATTTCATTTTTAATATAAATATCTGTGTTGCGCTGTGTGCCTGTGGTTTCATATTCCCAAGAGAGAGTGGGGAAAAGATTACCTGTAAAGGTGACTGCGGGGCTTAAATTTTAAGTCGCTAAAGCCTGGGAGCTTTAGGTATGGGCTTGAGCCACATGTTTTATTTATTTTAGGAAGGGTCCCCTAGACATATTATTGAACCAGCCTTGGTTACTGTTATTGATATCTGACATAAGGTTATACTTAATCACTAACATTTAGTACCACAGCTATGAGGAATCTGAAAAATCCAGTCTGACCAGCCAATCTACCATTATGGGAAATCCTTTCCAGACCCCAATAGACAACTGCATAAATAAAGCAGACAGAAAAAAATATCAATCCACTGAATAAGCTGTCAAACAAACAACCAAAACAAGCAACTAAAAACCACACTAGCATGTAAAGGAGGGGAAGAGAGATCTCTGCCATCTGAATGAGGCATACAAGCCAGGACACTTTCCTGCAAGGGATCAGGTGACAGAGGGAAAGGCAAAACAGATGAGCTGGAGGCTCTGCCTGGAAACAAGGCAACTATCTTTAAAAATTAAATTCTCTTTGTGCTGTACTGGCTTCATTTTTTTTTTTAATTTCTAAGAAGACACAGAGTTAATTTTATACTGCTAGGAAACAACTGATCCTCATTTTAGGTCAGAACTTGAAAGAGAAGAATCTAACATAGTTCAATCACTAAGAGTCAAAAGAAGGCTTTGCATAAGTGAAAGACTTAGCTCAGTAAGCTGAGCCCAGCCCTGCATGCACCACACCAGTTCCAGATTAGACATTTTCCAATATCTGAATTACCATTTATTCTTCTTCCAGCTTCCATGTTGATGAATCTGCATTCCAGGCTGAATCTCAGAAGGCATCATATCCATTTTAGCTTGAGAATCTGAGAGAAGCAGAAATCATGCAGAACATGTAAACTACAATTACATTTCAAAAAAATTAACAGACTGGTAACAGATGCCTTAATCACAATGTTGTATACAGTGACCATCCCCTTTTCCCACAAATGAAGCCTGTAATTACTATGTACTTGCATGGGGGACTTGGATGTATGTCTGTAATGTCAATCCCTTGTCATTTTTTTCACCATTAATGTTGTTGTACTTTTATTTTTAAAGTAGGCACGAGAATCCACATCGTGACTGAAAAAACCACACTGAAGTATTTTTGTAGAAATTAGTGGGCAAATCTGTCAATAGAAATTTACTGTGTGCTGCTGGATGCAGTCTTAAAAAATAAGACCATTACGAGACTTTGACATTGCTCCTATGTACTCCACTCTTGTTCCTAAAGGCAGCTCACTAATGCTTTTTAAAAGCAAATTTTGCAGCAACTGTTTCTTCTCACACAGAAATGTTTGATTTGCGAATCATGGTAGCTTGCTTGACCTGTTGTGATTGATCACTTGATTGAATCTCTACACTGCACTCATTTCAACTGAAACCAGGTATCTGGATAAAGGGGAGAGTATCTGTTATCCCATGTAATTGCATGGCTCTTAGCTGATTACTAATTTACCTTATTTCCAGCAGGAGGCAGTGGCAAGAGCAGCACGGCACAGTAGGGAGCCAGAGAGCAGGGGCTGTCTCTTTGTAGAGATGTTATCATCTTCTATATCCTTCTTCTCTACTTACCTTTAATACCAGTTTCCAAAAGTCCACTTGGTTACCAAAAGATTGTTAGAAGCCTAAATAAGCTCCAAATGTACTTTCTGAACTTTTCCTTTCCATCCTGGGTTCAAGACCAGGATGTGGAAAGACAGGGCAAAAACAGGTTGATGAAATGAGATATTGATGAATCAGTTACAGAGAAAAGTTCACCAAGGAATGGACAGAGGATGTGCAGAAAGGAAATGAAAAGGAAAAAGCATGGGGAGGATGCCAAATACTGTGAAAACAATAACCCCTTATGCCATTTAGCTGTTTTGCTTTGGTATTATTTTTTCTATTCCAAAACTGGGATAAAATAGGGATAGCAGTACTTTTTCCACCCTTGTAAGGGTCAGTTCCTGTACCTAATGGTAGACTACAGTTATCTCTCTCCATTTGACAATCCCAGTTGGTAGCCACTGGATATTACAAACCCACAAGTAAGTTGAAATCATCATAGAGATGCTGTTTCAGAGCTATCATTTCAGAGCTATCACCCTGAAATTTAATTTGGCTATTCTGACATTGTTTCTAAAAAGAAGACAAACCGTCTTCTCAATATGGCTAACATAAAGAATTCCCACTTTTTGAGTCATCTCCCATCTTTTATCTTTAAGCTAGGTCTTTTTTCTTTAATAATTCATCTTTACATACAAGGCCTGTGCCTGGCTTTCTGTGACACACAGTTTGAATGCAGGCTTCCTCATCTGTTCATAAAATGAAACTTGGGTATCAACCATATCCTTGGTCAAGGCAAATGCAAATTTCACCATCAACTATCTAACCAGATATTTGTTGCTGTTACTGCTAAAACCATCTTCCTAGCTCACTGCTTTGCCAACGGCTGCTTTCTCTGTGCATTGCCCTTTTCTGTAGTGCCAGACATAAGCCATTTTTCTTCGCTTTCATAGCCCTTGATCGTGATTCATGTCTATTCATTATCAAATGATTGACTTCTACCTTGTTTCTTAAGTCTGGTTTCAGTTCCAGTCTCTCTCACTCTCCTATTAGACACAGAAATACAAATCTTCATACTTTCTGCTGTGCTACCCATTATAGTTACCCATAAATATCTGTGAAATTACTTTCTTAACCTACTTCGAATCCATCTTTAAAACCCTCCTTGGAGGTGTGATCTACTGCTACACAAAGTGTCAGTCCTTGCTCCCCAGTTATCCTTCTGTCTGCACCCATCTGTTGTTTTTGTTTTGTTTTGTTTTTTTGTTTTGTTTTGTTTGTTTGTTTGTTTCTGGTACTTGGCTACTGGAAATGCTTGGCTGTAGAGTTCTATCTTTTGTTCACCCTTAGTGCAGAAAGCAGTCAATCTGTGTCCAGGCCCATGCCTGGTCTCTGATTCATGATGTTAGTAAAAATAAACAATGCTAACAAGAAACAAGAATAATAACAAGAATGTCAATTAGGGAATCTAAGAAGACTTTAATATTTAATACTAAATATGCTTCATTGCAATTTTCTGCGTTAAAAAAAAAAAGGAAAGAAGCACTAACAATGGCAAAGAAGTGTGGGTGGGAGGAGAAAAAAAACAGAATGAAGTGAAATAAAAACCATGTCTTAAGGTGATATATATACTTTTTTCTAAACTAATCCAGGTCAATAAAAGACACCAAATCCAAAAACCCACAAGCCAAACAAACATGCAAGAGCTAAAAGCAAGGAGGATGAGAAACAGTAGTAGGAAATGAGAGGAAGACATGCAGATGAGACAGTCCATGTTAGAAAGAAATAATAATATGAAGTCAGGAAATTGTTGTCCGCTAGTGACTACTTTGGCTCATAGTCATGAACAGCACTTCTTACCCCAACTATCAATATAGTTAAACGTAATACATGCTATAGTAATAGCTTTTACATTTGTATTTACTCCTCTTCATATGAATTCTATTTGCAAATCTTAAGAAAAAGGCATCTTTCTGCAATTACTTCTCTATGGTAGAGGATGTCTCAGTGCAGAACTAGCTCACTTTTATTGCTTTTTACCTCTTTATCTCTGACATCAATGGGAAATAAACATCTGTGTAACTACCCAAATACTTCTGTGAGAAAAAAAAATCTATGCCATAATATAATAATACACTTCTGACCAACATCCCGTTAAGCAAGGAAGTTGAGTGATGCAGATGCGTCTCTGTCCCTCTTGTCTGTGCCCACACAAGAGGGTTGGAGACAGATGAGCACGTGGCTTTGAATGCCTGCCTCAGTTTTACTGGCACCTTTATCTCTGGTTCTTACCTTGGAGCTTGCTGTGTCCACAAAATCCGCTTTTAGAGATACGCTAAGAGATTTGTTGTGAAAAAGCCCTGTGGAACTCCATTCTGAATGTGTGAATTTTGAAGCTTTCGGGCTTGTTCTTTCATTGAGTGTACATGGCTATTATAAAAAATCTAGGAAAAGATGAAAACTAAAAGAAAATCATGATCAATAACAGATTTCTGGAAGAATGTATTGCCTTTAAGTTTTAAAGTGGAGGCTTTCACTGTAGCATTAATACGATTAAAAAAAAATAAAATAGAAGCAAACCCAAACAATTCAAAAGGACATTAATAGTTAATGTACAAACACACATTTAAGAAACAGCAGGAATTTTGAATTAAATAAAAGCCAAAGTAAGGAGAGACAGCTGGGAGAGAAGAACAAGAAGGCTTGGAAGTTTGTGCCAACAAATGATAAAGTACAGTTTTTACGAGCCTATTTTCTTTATTCTCTATTCAAACAAACAACAAAAAAAAAAGCATTTTGCTACTGTCGGTAACATTTGTGCACTGACTAAAGCTAAAAAACGCACTGTTTGTGTGAAGTGTAGCTTTTTATTCAGCCCTGCCTGTGTGAAATTTATGTAAAAATAATCCAGTGCATTGTGCTTAAACTAAAGAATCTTTTTGTAAAAGTATAAGACTGATCTGTATCCTTTCCACATGAGTAGCCACTTCAGGCCAACTCTAAGCATCTAGGTATTTCAAAGCACTGTGCACACGTTCATTTATCAATGAGAAAATTTGGCACATAAAGTCATGTGCAGCAAAAAAGCATTGACAGGACCAGATCCTATTTTTTTCTATTTAAACTGATTTAGAACTAAATACCTCCAGAAGCCTGAGGGAAAATGTAGTACAGGTCCATATGAGTTCAGCAGGCTCTAGAAAAATCAGATTAGAAACGTAAGAAAAGTGGAGCAATAATTTTCGTGCCTGTTTATAAGATTTGTGTTCAATATCTATATGTTTTACAACTGCCAAATGTTTTTCAGTTTTCTCTTTCTTCACAACACACTTTAAAAGAAAAGAAGTGATGACAGAGACTGACATAACTTACGAGTACATGAAGATGTATGTTTGTATTGTATATAAATAGCGAAACATTTCTTCAGAAATTGATATCATTTCATTAAAATCATGAACCAATAAATTAGAACTTAATTATATCACTGTTAGGTGAAGCTGGAAAAGATCAACAAGGCTCATGCATTTTAAATACACATTTTTTTCCAGCCACTGACAACGATGACAATTTTATGCAGAGCATCTCTGCACTAAGGAAAGTGTATTTCTTTCCTTAGGTCTTCTCATGCCTACAGTTTATGAGCAGAAATTGAAATCTCTGTGTTGCCCTGACTAAAACTTGATGGATTTTGGATTATGTACTATGGAGGGGTCCAAGGGACACATATGGAGCTGTGTCTAAAAGAGCCATCACAGTAGTTCAGAACAATCTCATGGTTTTATATCCATGAATTACACCCCTCTTTTGTTGTATTTCCCAGATCAGATCTGTAGAAAACCATTTCTCTTTTGACATACGGAGATGCATCTTTTTCTGGTCCAAATATTTAAATTTGAAAGTTTTTAGCGTGAGCACTGGGAACCTTGGGGGCTTTGACTGGAAAACTAGAAAAGATAACTTCGTACCAACGAAAAAAATCATCTTTTCACGAGCCAAAAGCCAAAGCAGTATGCTTTATGAAGCTCAGCTGGCAAAGGAACAAGTGGAGATGGATCTTTTGCTGGGTTGTCAACGCAGTAACAAGAACATTCCAACGGTAAATTAAATTATATTGAAGCTGTATTACAAATGGCATTTTAAAAGCATGGAAGGAAGGAAAAAACAATCACTATTGCTGAAAGACAGTAAGGAGTACCAATAATGATATGCATTTCACAAAAACTGGGTCAATTATCAGCCCAGGATATTTTTATGCTTTAATGAACACTAGCAGCTGAACACAAGCAATATTAGCCCAAATTTTGGTCTAGCTAGTACACAAAAGCAGTAGAGATCAAAAGAACTTTCTCACGTTGGGAATGAGTGCTGCTCTTCAAAAAGCACAGTGATGAGCAGCTACAGGGAGGCAGCCCTACAATAATCGATCATCAATCAGTCATAGAAAGTGCTTATTCTGCCATTATACAAGGATCTTCATTACTCCATGTGAACTGTTCTCAAGAGAAAAGAGATAAAGCTTTTTTCCAATGAATAAAGCAATAGTTTCCATGCAGTAAAACACATTTAATTCTAGAAAAACAAGAACAGGAGAAAAATACCAAACAATTTATATTGAGGCATTGGAATTAGCAAAGGATCTCTGTACTTCTCTTTCTTACTTCTTTTAAAAAGTGTGGAATTATAACTTCACTAGATTAGGAAAGGTGAAATGACATTTTATTTGGCAACAAAATAGTCCTGAGTAGTTTAGAGCTTAATATCATTTCAAAATGATGGGGAACAGAGTCTTCCAAATTTTGACAGTGGAAACCGACACAGTGAAATGTGTGCCTTTTCAGAGTAAGTAGATGGCTATTGTAAGCTCCATGACAAAAATATTTAAGTATGCTACAAAACCGAAAATCATATTAGTATAGGGTAAAGGTCAAATACCTAAGCAAAAGGTGTTCAGTACTTCAGCATAAATACAATGTCAAAATCTAAAAAACAGCTTGAATCTGCAGATGAGGTTTTATATTATAATTTATAATTATTGAGATCCACAGATAATAATATTAAGTGCACTGGAAAAGACAGGGGGAGAGAGAAAAAACATTTCTGCTATTTATTTTTGAAGCATAGGCATTTTCTTTCCCCTAAGTGAGCCTGCAACCACCCTGGCACATATTCTGCACCACTAAATAACAACTGGATGCTCATGCTTGGAAAGCTGGGTGAGGGAAGTAATTTAAACTTTATTTTCATAGTGGAAAATAGGTTTTGCCAAAATAGTTTCAGTTTATGAAAGGGGAGAACAGCTGTATTTCGTTTATAATAAATCTTTCACAAATCAGTAAAAGCAAATAGACAGCACAACTGTAACCCATAAAAGTGGAAAATATTA
>JANHGO010000001.1:78137190-78147389 GCA_024606505.1 Aquila spilogaster | reverse complement strand
GTTTACTGAATGAACTACACAGTCGCTAATTACACTTTCCCCTTAAGTATTCACATTATCATGGGCAACAAATACCCAGAGAATCTGAAAAGGGGAAGCTTCTAATAAGTATGCAACAATTATAGCAGGCATGGTTTTGCACCTTAATTTTCTTACAGTGATTATTTATAGCGAATTTGACCTGTCATCACATACAGTATCTCTGTATCTCTGTTTCAGGTCTCCTGAGAAAAAGATATGACAAATTTTAAATCAAAATATAGGAACAGGAGCATATCTACTAACACTAAAATAAACACAGCCTTCCTCACAACATGGTACAAAACATTGCCTTAACCTAGTGACCTTTAGTGACCAAGCTGTTCAGCATGGCCATAGATATAATGTCTAATGATTACAGCAGCAATTAAAAACCTGATGAATCAAAGTGTGTTGAAATTGCTCTTCCATTTCTATCTGGAGGATGTACATTAAACTTGTATACCATGGATTTTTTTTCATTCTTGCAACTTCCCTTTGTTAAAAATTGCCTTTCTCTTGATATTCACTAATTCCAGATTTTGTAACATAGTACAGAAGACTAATAATGAAAGGTCCTCCTCCACAAGCAAGGACCCTGCCGTACACTTTAACTATTCCCCGCAAAAACCTCTGGCCATGGACATGATCCAGAAAGCACAAGAAAGATACAGGGGGCCCAGGGACTTCTAAGCTGACCTTTGTAGGGCAGTTGTGGTAGGCTGACATGAGACACTTGAGGTGAGAAGGGAAGACAAGGCCATGCTAGAAGACATGCTTCACCCCATCTGCTTCCAAGCCATTGGAAGCCCATTGAGGTGCCAAGGTCATTGATAAACCCATAGAGAGAGAAACCTGGGATGATCCATTCCCACGGGCACACAAGTATTGAAGGACTCAAGGACGTGGCCATACAGAAAGAGAGGCAACTGCTCAACCTGCTGCCATTTGGACGCTGTAGGTAGCCAGTTTATGGTTCCTGTTGGGTTGGTTTTTCTTCTTTTTCTTTGAAAATGCATTTTACACAATGGGAGTCTTTTTTTTTCTTCTCAGTGATTTTTTGGAGTCATACTATGCTCTAGTCAGGAAAGGAAGAATCAAGTTTTTGGATGGAATAACTACAGCAGATAAAAAAATGATACATGATAAAACTCACAGTTATACCAAACTGCTGAGCCAGTCTAGAACTACTGTTTTGTCATCTGAATATTTCTACTGTCTACTCAAAGTATAGTTTAGTTAAACTGTTTTACATTAGCAAATTTAGACAACAAATTATTTCACAGAAAGATATTTGCTGTAACAGTTATCATTGAACAAACGTAGCTTTATCTCTGTCTCTGATTTTAATATATACCTTTGATTTTTTATTCTTGTAACTTTTCTCAGATAAAAGTTAGCTTTTTCTTGATCTTTGTTAATTCCAAATTCTGTAACATCATAAAAAAGCCTAATTAACAAATGCAGAACCTTAATCTTCTACAATATGTTCAATAACCTGCTAGTAAAAAAAAATATGATTTTTTTTCTCTCCACTTTTATATGATCTCTAAAACATGTGCTTAATTAAAATTGATCTCTCTTACTTGAAATCTTTACAGAGTGACTTAGAGAAACATGGCCTCAAACAGAGTCATTTGAATTTACATTAGCAGAAGATCTAACCAATAATATGTAATTGCTGTTACATAGTGTCATTTACACCTAATGCTACTGTCTCAAGCATTTTAATCACGGTAAAGCATACGCTGTTTCCAGCTGATTTTTACAGACTACTTGATTAAACCCCCAGAAGTCTATAAACCACTGTACCTGGCATGATGATCAGCATGCAGGACAGGTCAGCTGAAGTTTTAAAGAGGGAGGGGGGTTTGCTCAGTATGGATATTCTGGAGTGGTGGGAGTCTGGTGCTGAGTTCTGGGGTCTAGTTCACAGTTAGAGGTCACAAGGAGCACATCCCACAGTATTTTCCCTGTTAGCTGAATTAGCCGCACCATGAACTCCAAACAATTAACCCAAGATGGCAGTGGCAGGGCCATGATATTCTGCTTTTTAAGGCTGCATGTTTTAAGGCTCTGTAATCATCCTTGAGAAACCTAGTGTAACCAGAAAAACACAATTAAAAAACCCCCCACCTTTCCTTTTAATTTCTACCCGTGTCTGACTCTAAATAGGCAGTAGCCTCATTGATTCATTACCTTCCCTAATCTCTTCTGAAATGCCTATTTTATGCTTGGCCAATTACCAAACTTTACAAATTTCTCTGTTTCATTGACAGAAGTGTTAGTTCTATCAAGAAAATCCAGAAATGCATGCCAGAGAAACAAAACCTGTACTGCAGCCAAAACAGGTGAAGGACACAAGGACATGTTCCAAGACATCCAAAGTAGCACAGACAAGTTTGCTTATGTGGAAGAAAAGTTGTAAATATGTGGAAATAAAAGGAGTACCTCTTCCACAGTGCTTTGCCAGAAGGAAAAGTCCCACAGCACTGCCATTCTCCAAATGTTTACCTTTACCGTCTCCAGGTATTTTGAAGGTAGATGCCTCAAAGACAGTGTGGCAAAGAAATGCAGCTCAGGTGACTTAGCAGAGATCCCAAGGAGCAGAGACAAATCCACACTCTGGACTGGCTGATGTATGAAAAATAGCTCAAGTCTCTCTCATGTGCAGTCTGTTAAAAAATGGTGGAATTTTAACATTAAACCAAATCAAATTTTGGGTGAGGAGTGGGATCAAGATGGAATGGACAGTTGGTTTATTATAAAGGTTTGGAAACCATGATGAAATAAAGCACTTTTTAAAAATTGTGCACATATTCCATGGCCAGAATTCAAAATCCGTAAGGAAAGAAGCCCTGTTGGAGGAAGTGATTTCCTTCAAACTCTGCCCTTCATGGACAATTTGCAGAGCTACCCCCGCGCAGAGTTTACACAGTCCCGAATCTCTTCATAACTCTCCTATTCTTGATTGCAAAGAAAACAAAAAACCTCCATACTCTATTAGTTGACAATTAATATACAAATCTTCCTCTCCACTCTCCTTGTTTTCTCCCTTCCCAGTATTCAGATGGTATTAGCAATAGCAGTGAAGAATGGCTTCTGAGGCTCCTGCTAATCACACAGCGATGGCAAGTGGGGCAGGTGCCGAGGGAGTTCCGCAGTGATGGATCCCCGAGTAGGTGCTGACAAGAAATTCTTGTTTGGTGCACACTTTCTGTGGTAAGGATGCTAGTGGATCGGCAACATGACCTGAGGTAGCTATAGTCTGGAACTGGGTCCCGAAAAAACCAGGTCTAGCTTTGTTTCTGGGAACTTTTCCTGTTTGACTTTGACAATTCCTGCCCTCTGCAATGACAGTTATGAAAAAGACATTTTCAATCCCCCCCCCGAAAAAGTGGAAGGTCAGTTCAAAAGATGGAAAGTGTTTTCAGATATTTTAAACCTTTGTTTCATTTGTTTTTCATAGAAATTATTTTCAAAAAATAAAGACACGAAGAATATGCCCTGGTCTTGACTTCCTGTGGGCTAGGAATGGAATAAATTATGTCTTTGCATTGTAAAAGGTGATCTTTCCTCCCTACCAGTGCTATCAGCATCTGCAGGTCCATGTCCACAGGGAACAATTAATTTTTTCCCAAACAAGTTTGCTTATTAGAGTATCTGACTACCACTTTATTTATTTCCAGTAGATGGTACCCTCTTTTTGCAGCAGATCTTGAAACTGAAAGTAAGTTCCTTAAATGTATGCTATTATAGTTGGGGAATGTCAAGTGTAGCCTGCCTCCTGTTTGTGCTGGAACCAGTAGGAAACACAGGCTCTCCCCTAGTACTCACTCAGTGGGAAGTTGTAACTGGCTAACTGACAACCTGAGGAAGGACAGGTTGAATCTTCAAGAAATATTTCCTTTATATAAAACTTGAATTATACATGGAAGTCAAATATCATGTGATGAAAACAGAAAAGAGATAAAAGCCCATTTCCTTCGCAGATGCTCAGTCTTAATTTGCCTCTCCTGGTAGCACCACGTCCCCTCACCTGCGATGCTCTTTTGGCCCAGACAGCGCCTTGACATGCAAAGAAAACAGCAATTTGCCATGTCCTCTCCTGCCTCCTCCATCTCATTTTTTTTCCTTCAAAAAATCATATCTGATCGTCCTTCCCCATTCTAAAAATACTTTGTGAAATATTATTTTTCTTTGAAATTCACCTTTAATAATTCCCATCCTTTTGCTCTTCCAGCACCCAGTACCTCTGGATGGCCAAGTGGGTTGCTTGTACCATCAGAATAGAGGGCACAGCAACCTCACCGCTTCCCTCATCATGGTCAGTTTGAGACAGTCCTCCAGGCAATTTAACAATGGCTTCCCCCTGCCACAATAAACCACTTTATAGCACTCTCATCCGATTCAAATTGACCTGCAGGGCACATTTCAGTAGCAGCTTAATTCACTTTCTCCCATCGAGTTGAAAACAGTAGCTGCTGTATAATGTGACGTCTATGTCTTGTTTCTCCTATTATCTAGACTAAGTAAATCATAACAACAGCAATACAGTTGTGTGTTGATTTAAATGAAGAAATATGGTTCGATTTTAAAATAATTCCTCTAATTTATATATAGCAAAGCCTCACGCAACGTATTATGTCAATGACATCCCAAATCAAGAAGTGCAATCTTGAGAAATTGTTTGATTAACTTCTGTCTTGTAAAACATCTTCTCGTGGCAAGTACTTAAGCCTGTAAGAGCTGCCAAGTTCAAGCCAGTGTGGCTCATGCTATAAGTCTTTCTGCAGTCCTTTGGGCCACTCCGTAACAAGAGCTACCATTTTGCTGTCGCTGTCACTTCACATATCCAGTCTCTAAAGCTCTGTTTGTTGTTTCATTCTGTTCTATGTCTCCCTTAGGAACTTCTTCATTTTAATATAAATAGAGCGCTTCATCATGCAGTGCCAAAGACTCGTGGAAGGTACAACTCTCAATATTACTGAAAACAATGCATACAGATGAATTTGGCAGCAGATCACAAACAAAGGGTCTTAATGAAAAGGGGCAAACTTCCTAACCCAAAGGTACAGAAGGGAAGAGTTTGAAAATAATAAAGGAAAGGGGAAATGAACACGTCCCTCTGCTAACCTTTGGTTCGATCATTATTCACAAACATCACTGGAAGCAGATAATTATGACCTTTTGCCATACATCATGAATACATCATACAGTATGTATATTTTTAAAATTCATTTTTAATGGGATTTTTCTTTTAACATGGAAATTAATTTTCCTTCTGAACTGGGATGTTTTTTTTAAATCCTATAATATTTCTAAGCAAAAAAAAATTACATTTGTTTTAGAAAACTATGTTTTAGAAAAACATTCATTTTGGAAATTTTAATAGTTGCTTTTTAATGTTGTTTAAAACTTTGCATACTTTTCAACTTTGCCTTTTTTAATCCGCCCATTTATATGATATCATCAAGGATATGATAAATAAGATATGACATAATAATATTAAAATAGGAAAATTAGGATAGGATAGGATAATAGGATTAAAGATGCCCAGCCAGAGGCATGAACGTTGATGTGTTATGGGTTGAGAAAGCACAAAATAAAAAGGCAGTTTCTAACACTTTCATAGTAACAGCAAATAACAATAACAATAAATAATCATGATCATGATCATCATCATCATCACCATCATGTGCTACAACCACTGCATGTCACTATATGACATGGTAGCTGTGATATGCTACATTCTGGTCACCTAATACTTAGTATCAGGATAACTTTTTATATTTTTGGAAGAAAGCATCTCCTATAAAAGTGACACTTGAGACATTTCAGAAGAGGTGAATGAAATCAGGAGTTATTTTAGTTCTGCAAATTTTACCTCTCATATGTTGGTGTCTAAACCCAGTACCACTGACAGGTTGGATCTCATCCCATTCTGTATGAAGTAACATGAGGGGATCAAATAAAAGTTGGGTTTTGCCCTACCAATAGTTTCTAATGACTTAATTATGTTTAAACCATCTTGTCCACAACCCTTTGACTTTAGCCTCTTACTCAGACAATGTAACTGTTTCTATTATATCCATATGGAAATGCTTTGGGGATCGTATCAGCTCATGCTTGCATATTTAATGTGGTTGTTCCACTTTAATAGCTTACTGCATGACACTTCTTAGCATTTCTGTTTCCCTTTGTGCCTTCTGCAGTGAATACACAGGTTATCTCATATATTTACTACACTTTTTCAAATACTACGTGTGCACAAACATCCCAGCCATTTGGAAATTGCTAATATCCAGTTACAAATTCACAAGTGGCAAATATGCAACCATGAAATTCAGTAGTTACAAAGCAGAACATTTGTACATTGTAAATTCCTGTACATTTCTTAAGTTGCATGATGGGGAGCAGCAGGTGACATTATCCCGTTTTATGTGCACTTTACCTTTCTCTAACACCCCTCTCGCTCCCTTCCCTCCTACCGATGCTGCTAAAGTATAGAGTTTCATTCATTCACTTTAGTGCTAAAACCCATCATGCTCAAAAAAAAAACATTTCAGAGGATTGAATAGGACCAAAGCTGATGCAGACTTTTATCTGGATAGGTGTATTTGTATGGTTATGTGTGTGCTTATGTATGTAGATGAGAGCGAGCACAGAGGGAGGATGGAGGTCACATTACAGTATTTAATGGACATATGGCACTTACCCTTTCTGCCACCTACCCTCTCTCCCCCTCACCACAGAATACAAGTACCTCAGAGGTATTAGCATATCTAAACTCATGACACTTCTGTGAGGCAAAGGACTGTCATTACCCCTTTTTTAGAAACCAAAAATTCAGCCTGGAGCCATCTTGTCAGACCAGCCTCTCCCACTTTGCCGCCCAGCAGCAGAGCTATGGACCTGCAGGTTTCGTTTTTGCAGCCTTTCCTGCTAAACAGGAAAGTTTAGCAAAACTTTCAAACTAAGCAACGCTAAGGTTAGGGCACCTCAATTCACTGGTAGCGATGGTGAGTGGAGCTTTTAATGTCCTGGCTCCATCCCCTGCGCCCAGCGAGCGCTTGAGTTACTTTATGCTGAGGAGTGCAACGCCGATGCCCTCCCCTAAGACCGAGGCTGCAGGGTTGTGATCCCTCCCTCGCTTTTGGCCAAGAAAACTGCACACAGAAAGCTCAGACGAGGCCGAGGCCTCCTGAGCCTCAAGCGCAGCGCATGGGTGACAGAGCCCCCGTACCCTGGCACCTCCCTCCGGGGAACACCTCTCCACAGGGGTGCTTCTCTTCCTGCAGAACTCGGCAGGCGGCAAACATCCCATGGAAATCTGTGGAGTAGGAGAAGCCGAAATGAAATTTATTTTTACGCTCCACGGAAGTGCTCCTAGATGCGTGTAGGGGCTTTTGCCATAGAAGTAACTCATCTGGTATATTAGCCCTATGTTCTTTTTACTGTAGCTGCAAATTCCAGCTGTTTCAAAATCCAACAAACAAATTACTTAAATGTTAGAGAATAGGTATCATAGGGGTGTATATCAGGTAAATGCCAAGTCTTGCAAAACACGCTTGCACAGAAAGGAAGAATGAGGCTACTATCTAATGCCTTTTTATAGATTTTTAACATAATGATCTGCTCCCAAGTTACATTTAAAAAGCTGTGTAGTCTATATACTAGTCACATCTCAAACAACTATCATAGCAAATACTTGCATGATATCTGTAAGATGCCCTTTCACCAGGCCAATAAAACTTAGAGCTATGTGATTATTATTTTCAAATATACAATATTCTACTTCATAAGTAGCCCAGTGTATCTTCAGCCACACCACTTGGAGTAAAATGCTACTTGGGGAATAAAGGGGGACAGAGTCTACCTCATAATTATAAAAGATAGTGGGAATAAGCAAAGGTTGGTATTTAATCATCTTATACCATAATTGATACCTTCCAATGAGGCAGAGCATGCGGATGGAAGCATATTTACTCATAAGGCAAGTAGACTGGTAGACATCCTTAAATGACAGTGGTCAAATTCTGCTGTCACACTGCAAATGAATTGGTGGCAGAACTTAGTTTCAGTTGTCTGAAAAAAGTCCTTTCTTATGTTTTTGCTGTGTAAGTAATAAATGGTATTTTTGTGAGGAAATAGTTGTGTAACTCATATATTCGCTCCGTTTGTGCTTGGAAGTTTTTGCCTCACCTGTGTCAAAACATCATAATCTTACAGCTGCTAATTGCAGCAGAGTGGCGCCTTGAGTTATTTTTGTGGTCAGCATGAGATGGCATGTGACATTATATGTTATAGTAACCCTCAATGAGGCCTTTCTATCGTAAAGATTTTAATGCAGAAAGAGGAGGGGGTGGAATCTCCCAACGTCACTTTAATCTGTAAGTACATTTTTCTTGATCATTAAGTAAAATTAAGGTGATTTGATTATTTGTGAGATTTACTACTTTAATACTAATGCACGGTGGTGTAACACATTAACTAGCTGATACTTTTAAGGCAGTTTGTCAAAATAAGTGCGTATTAGTTCAGTTCTGACTACGCTGGACTTTTGCCCAAGCAGAAAATGAGCACGTAAAAGCAGGAATTTAACATGATGAGTCATACCAATCATATTAAAAACTTACCTTTTAGGGAACACATTAGGTGATATCCCGCAGCCCATATTTAGTAACCCTCTGATTGACATTGGCAAGAATTTTGCTGTGTAGGAGCCACGTAGGGACTCCAGATTTTGGCTTGCTCTGTCTTTAAAATGCCGACAGATCAGATGTGTTCTGAGAACCACAAACAACTGAATCTTTTAAAAGAGCATTTTTTAATCTCTACCAGTTTCTTAACAGCCTATGAATAGGCATATGCTCTTTCAGCTGAGAACGTATATCAGGTTTCCTGGAAACCATCCCACTAGGGCATGACTGTAGCTCCAATATAAGCAGTGAAGCACTTAAAAGGGGGCTAATTAGCTATTTGCTGTACTTGACAGATAAAAGATGTATGCAAGCACAGAGAAAAGACTGCAAATATAGATATCCCTGATTATGTTATTGTCCAACATTTTAATTAATTTCTTAGACCATCTTTGTGTAATGTAAAAAGGTTTTAAAAGATGTGATAGTAACAAGGCTGTGGTGTTTCTTTAACTAATCACCATCACTGCAGGGTGCTGGAAATTTTAAAGCACGTTTTATATGCTCAGTTCATTGAAGAATTACTTTTACTTCTCCTGGCCCTAATTTTTCCTTTATTTGCAGAGCAGCAATGAGAAAGGTGTGATTTGATTCAACTAGTGTGCTGCCCAGAAGCCACGGCGGATGCCGTTTTGGCATGTAAATCATCTACAGAGGAGACAGACTGGCTGGTAACTACAAATAGGGGCAGATGATAAAACCTTTGGGCTCCATCCACAACTCTACGACTCATTCACTGGGTGAGGAAGTAATGCAGCTTCTCTGAGACTCATTTTAGCTACCCATAAAATTGAGGAATCATATTTATCTGTTACTTGTAAGCATTGTGTGGCTTCACACCCCACCCCCCCAAGTTCTCTGAAAGCCTCAAATGAAATTTCCTCACAATAAGTTTATGCTTCTAATTTTAGCCAAAACCAAATGCAACGTTGTGTACAAGGTGAGGCTAACCAAGCAAATAAATACATTAACCAAACCTTCTGAAACAAAAACATTTTGTACCAGGGTTTAGATTCCAGCAGGAATTAGGGTTCCTTTCTGGTTTACTGATAGGATTTCACAAGTTCACAACAATACACAGTCACCTTGACTATAAATCATTTTGGTGTGTTTCCAGCAGTGTCACAGGAAGGAAGGATTTGGCCCACGCCACGTCAAAATAATGGGGTATGCGGGTAAGCGGGTAAGTACCAGCAGAGTAAACAGCAGTACAGAAACCAGCAGTGTTTTAAGCTTTGTTAATAGCGAGGGGCCAGGTACATTAAAGTAGCAGACAATTTGTTTGATAAGCAATTGATATTTGACAGGCCAGTGACAGCCTTGTTGTCAGGAGATCACTGCTCCAGTCTCAGTATGTGACTTTAAAAACTTCACTAGGGGAAAAATTACAGTCAGGCAAGCAGCAGCAAGGCATAGCCTAAGGCGCTATCTGCCAATAACTAAGTCCTAGGGAAAACTGATTTGTGGCTTCTGATCACA
>JANHGO010000001.1:78117787-78137086 GCA_024606505.1 Aquila spilogaster | reverse complement strand
GTCTCTGGAGACATGTGTGCAGCTGTCTTTACCTTCTTACCAATCAACACATCAAAAGCTGCAGAATATATTTCCACGTTCAGAAATGCAAACTGCAAGTGAGATAAAGTTGCCAAACTAGACTTGAAAAAGAAAGTGAATGATTATGACCATACTCCAAATACAAAAATAAATCATATAGGATTGTGCAGAACTTTGCTATATATATAAATTTAGAACAGATATGATGGAGTTAATTTATCTGCTGGACAACCACATCATTTTAATGTAACTGTAAAGGATTAAAACAATTTTAGTATGTTTTTTTTTTTTGCCTGTAAAGCATCAAAAAGGAGAGAGCTCAAGCAGCCCAGGTGAATGCATATCCCCTTGCACGAAGTGCCTATTGAGTAATGCCATTTTCCATTGCTTTATTTCTATGAGGACAGAATAGTAAAAAATAATGTACCTGATGCCTTGGAAATACGTTCTTAATTACTATGCAAAGCATCTTACCTGCTTCAAACATGCTAAAATTGAAAATAAATAAATAAATAAATGAACCACTGCTATAGAAGTATTTGAAGGTAAAGCTGCAGGAGAGACAAGGTCAGCAGAATTGACTTAAATCATGTTCTGGTCTTCTGATCAGGTTAGAGATTCATTCAAATAAAGGTAGTATTGGCAAGATACAGAATGTCACCAATGAAAGAGCAGAGGTCCCTCATATTCCATCAATGTTACCAGAGTTTAAAACTCCACAGCAATTTTAGGGCTCAATTATACTTTGACTTAAAGTCCAGGTTTAGACACATTGGAAATAACAAACAAGCAATTTGTTTCTCTCCCAAATAAGTAAGAATTTTGCAATGTCTATTAATCAGCCAAAGATGGATCTGACTGTCAGCCTCACAATTTGAGACATATCCAAACCACTATGATCTTTCCTTGTTTGTACTCTCTCAGTAAGTCGGGAGAAAAGGTTTTCTAGTGAGACTTCTCTTTCTTCCTAGTCCAGATGAAGGAGAACACAGGAAAACACACAGTCCTTGCAGGATTTCAACATCTCTGCATGTCAGCTTGGCTGCAGCAGGGAAATAGCAAATATTTTTGCCATTTAGCATTCTGCTCAGTTAAAATACGTTTGTAGCCTGGCAAAGAAGAGAAAATTAAGCGTATAAAATTAAAAGCAATATAAAAATTCCCAAGGAATATCGATCTGGAAACTAATTTTGTGCTTTTTGATTTATATTAACAGACACCTGTTCCTGAATTGCCTATCGTGACCAAGATCAAAGGGGAAATTAAAACTACCTAAGAAATCTGGAACTAGAAAATATTAGTAACTTAGAGGAAGAGATCATTTAGATTTAAAATCTGTTTGTCAGGGCAGACTGCTCCACGCAAGCAAAGCAGAACAAGCTTGCAAGTGTGTTTTCAAAGTTCTGAGAGGTTCAACAGAATAAATTTCTGCATCTGTCAAGGAGTACCTATTACTATATTACTACTTATTATTACTACTACCGATTTTGATCTATCACACAGATGCCTCATTTTTGCTTTTATTTTAAAGAAAAATACCCGAAGAAGTATATATGTATCTCACATTTCTTTCTGTTAGACTTCTAGCAAAAAGCTTTTGCCCAGTGGATTGATGATAAATGACAAAAGATTCTCAAGGGGGAGGCAAGTAGTTCAACCTGTTCCCAAAGCTGCCACATCCTTCTTATTACAAAAACTTCTTTTCATATTAATTACAGCATTGTAAAATTAACTCATACAGACAACATTTTCCACATTGACATAGTTACTCTGGAAACTATCTTGAGACCTTACTTCTTGCCTGTGAAATACAGGAATGCCTCTATGGACACAGGAGTGATTGCTTGCTACCACGTTCTCAAAACATGCATTCAATTGTCCAAATCTTAGGGAGGAGAAAAAAATAACAAAAATCACACTTAGTAGAGGCTCTGTAGAAATAACTCCCTCTTTTAAAAGATTTACAAAGTGAAAAATTCACCCTGCTGAACTGACTGACTCGCACAAAAGATGGGATGGATGCAACCTTAGGCAAAGCAATTTGGAAGAGTTCCTCATGTTTTTCTCTCCTCGTTCTACCGAGGTTTCTGTCAGGTGCTGTGTGAAGAGCAGGGCACAGCCACTATTTCCTGGGCTTGTTGCTGCTGTGCCCTGTGCAGGTGGAGAGAAGGCACCTGAGCTGAAAGCCAACGTGGGTGAAAACTGGGAAGGGAAATATGGGGGTGGCAGAAATAAGTTCAATGGGCATGCAAGTGGAGAGAAGAGAGGGGAAAGTGATGAAGATTTCATTGAGAATGGAGCAAAGGAAGGAATGGATGACCATTAATAAGAAATTTGGAGCAAAACGTTTCTTGTAAGGAAACACTAATTTGTCAAGCTCGCAATTTTTCTGCAGAAATGACAGTTTTCCTATTACATTTTATTCAGGAAAGGGTTCTCACCTTCTGAATGGAAATTTTGGAAGAAGAAAAAGGCCAGGGGGAAAGAAGGGAAGGGCTAGAGAAAACTACTCAAAGAATAGCTCTGTGCTTCAAATGTTTTCCTAAGCTTCATGAGACTCCCCTCAAGGGCCTAATTCAGACTCAGACCTGTACTTCAGCCTCTCACTTTTCATAGAAATATCCTTACAGCCAGTGCACTGGCTGTTCCAAGGAGAGTCTTATTTCAAAAGCTTCTATGCAACAAACTTCATTATAGGCAAATTACTATAGCTCTAAAATTCATCATTCTTTAATTAGAAAATGCCAAAATTCAAAATCTTTTCCTTAGTCCATTTCCTCTCCACAGTGCCTTATTGTTCAAGTTTTAATGACACAGTCATGCCTTGTTTTCTCAGATCTGCCTTTCCTTATTCAATGTGCAGGATAGAGCCGCTCCGGAGATGGATCCGAGCTCTGAAGGCAGGTACTGTAGTACTACTGCTTCACCAAACATAGAAATTATCAGAGTAGGAAGCTGACAATCACAGAAGATGACAAGAGGTGTTGTCTTGTCTCATTGTCAGAGCAATTATCAAGAATGAAGACTTTTCTCAATAAGATCATTACCTGGGCATTGGTTTCCACCTAGGTACCTGACCACAGGCTGAAGTTGCTGGTCAGCAGAGTGCACTATGATCAGGTGTGCTTTGTATATAATAAGTACATACCATATCTTTTGAAGAAATAGAAAACAGTAAAACAAGTTCTGGATGAGGAAGTAAAGAGCTTCTTTGACCTCAAGCTGTCAAGCCTTTATAAGAGTCTGTTTCCACAAGCAGCAGCAGCAGCGCCTGATGATGGAACTGTTTGCTTACAAAGAAGTAAACACAAAACAAGAAGTTATTGCGTTTTCTGATCTTTAGCCTTCTCAAGTTTCTTGGTACATGTATTCCAGATTGCGTGGCTAGCTACTTTGTGAACAAATTGTCTTTCTTCATGTTTGGAATTTGAACTCACTTCTGAAACTAAGCACAGAAACCTAGCTCTTGAGACAGTCTGCAAAAAGTGTTTTTTCTTCCTATCTCTGCAGCAATTTAGGAACTGATTGGGTAACATTATGTTTTCTACTCCTAAAAGCTGTAAATTTTTAAGTTTTTAAAATTTTAAGGACATTATTTTCATAATGACGTGACACAGACATAGAATATGAAATATATATATTTAAATTCTATTCACGAAACTCTGAAATTCCAGAACAGAAACCCCATGTAAGGAACACTAGTACACAAAAATGTAAAGCCAAGCTCATTTCACATTTCTAGAAAGGGAATTCCACAGTCTTAGTAAAACTTTAGGTTTCACTGAGGCAGACTTCAGAAGTAGAATATAGGTCAGCAGTCCGGAATACACTGATTCCAGCCCTCAAGAGAATACATATGGCAAGGACTGGTCAGCTTCTGAAAATTAGATGTAGCTCTCCAGTTCTAGTGTGTCGTATCTCCTCCTCCATACTTTCCCATAGAGTTTTTAGGAGGCTGAATTGACCCAAAAATCACCTCCACCAGGGATACAGCAGCCACACACCTTGTCAGCAAACACAGCACATGCATAGCTAAAAGGTAGAGGTGTTGTTGGAAATGACAGCTCAACATTCAATCCCATTTCTCCCAAGTTTGTGTTGTATTTTTGCAGGAGCCCACATCAGCAAGACAGTCAGGCCTTTCCCCTTTTCTTTTGTTGACCCAAGAGCACATCTGAACATAGGCATTACTGTGACTTTTTTTTTTTTTGCTTTAATAAGGTAACCTCAGCACTTTCAATGCAGCATATTAACCATAACACAAGAATGATTACTCTAGTATCTGCCATGATCAGTGAAACCCGAAGGTGTTACCTCATGTATTATTCTAGAAAATGAGTGAGCCCTACTGACGGTAACTCCAAACACAAGCCTATTAACCAGGATTGCCCTAGGTAGGGCACTTGCTTCACATCTGTGCGGTCAGAGGGATCAGAGGCCACTAGTTCACCCTTATCCATGTGCATCCCGTACTGCCACAGCATCTCAGTCAGCCACAAGGAATCCAGAGACTTGAGAATAAAAAAACTGGTCCGAAGTAGAAAAAGTGCTTATTCAACCACTACCAATAACGCTGTGCAGAATACATTAGCCAATTTAATGAGGCCACTTCTAAGCATTGCATCCAAAGAGATTAATTTGCAGACTGGTACAAGTGTCCTCAAAATCCCACTCAATATATCACCTACCTCATTCTTATGTGCTTCACTCCGTTTTCCTTAACTTTGTTTACTGAGAAACATTTCAGTCCCCCATAGGTACAGCTTTCCAATTATTTTCCGCCTTACAGATTAAATACTATATAGTAACAAAAAAAGACACCACCTTGGTTGGTGAAGGAGACCTGTCTTACACTTTGCTAACATTACAGCCAGATTTCATGGTCATGGGAAAACAAAACACCCCAAATGGAGCAGTTATTAATTCAATAAATCCAGCTGCTCTCAGTGCTCTGGGCAAAAGGCAAAGTTAAAAGCAGCTGCTCATTGACGACATGTGCGACCTGACCAGGGGAAGGTAGCTGTTTTAGCACATCATACACCACTTTGAAGGCTGACTGCACTCAATTTCTTAGACAATCTACACACCATTTTCAGTTCTGTACCTCTATAATTTATCACAACAATACCTCAAGCATACAGATGGGGGGGAGGGAAACGAAAGCAATTTACAGTATCAAGATGAAAGAAACTGGATGGCTTGAGAGGACCTACTATGTAAATCATATCCACAACTTCAAGGAATGTCGCCATAATATTCTGGAATTAATTTTTCCAACATTCCTGTATAGGTCACACAAAGGTAAATGTAGTTTCCTCCTCCCCCAACCACTATATCTGGAGTTGTTTATCAATATGTTAAAGAGGAAATTGATTCTACCTCCCCTTTTCTACAAGGACAATAAGAACCTTATGTATAAAAACTTCTGATAAAATAGCAGCAATCAGTAAAAAATTAGCATGCAATCTGTCTATATCTCTTCTCTTTAAATTTTGTAAGCACATCCTTCAAAAATTACCCTTCATAATTCTCAAGATTAATAAAAGAAAATCTTTTCGCACTGATGGGTGAGATCCCACATAGTGCATCCCATTAAGATGTATCTCAACAATTCTGGCTAACTTTAATTAAAAACAACAAATGCAAGCAAAATGATGTGCTGTCTTCATAAGCACTTCTAATAAATTTAATATGAGATGTAAAAATTATTATTTTTAACTTGATTACAAACACAGAACTACATTTTCAGGCAGCTTTGTAAATCACAATCACTAGACACATCTGTTAAGTCAACGGTGTGTTCTTCAAGAGGAAAACACTAATTTGCAATTGTGACTATTTGCAGATGCAACATTTTTTTTGGTAGTGATGGTTACCCGATTTCTTTTGCACACAAGCGTATTATTCACGTATTCAGCAAGTGCACCATATATCCCAAGGAAAGCCAAAAGCCCACGTGCAAGTCTCTGTACACAGTTTTCCCTCTTCTCTCAATTATCAGTGATATATCTATCTAAGAGGCCTCTGGATTTAACCACATTTATTGTGCGCTTCTCAGAACGTCAACTGCAAACTGCCTCTCAGTCTCTCTCCCCCAGGATTTACTTTTAAAGGTACAAGCATGTTAACAGATTCAAATAGCTGCTATGGAAAGAAACCATCATGAATATGTTTCCTTCTTCCCTCAATTGTGGATTTCAATCTCAAAACACAGTAGGCTGTGTTGCAAAGAGCAGTTGCAGTTCCAGGATTAACTCCAGACACCTCCTGCTTTAACAGGCTCAGAGCTGGGGCTTACACCAGTGGAAAGGTGATACAAGAGATATTAATCTCTTGCACTGCACACTGGTGGGTCCTGACATTTTGGGTCAAGCAAACTTTTAATTAATTGGAAAACTATTTGAAGTTATATTTAGATATTTGCAAATATACTCCACATTTTTCTCTCCTACCAAGGAATACATTTTTAGATTCAAGACAACCACCTTAAAAGACAGCCTCTTTCTAAAACAACACAAACTAAGACTGTTTCATCAGAACATGCAGCAAATTCATAATATGTGGTTTCACGCAGGAAAAGTAACCTATCTCCACATAAAGGCAATAGGGGTTTACATATTAATTCTTGAATGCATAATCCCCATAACTCCAAGTCTGCTTCAGCTCAAATTCTTAGATTGCTATATGTACAACAGTCATACACACACAGAATATCTAAACATTGTGTTTCTAGTACCATTCTTCATGGAGGCACTTGCATAAGTCTGCATCGCTGCCTACCAAACACATTTTAGATGCAAGCTGTTCAGTGAAACATTATTATTCCCTCATAGTTCAACTCCTTGCTGAAATCACCCATTCCCTGTTTGACTCCATCAGGGCACAAAAGCTGACTTATAGTCACAATTTTGTTTTTCTCTTCCAGTCCTAACATGTCATCTGGAATTTTCAGCTCCCCTACCGTGAGACCCTGAGAATCCTACCAACATTTAACTTCTAGCCATTGGGCTACAAAAGTATTAGAACTGTTGTATTAGAGAACTGATCATCAGATCCTATTTCACTCCCCTGAAATTTGCAGTGAGTGAACTGCAGGATTTAAGGTACACAAAGTCACCATCAGGCATTTACCACTTTACCTGGCTAAAGGATGTTGGTCAATATGCATGTTGGACAGGGAGCACTTTACAGTTCTTGTCAAAAACACTGAATTCCATTCAGAGAACATTTCTGGCCTTCTAAAAATGCCAGCCATTTCAACAAGCCTCTTTGGTAATTTAAAGCACATGAGTTTAAAGGAATTTGAAATATATTTTTTAAAAAAGTAATTGGTAAGAATTTAAAGTGTAGAAATATAGTATGGTACCTACCAGATCACCATGCTAAATAATAAAGGTCCTTCCACGGAGTAAGTAGTCCTGTAACAGCAAATGCCTGAAGGCAATAACATTACTCATACTAAACTGGATTCATTAATTTTACAGAATCACAGAACTGTAGGAGCTGGAAGGGACCTCTGGAGATCATCCACCCTTCCCCATCCCAACTAAAACAGATTCCCTATGGTAGGTTGCACAGGAAAGTGTCCAGATGGATTCTGAGTATCTCCAGAGAAGGAGATTCCAGAACTTGTCTGGGCAACCTGTTCCAGTGCTCTGTCACCCCCAAAGTAAAGATTTCCCTCATGATCATATGGAATTTCCTGTGTTCTTGTTTGTGCTCGTCACCCCTTATCCTGTCACTGGGCACCACTGAAAAAAGCCTGGCCCCACCCATTTTTTTTAATAACAATTAAATCTTGACTCTGTATTTAGTTTACAAAAGCATATGTGTTAGCATCTCTCTACAGCTACCCGAAAGGAGGTTGTGGTGAGGTGTGGGTTGGCCTCTTCTCCCATGTAACTTGAGACAGAACGAGAGCGAATGGCCCCAAGTTGCACAAGAGGAGGTTCAGTTTGGAAGTTAGGAAAAATTTATTCTCTGAAAAAGTGGTCAGGACAGGCTGCTCAGGGAGGCGGTTGATTCACCATCCCTAGAGGTATTCAAGAGATGTGTAGATGTTGTACTAAGGGACATGGTTTAGTGGAGAAATATTGGTGGTGGGCAGATGGTTGGACTAGATGAGCTTGGAGGTCTTTTCCAAGCTTGGTGACTCTGTGATTCTGTCTTGCTCATAATAACACTATGTTATGTACAAAATTTTGAAAAGGGACATATTCTTTTGCTAGAAATAATAAAAAAAAAAATAGGACTATTGATATGTTCTTGCTTGCTTTTAAATAGAGAAATACAGAAAATAATTTCTCATCTGATTATTCCCTCTAGGTCTATAATATAAGTAACAGTTTGAGCCCCTGGTGGACTAGGGAGTGGTTTTAGCCACTTCTTTACAAGAGAAGGTTCTTCTTCAGGTACACAGCCTGTGTTAGGTGTGAGTGGATCAAATGGGTGAATCAGAGCATCCAGAGTGCAGGGAGCCGGCAAGGCAAGAGCAGGCAGAGCTGCCATCACAGAGAATACAAAGAACTGCAGAGCCAGCCTGATTCCCCTGTTGGGTTTACAGCACCTGCGCTAAATTTGCACCCTGTCTGTTCAGGTGTGAATGACGCCCAGCAACACTTGGACACTCAGCTCTGAAGAAGGTGGAAGCTTGCTGTACATATACAACAAATCTGACCAACACCAAGCCCAGCACAGCTCAGAGGAAGGGCAATCAAAAACAGAGAGAGAAGAAGCAGCGCTCGCAGTAGTCACTGGGGTAGGTTGTGAAGGTTTATGTCACTTAATCCAGAACTTCTGTCAAAGAGCTGCAGCCAAGAGAAAAAAAAAAGGGCATCACACCCTACCTAACTTCAGAGAGATCACTGAAGTGGGCTGAATATGCTCCTCCAAACAACAAAGGTTGGAAAGGAGGAAAGGAAGGAGTTTGAGCTTGTGAGCTTTTAGGCACCAGGAACTTCCCCCGCAGGGCTGTGGAACCAGTGGCCACTCATCCCTACTGCTGGGGCTCACCCAGGGCTGCCAGGTCTGGGTGAGCTGCAGCAGCAAGGATGAGTGGCATCCAAAGGCTCTCCTGGGAGGCTAGCTCACTGCCCTGACAGCATTTCAACTTCTACTGCTGCAAAGCAGAAAGCCAAAAATCAATCAGGAAGCTTTGTGCTGTAACTCTTGTCCCACACTCCTGTAAGTGCTCTTCCACTGACTGGTATTCAGGAGGGAGGTAAATGCATTCCTTTCTTCTTAGTTTGTTTTCCCATGTGGTGATTGTAACCACTCATTTTCCATGTTCTTGGGCTTGGGCTTTTTCTCCCTTTCACTTTCCTGTATATTTTGGATGTTCCCCATCTTGATCTGGAAAGAATAAAACTTTTTGTTGCTACGAAACTTCTCCAGTTCACAATGAGATTCACAGAAGAGATACGTGTATAATTTGTATTAAAATTATAGTCAAATAATCACACTATGAATGTTGTATTTGTGTTGTCTTGGGCAGCTGTCAGACCTTAAATGAGGGGAAACAACAGTAAACACAAAAAAAATAAAATCACAATAATTTGTATACCCTATGTACTAGCTATGAGAAGAAGAATTCCAGCTGCAGGATATTTTGTAATGAACAAAGTTTTCCACGTAAGATCAGAACAGAGAGTTTCTGCTCAATCAATTTTATAAAATTGCTAATCAGTGCTCCATTTTTATAATTTGGAATCCAGTTACAGGACAAATTCACATCATTATCACAGGAACATGTTTTTTGGGGTGTGTTTTTCCTTAATGACTGCACTTCTTACAAGTACAGTGGGCTGTAAGGCAGCCTCGCTTTTGTTCCTTCAATATGCCAGCATGGCAGTACAAGGGGAAGGAAGCTCTGACACTCATGCAGTCTTTCACTTTCAGTGGATAGATCCTTCTAGGGAAGAGCAAATTAAAACACCGCCACATTCAGTAGCATATATGATACTATCATGAAAAACAGTATGCTTTTTCTATAAGTGACAGAATGCTGCAGGAGATCCTGAGAAGATACGTATTAATGTATATATTTGTACTATATAATTACTGACACATAGCTCCCACTAGCTCAAAACAGCTAATGTGGGCAGCATCATAGCAAATGACAGGGCTTGACTCCTCTAATACCATCAGTTTAAACTTGCTGTCTTGTCTGTGTGAGTGTTAAAAAAAATTCTGAAGTGCTTATGTTACGTTTAATCTGATATATTGAATGTCCCTGAAGACTTATTCTATAATAGTTTTCTTTAGACTGTTACACTAACTCCTTCCCCCACACACCATTTTTCCTTTTCTTTTAAATAACAAATTTCTTTTAAAAAAAATAAAATAGAGTGTGCGTGAGACAGAAAGCTTATATTTCAGGGAAGAGCAGAGTGAGGGGCCAGGGAGGCCACATAATTGGGTGTGATGTGTCAGCTTCTCCCGCGACTGTAGGGACTATTCTGTCATCACTTCCGTAGTGAGAAAGCGAGAGGACTGCACAAATCCCCGCGTCTCCCGTGACTTAACCAAACACTGCGGTCGCCTCTCAGAGAAAAGTCGGTCAAAAGGTGTGCAGGTGGTTTATACATTAGCAAAGGAAACGAGAGGGGTGCGTTTTAGAGAGAGGCAGAGAATGAGATAGTGTGACATGAAAAGCAGGGGAGCTTGCCAAAACCAGCATATTCATATTGTTTTCGCCACACAAATTGCACTGAAAATAAAGCAAACTAAAAAACCAACCTAAACTCCACAATCTAAAGCTATGCTAGCCAAAGGTAGCCATAGCTTACTTTTCAGCTTTGAGTTACTCTGTAAACACAGCTCTTCCATTATTTCTCTGGTTGTTTTCTCTTCCCTAAAGGGAAAACAGAAAAACCTAACAATGCATCACACTTCACCTACATTCTGAGCAATTTCTGAGTGGGCAGATAAACACAGCTAGTAGTTAAGAGACACTGCAGCTGCATTCCTCTCTTCCTAAACCTTCATAACAGTCACCCTGTAGTCCCAGCGCGCAGGATTTATCCCCCCTACCTTAGGTGTTAGAAATATGAAGCTTCAGTTGAAGTTGGTCGTCTCCTTATTTTCAGAGGAATGAAATAGGCAGATTTACAGAATGGTTCATCTAAGAAATCTTTGATACCTGTCTTAAAAGGAGAAGTGTACCCTATAATTTCTGTTTTCCCCCCAATTACAAAAGAGCATAGACTTATAGTTCAGATGCAGACATCTGCATATAGGGTGAATATAGACTCATTGTATGTCTACGGCTTCTTGCGTGACAGAACGAAGCATCAGCGCTCAAAGAAGCAAAGAAAAAAAAACTGGGTTCCTTTCTTTCTGTTTGAAAAAATTCACTTTTAAACCACATCAAGTTTTATAGAAGAAAAGGACTGTATACTGTACTTCAGTTTTGCCGTGTTCCTCCTTTGTACTTCTGCTGCACTTAGTTGAATTGGAGTCCTCCTTCAAGCCATGGTCACAATCTTTTCTGGTTCTGGAGCCCTAAAGATCAGAGAAATAAAAAATCACAAAATTGAATTAAATTTCACTACATGTCTACTGGAACACTCTTGTATACATTTTCTGATTATACCCCATATAAATGTTATTTGTTCATCTTGGGAAACTGTCTGACACCAGAAGGAATGGTGTTAATTCATACAATCCTAACAGTCTGTATTCCAGGCACAAAAGGTGCATTCCAATCTGTATCAAATCATGGAACAGAAATGCTATTTTGCCAGTTTCCCACGTACCTAGACAACTTCTGAACTTCAATAGTAAACTGGACACATGCTAAATGTCAGAGTTTATTCTTTGGTGCTGCAAATAGGTCAATAAAGCAAATCTCTCCCAGGTTACACTTCACTTCTTTGTTTTACTAGTAAACTTGGTCCTGCAGAAATTCACTCACGCAGTACAAGCTGTTTCAGAGCCCTGAAGCAAGAATTCTTCTTGCTAGTGCCTAGTACAAATATGATGTACATACGCACATACTGAAAATCTCTAGTTTCCAGAAAAGAAAAAATCAGGGATGTACTATAATCTTTGTAGCGTCTAACTTGTGATACAAATTTTTAGACTGTGGATCAACACTATTTTTCACTGGGACTAGCAACAGGATTTCAGGGCACCATTTGCTTCTCTGAGTCCTGTCCCTTGCACACAGAGGAAACTGCACTGTAAAAGAGCCCAGAAAGATTTACAGATTTTACAGATTAGGAGGTCTGTGCAGGACTAACCAGTAATGAAACAAGACCTACAGCTTTTCTTTTTTCTTTCTTCTTTTTTTTTTTTTTTAAAAAAAAAGAAGCTATAACAAGCCATAAAAAGAAAATAGAAGTGCATTGTTAATATTTTAGGTCTTTGAAATAATGGAAAATGTAGTAAAGGAAGAGACAGAGCACGTGTATGGACCGGGCCACATCTCAGACCTGTTTCGATGCAGAGTAGTCTTCATTACTTGAAAACCTTTCATGCTAGGGCTGAAAAAAAGTGTACCCAAGAGGTTATCTGAAAAACAGATTCATAATAAATGTATCATGTGTAAATTAATTCAGATACTATTAGAAATGACATGAAATGGCTCTTGAAGCTCAGGATTAAAGCTAGCCTGAATACCCCAAGTGGAAACAAGCAGATTAATTTGGTTTACAACCCTTAATGTTTGTGTGTATGTTTTTATTATTAGGATGGGAATCAGGGATGCAAAACACTGTGTTTGCAGTAATAATCCTTTGATCAGAACCAGAAAGTATGAGAAAACTGACAATAAAGTTTGCTCTCATGAGAGGAACTCCGTCTCCATTGGAGCAAACAGCATCGAGTTACCAAAGCTAAATAGCAGGTACATTAGAAGTACCCTAATGAGCACAGCCTTTGTATCTTGCAGTATTTAAAAGGGTTGCATTTGAAGAGCATGCAAAAACAGAAACAGATTTCCTTTCTACTCTCTCTGTATTATATATTAGATTATTATTGCCATACGTGAGGTCTGTGGAATTTGGGAAAGAGCTTTCTTTATGGGCATGACAATGAATAGGATGAGCTCCAGAAATACTATGCCGCAGGGTACATGTTGTGAGACAGGTGTCCCAACCAAAGAAAATTTCTTATTTGACTTTGCTAGTCTGAAATGCACATTAATCTCCTGACAGGGTCACTGCTAAGATCATAGGATTTATTAGTTCAAACATCAAACATTTATAAGTTCAAACATTTCACATACAATAAGGCAGAAAATTATTAGCTTCGTATTATATACATGACCATAAGTGTCCTATTTGGTTTGCAAGTCTGCAGCCACATTGGGACTGAGGAGTTAAAAAACATGACAGCAACAATTTCTTAAAAACTTTGCACACAAGAGACTTTCAATTTTGTGGGAAACAACCCCAGTTATAAAGAACTCAATCAAATCCCTTGATTTAAATGGTATAATTACTGATTTCATTTGCAAATTGCTATTAAGTGTATTTCTCTTAGGACCAGAAATCTATTCACTTAGCAAGTTTCTACTGACAAGTTCTACAAAATAATGACTTCTTTTCTTTTATATATTTATTATGACAGAAGTCTGCTTGACACTTCTTTGTTCACTGTCATCTTGTGCTTAGAAGCCAAACTCACTGTGCAAAGGGACTGTGAAGAAGACAGGCTATACTTCAACAGTAGCAAATTCAAAACAACCCAAAAGAAGAAAATTAGGCAAAAATTTTGAATCAAAACTACCAAACATGGCTGGTTGTATTTCTTTGATTAATTTTCTATTTTCTATTCTTTACACAGAAACTTATACACAATACAGTTTCCATGCCACTATTACTTTGAACAGAATTTATTTCTTAAGTATCAGTACTTCTAAAAGCCTATACTCAATTTTTAGAATATATTTATGTACTTATCTACTAACGTTTATGTTGTTCCTCCTTTTGTTTAGACTAGGGATTTACAGATTCCACAGAGCTAACACAGGAAATATTTTTTTTAGAAAACAATTCTGGAATAACTCTATTTTTGACAGACTCACTATTCCAAAAACACATCTGACTGATAAGAAATTACTGACCACCATTGTGAGACTGAGTCCAAGTAACACAGGAGTGGCAAAATAGCAATCAAAGAACAGAGTTCAATGAATATGTTGAAATTACTGCTAGTTTCTTAACCAAAGGTATTAAATAACAAATAAAAAAGATATTCATGATGAAGAGCTTCAGGAAGAACTCAAATCTGTTTAACACCCTTGAAGAAATAAGGATTTTCAGTTCTGAGAAATCAAACTCTGAAGAAAGTTAATATTCTTACTGAAGCAAGAGCTGAGTAAGATCACAACCAAGCTGATGTACCGCCCCCACTCAAACAAAAAGTTAAGTGTGATTCTGCAGCTTAGAAGCCATCCCATCTCAAAGATCTGGGGCAGAAGTATAACTCTGAGCAAAATGAGTAGAGAGTACAAAGCAAAGCAGAATGCAGGTTGACTAGCCTTTTTAATTAAATGTGTCTATGCGCACAGAGCAGAAGTACAAACGGATCTCTGGGCGGGGTAATTAGATGGAAATGCCCTTACTATAAAATAAAAACTATGTGGTTGGTGCTCACCAATATTTTTAGGGTAATCTGTTGCAGAATAAGACATAGGGCCACGTCACTGAAAAAAAAACCAGTTGGAAATAGGAAAATAGATTTTAAAGGAAACCCAGCTTTCATAATGGAAAGCATTTTTCAGTGAATTCCTATGAGAATCTACAGTTCAAATGTCTCATAGATGATACTGAAAAGGAATAAATTTTGAGACAAGGAGAGTTTACACCATAAAAATTTATCACAAAAATTAAAGATAAAGCTGGCTTGATTTCAGAAAGATCTCATGATGATGTGGCTGGGGGCTGGGGGAGGAAGGGGACAGAATAAGAAAAAGAAAAATTAAGTGCAATATCAATATGAAACAAAATACAGGGAATTTTACTCAAGTCATGGTAGACAATAAAATGCATTCAGGAAAGCACACGTGGACACACTGTGGACGCTAATGTCTATGTATGGAAAAAAGAAAAAGAACAAATTCAAAATTATTATGTGCATAAGAGAGGATTAAATAAAAAAAAATTAAAAAAAAAGAGCATTATGGAAGCGTAAGACATTGGTGTAGTAGTCCCTTCTTGAATACTGGATGATGTTCTGATGTTCTGACCTCAAGAATACAGCAGAGCTTCAACAGATAGAAAGGATGGCCCAGAATGGCCAACAATGAGCAGAGATGCATAAGCTTTCTGCAGGAAGAGAAATTAACTAGGCTGGGACCCTCTGACCTAGAAAAAAGAGGCAGGTGAGAGAGAATTTCTTCCCTGCTTATGTTCTCAAGTCAAAATTTCCACCGTGTTTCACAGCAGAACTAGGGAATATAAAATTAAATCATTAGGCAGCCAGTTTAAAATAAGCACTTTACCAGGAATTCCTTTTTTTTTTTTTTATTCCAGATAATTCATAATTAAACTGATTGATTAAAGTAACCCTTTGATACATTTTGCCAGAAATATAAATAAGAATTAAAATGCAACTAGGCAATTTTAAGGAAAGGAAGGCTATTAAGGGCGGTAAAATGTAACAATATGGTAAAACCCATAAAAAGAAATCCCTAAAACTCAGGTCACTGGAAGATGGAAAATATTCTCTGTTGAACTTGTTCTTCTCTATGGTGAGCTTGTTCACCATAAACAGGCTAATGGAGAAATGCACTCTCCTTTAGTGAGATTCAACATGGTCACTCAAGTTCCTACCCCAAAGCACCAAGAAAACAAGATTATTCTTGGAAGAACCAGGTAACAGAAAACACTGACTAAAAAACATTTATCTTCCCTAGAAATAAATACATTTCATGCACTTCCACCTCAGTCAGGTGGAAAAAGAGAGAACAGGACAGGAAAATCCACCTCAAATTGTACCATACTTCTACTTGTTCTCTGTAACTGAACACCTTTGTGAGAATTCATGGGCAAGAATAGTAGCTCTTATTTTATAAAAGTCATTTGAAAATCCCTTGAGAGTATCATTTTGTTCAAAGTATTTCAGTTGTTTAATGCAAGTTAGACAACTTGTAAGTTGCATGAATGCTCAATACACTTTGAACTAGCCTTAAACATAAGTAAAATTCTTTCTTCTCTAAAACTGAAAATCTCTGCTGGGTTACAAGAATAGATTAGCTGTGACAAATCTATACTGGTTTCATGGTTGTCCTTAGGTACCTACATCTTTCTTAATTGTCCATGGTCAGTAAATTACTATGCTGTCTGAGAACAGAAATTCTAGCATTTATTTATGTACTATTTTAAAATACTAATAAAAATCTCAAACATTAACATAGCTGTTTGATGCATGCTGAGCTAGAAAGAATTATTTTATTCTTGAGCCACATTTTCTAGTACGCTAATGGAAGTTACAGAAGATCATAATTTTACTTTAAAAACCCACTAATCCTGGAAAATTACAGAAATCAACCAAGGCTTTTTCCATTGACGTATAGCTTCCAGACCTCAGAGAGGCTGAACATGGAAGCAGTCTGTTCACCCTGTAGCAATACTCAGCCTGATTCATAAGAAACTCTTTTCCTATTCCCTGAGCTTCCTAGGATCATCACCACTCAAAAAGACTGTCAGCGTTTGGTCATCATTCAACACTGAAGCCGCTTTAAAGTGATAAATGTCACATTTTTACCAGTTACCTCAGTTCCTCTTTGAGTAAAATCCCCTATCTCTTGTAACTATTTGCAATTTGATGTTTAAATTATTTCATTATTTCTCTTCTCAGAGTTTTAGTTACAGAATCTCTTTTTTAGACAACAAACAAAAAAATTGCTTATTTATAAACAATCCCAAGCAAGTTAAAGAACGTAAAACTACTGACATTGGTATTGTGGTCTCTGACATCACAAAGAGTCTCATAAGACTCTGTTTTTGTACCATACTTATTATGCTATGTCTTTTTTATTTCACTGAGCTTTTGATTTTCTAAATCTTTTACAGTTTTACTATTCTATTTTCTTTTTCTACAGAGGGCACCATTATTGTTTACTTCCTCATATATTAATAAAGACTTTTTTTATTCCAGGGATGAGACAGTCAACTGTCTATCGGTCTATCCCTCAAAAATGTAGAAGGGACCAAGAATATCTCATTCCAAGCTTTTTCTCTTCATTTTCATCCTAACTTGTCCTCATTAAGGAAAACAGCATCTCCACTTCTCTCCAAGGGATGAGAGGACGAGGCTTTATTGCTTTATTTTGTTTTATTTTGCATGCATTTTGTTGCATATTAATATTTTCAGAGTCAGGATGTGCACAAGCAATACAACTGTTATATTCTTATTGTCCTCTTTGTCTAAAGGAATTACTTTTGTCTTCTTTGTTTTCTGTAATGGAATACGAGAGTCACTGTGTCACATCAGAGCAGTGCTCCCTTCAGCATCCGTCACAGAATGCCTTTGCTGAAAGGTGTGGGAAATTCTGTGCTATGACCTTATAGTGAACTACCAAATAGGGGACTTTCTTCCTCAAATACATTAATTGCAGGCTGATATATTCAGAAGCTTGAAGACTTAAATCCCTGTCCCAATATCTTCTCTTACATAAGTCTGGGAATCTTTTTAGTGCCATACATTTCCATGAAACATTATTCTAGAGAAAGACTCCAGGATGCACGAGAAGATAACATAGCATCTACAGTATATAATGTGCTGTTGGAAACAATGTAACACTTCTGTGCGATTCTCTAAATGATTATTTTTTACATTAGGAACAAGGTTTTTAACGTTACTCCTTCTGCAGAATCTACTTCTAACGCATCATCAAATGTAAACATTGTCTAAAGCCCCCTTCAAGTAAAAGTAGTGTAATTCTGACAGTAGCTAAAAAAGAAGGTATTGAGTTAAGAGTAAAAAGTTTAAAAACAGGAATGAGTCTTATTGAGATATACTTTATTAAAAATACAGAAATGAACTTTAAAGAATTTTAATTATTCACAGAGAAGATTCTAGCTCAAGTGTGTATTAACATACTTCCCCCATTATTAGCTTTTGCATTCCATTAATTACTTTCTTAACTATTTCCTTACCTTAAGTTTGTATGAAGGAAGGCTGTTTTCAGTTTTCTAGTGAGGGCGAAAGAGTTCTGTACAAATATATCCCTGCAGAATAAATGTATGCAATTTATTATATATTTATATATATATATAAAGGAGGGAAAAAATGTCTTTACCTTATTTTCCATTTGGCCTGAAACAACAATACAGACTGGACCATGCAATTAAATTATCTGCTGAGACCAAACATTTCCTGTACCATTTTTCAAGAAATGACCTGTCTTTCACCCTCTTCTCTTCCTCTTTCAGCAGTGTTACTTCCAGTAAGCAGTAATTTGCTTTCAAGAGTCTATATTTACAAAGTTACCTCGTGTACTGTCATCTGAGCTGTCACTCTAACGTCCGCACCCATAAACAGGGAAAAGTCTGAAGTGTCAAGTACCTCCTGTGAGTATTTGCTTGTAGTACGTGCAAAGACATCCATATCCCTTTCTTAGCACTGCTTTTCCTGCATTCTAAGTAAATTTCTTTAGATTTGGTCTTGGTTGCCTACAATGGTTTTCTGAAAACTGTGCAACCTCACTGACAAACTATAGCTGGAAGCATTGTACTTACATAGATACATAATTTTATATATTCTTTATAATGTCAAGTATGAGATACATCAAAATATACTCATGAAAATAAGTAAAAATAAATATATGTTGTATTATAATATAGCATGTACATAGTATGATTTATAACTATCTAAAATAGTGACATAAACAAATACAGAGAAAATAAATATTTACTTTTATGTTTTTGATTGGGCAATTTTTAATTGTGTACCGATACAACTGTACAGTGTAACAGCCTGTAGACACAGCGAACCTTTCTAAGAAGCAACACAATGAAATATGTTTAGCAGCACTGGGAAGCAATCATTGAGCAAATCACTCCATGTAGCAGTCACCATCTATTTTCCATGAAGCATATGGCAAAGCATGTTAATGTAAAGCACAGATACTGCACGGCAGTGTAGTGTTACAGCGTGCAGCAAGAGACCAGCAGCCTGCCCCTGAGCCACGGCAGCCTGAAACCGTGCACAAGTGCTTACAGCTGCAGTGACATGGTGCTAAGCATGTTTAAAGACTAGTCCCAGTCGAGCGGCATCTTATCCAACCAGAAACAATCCCACAATCCAGCTCTTTTTAAGTGATCATCC
>JANHGO010000001.1:78085258-78116996 GCA_024606505.1 Aquila spilogaster | reverse complement strand
CTAAAATCACATCACAGAACCCAATTACACTTTGGCTTTGCAGATCCACAGATAACCTCTTAAAGAGCAAACTCCCTCACTGTGTCGACCCCTGACCTCAAGCTCTTTTTCCAGTCTTCAGCAGCACCACATGTTTCTTTCCCAGAGTGAGCCAGGACTTGGAGCTGCAAGGTTTTTGAGGGGTAGCAAGTGCTCCAGTTATCATAACTTTAAGGCTAAGGGAGCACACTGCTAACATCTCATTCGTAAACTTTAATGCATCCCTTATACTAGTATTTAATTTAGTTTGAACATTATTTATGAAGGAGTTTTCAGTAAGTATTTTTCCATTTGTTGAAGGTTTTTAATAATTTATAAGTAATAATTTTATTTGGCTCTTAAAGGGCTTTAAAATATTATGCGACAATTGAATACTTTAACAGGCACTGGAAGTTGAATTACAAACAAAGAAATGTATTTACATCTTAATTTTAGGAATTATTTTAGAAATTGATCAAATAAGAAGCACAGAAAATTTTGTTTAACAACTTGTCTTCCCTGAGGCTTCACAATAGCAATCACACCATTGGAACTTTTTCTTCTTACACTCAGCTATAATAAATAGTAAAAGCAAGACTTCTTAATGGTTTATAGTTTCTATGATTTCTACACCGTGTCAGGACAGCAGGAGCTACAGCAGAACATTATTAGCTGGCTTCCCCCTCCAAAAAAAAAACAAACAAAAAAAAACAGACAACAAAACAGCACAATTCTGGGCACTTAACCGTATTTGGGGCAAAACAGTAAAAATGATACCAGAAACAACATCTTTCCACATGCATGTACATAACTCTTCTTTACTTAGAACTATATGTGCATATATATATTTATCTTAAGGAGATATGAGCAGCATCCACCCATACACTGCTGAGTACTGACACACAATCACCTGCAAGTTTCTGACAACTTACCTTGATGACAGGCAAAGAGTTGTCCACTTTAGATAACTTACTGCTCAAAGCTACGCATATATATTGAGACTGTCCATGTTTCTCTGATATTTTAAGCCCTTGTAATCAAAAACATTGACATTTGTCTCAGTTGCTCTATATGCCTTCTGCTTGCTGAGCATAACTCACCTGACAAACTGTTCTTCCCAGCTACTGCAGCTTCCCCTGCAATGACTTCTCCAGGCAACATTTCCACTATGCTAAATTAAATAAATGATGGAGGAATTGTGTAGGTTGGCCAACTCCTTTTCTTTCCAAAAAGACACAGTCTATTTCTTACTGACTGACAGATTACCATGACAAGCCATTTGGCACTGAAACCATATATCCTTATTTCTCCTCCTTTTTTTTTTTTTTTTTTTTTTGGCTTAAATTCAGTCTCTCTGAATTATTCACTCAATTACTTTGACTGGATAGCAAAAATTATGTCTAAAGGATACAACTTAAGGAAGCAGGAGGGACCCAAAGAAGTTAAAACTATCCATGAACTGAGAAGCATGCAGCTATCTCCTGGTGTACTGCTCATTAAACTACATAGTACTAGTTATTGAACTACAGCATGAAAAATCTTTGCAACTGAAAACACTGGTTCTAAACTAGGAAACTGACACAGAATGGATGAGACTGGAAGGAACCTTTTGGAAGCCCTCTTGTCCAACCAAACAGATAATTTATGGGTGGACTGACTGACTGTCAGACCTACTTCAAACTAGTTTGCCTCTTAGGAATCTAATGTCTCCAGTAACTGGTATTTACTTCTACACAGTGCCCAAATCTTTTCTTTAAACTACATCTTTTACAAATGCTGACTTTGGAATGTTTTGCTTTCATACTGTTTTTCATTTCTACCCAGCCTTGCTAGATTATTAGATATATGTGCTCCTCACCCTGTTCTTGTCAGTATTGTAAGATAATCCAAAAGCATGCACTGACTAAAAAAAAATTATGAAGATACTCTAAAAATAAGATAATGCAACATGGATATAAATAGATGACTGCACAGATAGAAGATAACTGTACAAGTGGTGATTTTGTGTTGTGAACCAATTGCAGATAATCTGAGGAAAAAAAAGAATTATTGCCAAAATTAAAAACAAACAAACAAACAAACAAACCAAACAAATCAATAATAACAAAGAAGAAAACAGAAAAGCTGAAAGAAAGGTGACAGAGGATTATGAGCCTTCAAATTTCGGATGAGAGTATTATACTCTAAGTCTCTGGTAGATAAGTAAAGAGCTAGGTCCTATAATAGATTAGATACTGGAATAAATACGTATAGAGAAAGAACACATTGAGGAGTCTCTCTCACCAGGGATACCGGAGAATAGATTAAAGAAAAGTCTGCCAAGTGCGGTGTTGTTATAGCTGATTCTTCTGTGGTCAGAAAAGAAAGTACATGTCTTCTTTTAGTCCCACTTTTTTAAGATTACAGTCCGTTTCTATTGAGAATGGAACATTGAATGTCCTTCTAGGTGTGGTGAAAAACACTTTTGATCGAAATTATTCTTCCCAAATTTTTGTATTTGACTGAGTATTTTCCCAAATACTGTCTGTTTTTTCTATAGCTCACTCTAGGCTATATTTTTTGGTGGATTGGTAACATTTTGATGAAGATAGCTGCAATTTCTAATTAAAACATTTTTCCTGCTTTTTTTTTTTACATGCCATATTCTCTGACTTCTACTTCATTTTTTTTTTCCATTGTAAACTAATCTGTTTCACTTAATATAAAGGAAAAAACTTCTTATGGATATAAAATGTATATTCACTTTGTTAGGAACATTTATGCGCAAGCTTGGCCAAAGAATATTGTATGTTCAATTCAAATTTTTTCATTCAGTTATCCTACAGTGGAGAACTGAATCAAAATTCCATTTTTACTACACAAAAACAATTGTGGAATTGCTTACTTTCCTTGAAGATGCCTACATTTTGTCCAGAAATCAAATGAGTCAGTTTATGGTCAAACGTTGTTTACAATTAGCAGTACACTCATTGAGGGAATGCTGTTATTTTTTTTTATTTTTTTTTGCATTTATAGAAAATCTCTGAATATTGTGTAGGACAAAATTTATTTTCTCTTGCTCCTTCTTCCATGCAGATATTCAATTGGAATAATAAAGAATTCTCTGATCAGTTAATACTAAATCAGATGTTATAAAATTCTTCTATTGTCAATGGAGAAAGTACAATTTGGTTTTTAAATATGCCTCAATATAAATTACAGATAAATTTACTATTAGGTGCATAAATCTCCTGTGTTGAATTGTAGCAGAAATCTCCACTAAGTGAGGGAGAAAGGGTGTATTTTTTACTCCTAGGATAGGCTTAATACTTCTCTGTAAGACTTCTCTTTCTTCTCCAGTTTCAGTGTTATAAAAGTTTCTAGCAAGAAAGTACAGTATAAAGATGGAGCCTGGCAGCACTCCACAACATATTATGTTCCTTGCTTGTCAGAACAAAAGAAAGCATTTCTCTGTACTCACAAGGAAGCTGGACAAAGTGATTCACCTTTTTGAATAAACGTTCTTGAGTTAAACATTCTTAGATGAACAGAAGTGCCTTCAGGGAACCATTGAAAATGTTGCTAACTGGTTTCTAGTGGAGAAAATTGATGAGAATTCAGAGAGGATGAAGGCATGGGCCATCCCTAGTTCAATCACCACAGTCCCCACTCTATCTGAGGGCTTCAGAGAATGTTTTTATTGAGAGGACCAAGTAGGAAGTTTATGAACAAGATTTTTTATTATTATTATTATTCCTTGGTGTATTTTGGCTTTTTTTTTGGCTGATTAGTTGTGGGCTTTTTAATTTGTCTGGTTGGTTGCTTGCTTTGTGTGTGTGACAGTTATTTTTTCTTTCCCTAAAGTAGAAGACACGCTCAAAAATTTTTGCTTTTAGAAGGAGTTAGTTACTACAAGAGCACATTTCTGTTTTAAAATTCAATGGCAGAAGATATGCTGGCATGCACCAACTTCTCCTTTCTTTCATGTAAGCAGAAGACGAAGCATTACTCTTTCCAAAAAGTACCACATAACCTTGGATGAAAAGAAATAAAGACAACACTAAAATATTTCTTGAGGACAGACACAATCTTTCATTCGAGAGTAGCAGCAAAGATGATAAAGAGATCCAAACCCAAGCTTGTACAGACTGTACTTACATTTGAGTCACTGATACTGGCACTTCTCTATTTCCAAGAAGCACTGAACTTTCTTATCCCTGATCATAATTGGCAAAAGAAATGTTTTTCATCAAAGCTACTGCCTTTCCTACATTAACACATTTGGGCAAGCTGAGTAACATTTTTTTTCAATTAAAATCCCATACACAGCACCTATAAGAGAAATAAATTTGGCTTGTATTTAGAACTGACAGTTGCTTATACTTTCACATCATCAGCAAGTCACCCACAGGTGCAGAGAGCTCTGACTTTCCAGACAAGAGGATTTTGGATGCTAGATTTAAAATGACATATGATAATCCAGAAATGAAAATTAAGTGTCATTTATTCCTTCATATAAAAAGAAACACCTATCACTAAGGGGAAGACAGCATTGCTGGAGGTATTTTTTTGTTTCATTTTTTCAAATCTGCCATTCAATCGCTATTTCAGATAGTGATACTCAGCACGCCTACGTATTTAAGCTTTTCCATTCAAATCTAGCCCATTATCCTTGAGGTTTAACATATTCTTTAAAACAGGCTGACTCAAGAAACTGTTACTTAAACATGCTCTACCTACAAAAAGCCTTTTTGGAAAACATTTTGTACTGATCTGTCTAATCTTTCAGCTTCAGCTGCCATTGGTATATTATACCAACATGACTCAGTCTCTCTCAGATTTTACCTCAGGAAGTTGTAAAACCATGATCTTGTTTCAGTTATTAGGAATTCCAAATTGAAAATTAATCATCCCAGACTTTTAAGAAGTTGCAGCTATCATGAAAATAAATTTGAAATCAACCTTTTTTTCATGTCCACCTGCCATCTTTATAAAAGTCAAAACCATATGTGCTTACTCTTTGAAGTCCAGCTTTGCCCCCTAATGATAGCCCTCACATTCCACAATATTGTTCTGTGAGCTCAAACCTTCTTTCAGCCAACAGGGGAAGAAAAAAAAAAAAAAGAAAAAAAATTCAACAGCAGCATGACAAATGCTTGTGCAGATGTCTAATGCTGATGTAACAAATGGCTACAGCCTATGAAGTTACAAGTACAAAATAATGTCAACAAGTTGCAATGATAAAACAGCCCATGAAATATTCCAATATATGTTCAACATTCGGGGCAATTTCTGGTTTGAATTACCGATCACTTTTTCCGGGTCAAAATGATTCTCCTTACAGAGGAGCCATTGTTTATGAACTCGTTTTTTTTTCACTTATGTCACAGACTTCACATTGGTAATTCTGATTAATGGACTCTGATTCCCTTATTTTCTACAAGGCTTCAGACTTTTTAGGAAAATGAAAGAACTTGTACCGCTTTAAGAACTAAAGATCTGAGTTGTGCAGAATGAAGTTGTCACTGCTACAACACTTGAGGTAAGTCACCACGCAGGTCTTTGAAAAGCATCTAAAGTGTGCAGGTTTGCTTCTCTGCTATTCTGCCTTTGTGCACAACATGCAGAGCTGGGTCAGATAAAATAGGGCAATTTTGGTCTCAGCAAAGACTTTAAAACAGTTACAGTTCTCCTATTTTCCCTACAATAAAAATTGAACTTCCTTAGTTTTTCTTTTTAACATGTAAAACAGATGGTCAGGAAAATCAAATGACTAGTTGCTTTCATTTGTCATTCACAACATGCCAAGCTGAGCACAGAATCCTAGCATTCCCATATCCTTCATTACAATCTAGTCATTCAAACCTGAAAAGGAGAGAGGGGAGAAAAAAAGAAAAAAGAAAAAAAAAGTGAACGAAATTGAAGCACAATGGGTTGACCCTGCAGGTGGGTATGAAATCAGGCCTGAATGAAAAATGCGTCCGTCCCCCTTTAGTTGGGTTGGAAAAATCTAATTTGTCTCACACAAATTTTAAACTAGTTTATTCAAACATATGCAAGATCTGTGCAACAGCACAGCTGATCTAAACCACACAGAATTTACTTTGTTTTTCATTGTGAGGCTTGCACAGAGTCTACTAAAGGGACTTGGTTATATTCAACAAAATAAGAGCATGCTGGTTTGCAGTTAAGACATATGAAGAGAATATATGACATCAAATTAAAGCTTTTGCATGCTGCACTGTTTTGTGGTTCTGTGGAGTCTGTACCATTTATATACAAAATTAAACCAGAATGGCAAAACAAAAAAACTGTGGAAGGTTTCATTTAAAGCAAAATAAAAAGTAGTGTTCAGATGCTCTAGCGTCATGTCAGTTTTTTGCTTGTGATTTTTTCTTTCTCTTCCATTATTTTTTTTCTTCTAACACAAACCAATCCATAGCTTTTCCATTCAACCAAAATAAAAAGAATCTTTAAACACATTAGATAAGAGCTAAGCGTCTAATGGTTTTCCAATTTTAATTCAGATTTTTTGGGAATCATTTTATAGATGAAAGAAGGCTCCATGTTCTTTGGAGGAAAGTTTAGAAAAGACATGCTCGTTTTTGTAGATCTCACTGGTTGCATACTACAACAGCCTTACAGACAGTACTTATTATAGTCAGTGGGGAAATCACCAAGATGAAATTCTGACAACTTTCTCCTTCAAAATAGTCTTCTTATTTGCATGTGTAAATCTCTATGCCCACCATATTCATATGAAGGTCCATTTGTTCTTTCAACTGATACCTATCCAAAAAAGGGGGAAAAACTAATTTTGTATCTCTCTGATTCTGCATTATGTTTGCCAAAAAGGAACAAGCATGTGGCTGGTGTCAGAGAACAGTGTTTTGATAGGACCAACCGCACATTTAAGGCTGGTAGATCAACCTCCAAATTAAGTAACGGGCTCACAAGGGCAAGCCCACCATCTGTGTATCATAGAATCCTAGAATCACTAAGGCTAGAAAAGATCACTAAGATTATCTAGTCCAACCATCAACCCATCACCACCATGTTCACTGAACCATGTCCGTCAGTGCCACATTTCCACATTTCTTGAAAACCTCCAGGGACCGTAACTCTACCACCTCCTTAGGCAGCCTGTGCCAATACCTTACCACTCTTTCTGAGAAGAAATCTTTCCTAATGTCCAATGTGATGAATGGTCAAAGAGCCCAGGCTGCTTTACAGCAAGGGTGGGTTGGATTTTAGCTTGGGAAGATGAAATCTATATGTTGAGGGAATTAAACAAGCTACAGATTGAATTGGATCTTCATAAATACTGAGCCAGCAGCTCAGAATCTAACATAGGGCCTTGTTTTCTGGAGCGTCCAAAATTCTCCAGTCCTTTTTCTGAGACACTGATGGTCAGCTTTGAAAGGAGAATAGCATACAATATTGAAAGCAAACAAGCTCTGACAAACATCTAATTTCCCAAATTGCTGAGCTCAAGTTGGCCACGGCTGAAGTAATCAACTCCAGAAATCATATCCAAAGCAGATCTGCATCAGTGGAGCATCATCAGCAACACTTTTGTAAATAATCTTCTTGAGAAACGTTACCCTCCAGATTTGGCTTGGAGACCAGTCTTGCAAGTCATCCCACTACAATTTCATTTCCTTCCAGGTTAAACTTCAGCCAACAAGGTCTTACTGATAAACTGATCTCATCCAGCACTGGGATAGAGGTGCAAAAGCTAAAGAAATAAAAGGAATATCTACAGAGTGGGTAGTTTCTCAGCCCACAATATGCCCACCAAATGAGAGAGAAAGTAACAGTATGAGAGATATTTATGTCTCTTATGAAGAAAAGTATTAATGCCATGAGATAAGGCAAGTGTTCTACAGTCACAGGGGTATGTTAGCTTTACATATAGGCCCATAACATGACAAGAAAATGTCCTCTTGTATAACTTCAGTTGCTGGCAACTCCTATTTACCAGTCAGACTCAAGGCTGCCTTGCCATGTACCACATTGGAGAGGTTTAAAAAACACAAGAGGGGTGATTAAGAAAAAAAGCCTGGGTACAATCAATGAGTATGCACAAGGATGGTATATATTTCTAAAAAACCAACATAGTTAAAAAAAGACACCTGCATTTTTAAGATTTAAACACATCTGTGACACTTAATAGAGGATTTTTTGTATTTATTAACTTTGGATATTAATTTTATCTCATGATGGGACAGGAGGAAAGCAGACCGAGAAAATCCAGTTCCAAAGATCAAAAGAAAGGAAATATATGTTTTGTCCAAGTATAAGATGAAAATAGCTGTTGACCAACTGTACTTACCTTAGAGAGTGATTGTCACTATTCTCCAAGCTGGGACTTCTCAGTGAGGGTACAGACCTGCTTCCAAGTGCCACAACTGATGATTAGTCTATGTAGTTTAATTCTTAATCACCTTCTTATTTAGTCACCTTTTATTTTTCTGTCATGGTTTTATGATTTTTGTTATCAGTATTCCACATCATAAGATCATGTGAGGCACTGGTAGTCATAGAGTTAATGCTCCAGTTCCGTGGACTGCCAAATTTCCGGGTACCTGGCTCTCAGAAGAGAACTCCAAACCCCAGAGGACTTTGCATTCCCATTTTGCACCCAGAGGGAAAGATAAAATTGCATGCAGGTCCCAAGACTTCCCCTTTTGCTGGTCATCTCAGCAGTGGAGGTTCCCTAGATGTCTTGCCTAAAGCGTCAGTGCAAGGCCTTTGGTTTCAGACAATCTCTCTCTCTTTATTTGATTTATTCACTTCAATTCCAATTATACTGTATTATATTGTGTTATTTTGCATTCCAATATCTTATTTAGTAAATTAGTTTTCCTCCTCTGATCGTTGCCGCTGTTTTGTCTTTAGGCCCATCTCCCTATCCCCTCCCTTCTCCCCCTTCTCCTTTTCCCGGTCTGTGGGTCCCCTGCCCCATTAGTCACGGAACCAGGCCAAACCTGCCCATAAACCGTTGACATTGTCCAATCACCTCAAACCAAAACCTGCTTTAGACTGAAGCATAAGGTATTAGTCACAAGCAAAATCTTAGCTAGAAATAAGTTGATAAGTCATTGTTGTCCAATATTTGTAACATTTACAAAACCCCCTTAATTATCCTATTTTGTGTAAACTCTGAAAAACATGAAAGAAACATACAAAAAACAAGAAAAATATTGAACAAATACACACACACAAACAAAACCAGTAACACCAAAACACACAGAGGTTAAATAACCCTTTATTAGACCAACTTCCCTTTATTGCAATAAACAGACACACTCTGACTGCGGGATGGTTTGTGTAGATCATAAGACAGATGTAACCTACTGCTTCAGCATGGGACGTCTCATGATGACATCGATAATGTGACCCACAAGGGCTTCCAGACCTTCCCTTCTATTCAAGGCTTCCATTAAGTTTCACATTTTTATGTATGGGGAAAAATGGGTCATGAGATTTCTCTGAGACACACAGAGGAAAGAGACATAGAGCCACCACAGATATTTGTGCAAGCAAAGACAGAGGAGAATGCATATCGTTTCCTAACCATCTTCACTACCACAGAAGCAGCAGCCACTGACAGACTTCTGAGATGCTGAGCAAGCAGGACAGCATATTCAAGATCCCGTGGGTTTTACGAGGCTGAAAAGCAAGTTGTAGAATTTGGCACCACTGAAATGAACTGTGTTTTAGCTGGAGAGCAAACCTGATTATTTCTCAAACAAGAAAAGATGTAGCCAGGGCTTGCACTCATTTCTATAACAACGGTAAAAACTTCCAGATCGATGACAAATTGCTCAAAGGAACACCAGCAATAACTAATGAATAAGGGCTTCCCAATTGCAGTCTGAGCATCTCACAGTCTTATCCAAGACCTCTGAGCAGTAAATTTCACAATGAGGTGCTGTGGCCAAGAGAACTAATACAATGTTTGAATACATAAGCAAGAGAATAGCACACAGCATGTAGGAGTAATGAATGTGTATTACTCTCTGCATATAGCATCAGTGAGACTATAAGTAGTACACTGGGAGCTCTTAAAGGAATCTGGAAGACTGGTGAGAGCTCATATGAGAGCTGAAAGTGATTCAACATCTTGAAAATATTGTCTCCTAATGAGAGACTGAAGAAACTCAACCCATTAGTTCATCACAGGCAAATCCAAGTGGTGATTGACCACAGACTACAGGTCACAACATAAGAAAGACATTTGAGATAGCGGGTGGGTGAGGGAAAAGATGAAATGACATCTTATGGAGGGATGCTGGTATGAGAAACACTGATTTAAACAAGGCCTATTACCTGCTGGAGTATTCCACCAGAGATGCAGGGGATTCATCATCATATAACATCTTTAGATCAAGATACATCCTCTTTACACATGCAGAGGAAGGAAACAAACAAAAAACCAACCCAGCAGACTGAGCAATACTCAGTGCTGTTCTCTGGCTTGTGTAATATGAGTCAGGATAGATGATTATAACATGGTTCTCTGACACTGGAAAAAAGTGAGCCTATATGTAAGCTATAGGCTCAGTGATGGCAGAACACTAAAACCGCTATGTTAGTATCTCCCCATTTGTCACCATCCAGTAAGAGTCTGTGATTAAATCATTTCTGAAAATTATTGTGCAGCAGCTTTGCAAATAGAATATGCAGAGATGCAGCCATAACTTCTCCTTCTCCCACTTGTACCAATTCTCCTCATGTTGACTTAGAAACTCCTATCTTTTCTTTCCTTCCTCAGATCTAGACTGAAACACTCAAGCCACTTTACCATGACTCTTAGGGGGTAATTTACAGAAACTACCCAGGGAAAGAAAAAAACAACCATTCTCCACAGATTTTCTTTTTTTGAGAACTCTCTTCTTGCATAGGAACTAGAAGGCTGAATTTTAGGGGAATGAAGGAAGAGCTAAATGTAAGCTAAAAGAGCAGAATCTCATATTAAAAGTATGCTTTCAGAAACAAAGATCCATTTTAAAACCAAAACACAAAGTGAGTAGTTTGCCTTTTCAGGGGAACTTGCTAATTTCAGTTACACATTCAGTAATATTAATAAATATCTGAACACTATGATAAGTAAATGCAGTGTTTTATAGACAGTACCGAAGAATATTCTACATCCTCAAAAGCTTATCATTCCAGTATCAAAATCTGCATTGAGATCTATGTTCTGGAGTACTTAGATAACCATATATTAGACAAAACAATAAAGCCCCAATTGAAAGAGGATAAGAAACAGGACGATAACAAGAAAAGGGTCCTTGGGAGACAGAAAGGTTTACTGAAAAAGATGCGCTGAAAGCTGTGTTTCCTAGGAATTATCCAAAACAGCTTTCAACATGACATTCACCCCAATGAAAAATCAACAATCCAACATGTTGTACACTTTACATTAGGGGGAAAACAGTACATTAGGAAAGTTTGCATGTGCTCAGAAGAAAAAAAAAATATGGAAAGAAAACAAAACAAAACAAAACAAAACTAGTGGTAACTTCAGAAACTGTGAAAAGCAGTTCTGGAAGAAACAGATGACCAGTTAAAGATGCTGAAGAAACACACACTAATTACATGGCTCTCACCACCACATGTGATATCACTCATCCAGACTAGCACAAGTTTTCTGAAAAAAAATTCAGCACATTTTCCAAGAGGATCCAGGAAAAGTTAGCAAATCCAGCTTCTCCCTTTTTGGGTGATTTATGGTAATACACTGCAGTCATTTTTTTCTGTGTACTGTCTATGGAACAACTGAAATCTAAATGAACATTTCCCATAGAATATCCAGCATATCAGAATGGCAACAAATTAATTTCACAAGATGTTTCAGATTTAATGGAGACCTTTGAATTTATTAGAAAGCTCAATGTTAATATCCTGAGCTTGAACCCTTACTCACGATCATATTTAAAACATGCTGACAATAGTGCAATGTGGTATGATGACATGGGTACACTCCTTAGGAATGATTTGCTGACTTCCAAAGTTTTGTGCAGGAGCTCAGGGTTTTGTTTGACTCAATATTATCTCCTTTGTGTTAAAGGTGAGAGCCAACTTTAAATTTCAAATTGTTCTACTTCAAGTTCCTGATGAATTACATGAGTATTCTATATACATTACATATGTTTATCACATAACTACCTTAAAATCATTTTCCCTTATAACCAAATTGAATTATAGGCTGGAAATCTGCCACATTTGGCTAGTTCTGCATTTCTCAAGTCTAGTCCCAGACAGCATTTCCCCCAAAGGTGCACAAGTGATACGTGAACCTCTGCAAGGACAACTCTGGAAAAGTGCACAAGAACCCTTTCCAGAAGGTATAAGAAACAGGAAGAGCAATGCATTTCAGAGGCACACATTGCACATGTTATAGAGGAAACAAAGACGCTTCTCCACTGTCACCTTTCTCCAGTGAGAAACATAAAGTAAATTAAGTGCAGCTGGATCCACTCATTGCTGTCAATTGACTTGGTTCTTTGCCCAGCTCCCTTAATGCCTTGCCAATGCAAGAGTTTGTTTGGGAGCTGCAACCGTAAATCACACTGTGAAGCTGCTTCCTCTTCTCGCATGCACCTGTGTAGGAAATGTGCCAAGGCGCAGAATTAGGCATACTATCAGGACTGTAGGCAACATGGCAACTCCAGAAGCAGTCTGGGATGGGCTGCCATAATTCAAAGCAGCCAGGGACTTTTTTGACCTATGCAGCAGCTGAGAATCTAGAGGATTGCAAAGATGGCACAAGTTTTCTAGAGGCAGACCCAGGAGACCTCAACACGGGTAGCTGTTAGAGGTGCCAGTTGGGCATGGCACATGTCAGACAGCAGCAGCACAGCTGGGGTCAAGGTACAGATATGGTGGCGAACGGTGCAGAATGGATCAAGCTGCCCTTCCAAAAGTTGTGGGGAGCTTCGTGGAGTTACCACAGCTGCCTTCAGGGTTCAGCCTGGATGTGTCACTCCGTTACAAGTATATGACACTTTTTTCTACCCCAGTGATAGATTATTCCAGTTGCACTGATTCCCCATTGAGGACTAAACACAACTAACACTTTCTTTTTTTTTTTCTATCAAAGCTTTGATGGCTTTGCCTAAGCCTCCCCAGGATTCCCATTTTAAAAAACATCACTCCAGATAACAATTGAGTTGGTTTAAATAATATCATTTATAATGCAGGCGGATAGCCTGTTCATCATATGCAGCAATGTATTACATCCATTACATTAAATCCACTGTGATTTCAGCCTCAGAGTGGTTGTACTATGTTCATTTGTCTCTGACCTCACTGGCCATGTAATAGATGTAAAATACCTGTCACGCTATCTCAAAATGTCTGTTTTATCTGTGAAGTGTTTGACAAAGCACATGTTACCAGTGAGTATTCATAATGAGTTATATATACATTTTTTGTATATACTGTTATAGAAATATAGTGTAGAAGGGAACTGACAGAGTATTCAGCCATCACAGTATTACAAGAGAGAAAGAGAGCACTGGAGTCAAAATCCCTCTTATTCCTCCTTCTCCTCCCCAGCAGTTACCATCACCCTTACTACTTACTGACAGTGAAAAATAGATTTGGACACGTTGTCTAAAGGAAAAAATAAAAGCAAACCTACATCATAAGAGGAACTGTTATCCACAGGATATAGGAGGAAACTGGAAACAAGAAACAACCCAATTCTACCCACTAAAGAGTAAATCATGGACTTGTATTAACAGGCACCTTTTGCCTCCATATCTTCAACTATGAAAGGGAGATGCTATCAAAAGGGCATGATGTGGGTTCATTAATAACCACCGGGTACCTCCTACCTTCAGGATGCTTTTCTAGCATGGAACTAATCATTAAAACCATTAATCTAATCATCCCCGGTGGTCCACATATCTTAATAAATTCTGCTTTTAGTTACACTTGATTTTAAGCAAAATTTCTTGGAAACATTATCCATTACTAAGAGGAGAATGATACAACATAAGAGATCAGTACCTTATCTTCTTAGTCCTCCTCTTCCGAAGATCAGTGTTCAGTTAAAGCAACTACCAAATGTGAATTTAAAGAACAGACAAAATCAAACACATGATTATTTGTGTTTTAAGATTCACAGCTTGCAATCCAGAACAATGAAATGAACAGGGATAGCTCCCTGAGTTAGCAACGCATACTTCTAAACATAAACAAACTCCCATTTACTATACAGACTCCCCTCTCCTAAAGATTTCCAAGTGGTGCTTATAAAACAAAATAAAAATTCTCCAGAATCTATGGATCTGTGGACAAAGCTCTTCTTGGCAGCAGTTGCAATATCAGAATCTATTGTGTAAATAAATGTTGAACTATAAAGTAATTTCCAAAACAGATTTCAATTGAATCATCATTAGTAGTTCTGCCCAAATGAAAAGATAGCATGTATTTCCATCGTTTCTTCTAAAACAGCTAGCAACATGCGAAAAACCCAGAAGGTATTCCAGTACACTTTAATCTCCTATGGACTTACTAACAGTACTAGAATTTTCATCTTAATTTTACTTTTCCTCTCTGGCTGCTCAGCACCAGTTTGCAGCCAGTTTGGGAGACTGATATTACTGCTGTCCTAGTGAACACCTGCCTAAAAACCCTGCATTTTATCTAAGGTTAGTTCATTGAAGGACTTGACCTTTCTATGCTTCAGAAGTCTGACAAAAAATCACTGCTCAAGGTGACGTAGCTGTACAAACATTTTAGCTGAGATTTAAGCTGTCACTGAGACAGCATGAAGCTTCATCCTTTATAACACACAGAACTTATGACATAAATGTGGCCTCAGGGATTTCTTTCATGATTCAACAAGTTGCTTTTTGTTGTTGCAAAAAACATAAACAGGTATGATAGTTCTGGAGGTGATGTCTTGGCATTTCCTTTCTGCTTCTTTCCATGTGGCCACACCTAAACATGCTGAGCCCAGGCCTGTATTCAACAAAGTCAACTTGTAAATGTGCTGGAGATACTATAAACAGCATTGTTGTCTTTAGAAAGCCTCCAGAGAAAAGCAGAAAAAGGAGTTGACACCTGACACATAGAATAAGCTCCATTATGTGTTCTGGAGATTCTTCTTTCCTGACTTTATAGTCCATTAACATCTTGCTTTTAGTTTTTAACCCAGTATCATGCTTTGACTGTTTCTTCAACACTCCTAACAGATGTTAGGGAAAAGTAAAATTCTTATCTTCTCACATTTGTAAATCTTTCACCAAATTTCTAAGCTAAATGATATAAAAATATCACACTGTTTTCTGTTTGGAGTTTCAACTTTTTGTGGTTTTGGATATGTAATTACACCTACAGAAAATAAACAAGAAATGTAGATTATGGAGGGTTAATTTATCAGACTAGTGAAACTGTTACCTTTCAAAACATACAAGAACCCAGAGCTCTGAACTACTCCTAGACATTTCTTGAAAGAATTTAGCATGGATACATACTAAATACTACTTGTGTAGTATTGGACATTGTCATTATATGTATTAAAGCCTATGAAATGGTAACAGATAAAGACTAAGGAATATAAACGAGTCCACTACTGACCTCAAATTCTGATTAGGTAGAAGTGTTACTGTGTGAAAAATGAAAATAATAAAAACATAATAAAAAAAAATAAAAACAACAGCCACAAGTAAGCAGCTTCTAGAAATTGATGTGTTTTATCAAGCAAACGTTCCTTGGAAATAAAACAAAATGTGTTAAGTCAAAATAGAGAGCATTTCCTGGTCCGCTTGCTTCATTACCACAGTAAAGATGTTCTGCTGTGCCTCAGTCAAGGAAGTCATTTTAACACATGTGTCTGCTTGACTCCAGTGAGGGCAGCACTTAGGTATATGCTGAAATTAAACATTTCACAAAGTATCATGTCAGTGAGTTTCGACAGTGTGACTACAGTTTGACAAACATTTCAGTGCTCTCTCGAACTAGGACTTCACTGTTAGTAACATATAAAATGAAAATTGATTATTGAGACTCATATTAAAAGAAATGTGGCACTGACACTTCAAAAGAGAGAGTTTTAAAAAGAAGATGAGGAAGAGAAGAAAATAGTAAGGCCCAACTATGAAACTCTCCACTGCTTTATTTATTGAGAATGCCAACAACACGACTTGACTGGAAACTGTAAATACACAACTAGAATAAAACACCTGAAAGCACAGGTCTCTCTAGCTGTCAATAATCAAAAGAAAAATCTAAAGCCTGAAAACAGCTGATCGTCATAGCCTAAAAATAATAAGCCACATCATTTAAGCAAGAGAATTGCCTGCTTATATTTCTGGAGATACGTTGGAGATGAAAAAAAAACAAAATTATGTTATTCTTCATACTTTTGTAGCAGTACAGCACTGCACAAATGAATTCTGGTTTCCACTTCGGGATAGAGATATCTGAGAAATGCAGTTTTACTCAACACAGGGATGACAAAATCAGGCACGATATAAATTAAATATGATTTCTAAAACACTTTATAAAAAAACAGGCTTTGATATGAAATAGAAAAATATTTTCTTTTGTGCTGTCACTCTTACGTTTAATTGTTTAACTATTTGTGTCTTTTTTCCTTTGTTTTTCAATGTATTCGTATTGCACAGAGAGACTTAGTAAGAGAGCCCTCCCATGTCTAAAGCAAATCCTGCAAATTCCTTTGGTAGTAGCCAAACGTGAAGTAGCTTAATGGATAAAACACCCTCTTTATATTTCAAGTCAGGGCTAAACTGTGTACATCTGACACAAGTCAGTCTGTAGACCGAAGAACTGGAATGGAATTGAGTACAACTTGCACTAAAGTGAATGGAGGTATGTCCACAAGTTACTCCCAGCAGCTTCTTGTGCCAGCAGCCCAAATCTGCAGCAGAGGGTTTTTTTACATGATTTGCATTTTTCTGTTTTCTATGTGTCATGGTTTTATGATTTTTGTTATTGGTATTCCACATCATAACATCATGTAAGGCACTGGGAGTTAAAGAGTTAATGCTCCAGTTCTGTGGATCGTTGATAGTTCCAGGCATACCTGTCTCAGAAGAGAAGAAGAACTACGTTCTCCAGAGCACTTGGCGTTACTTTGCATTTTTCTGTTTTCCGCTCAGAGGGAAAGATAAAACTGTTGGCAATCACAAGATCACTCTCTTTTCCCTTTTGGATCGACCCAGCAACAGGTGCTCTCTAGCAGTCTCGCCTTCAGCATTAGCGTAAGGCCTTTGGTTTTCAGACACTCTTTCTCATTTTACTTGATTTATTAGCTTCAATTCCAATCATATTGTATTATATTGTGTTATTTTGCATTCTGATATCTTATTTAGTAAATTAGCTTTCCTCCTCAGATCATTACCACTGTTTTATTTTTTTTAGGCCCATCTCCCTTTTCCCTTTTTCCCTTTCCCCTTTCCCAGGGCATGGGCCCATGGGTCCCCTCATGCCCTTCATCACAGGACCAGGCCAAACCAGCCCGTAAACTGTTGACACTATGAATACTTCATCTTCCAATAGAGACCCATTCAGACCTGTTTTCAGCATACCTGGCAAAGCAGTTTAGAATATGAAAGTGTATGTTAAAGTTACAATCATGTAAATACATTCATTTCTGCTGCTAAACAAATGCAAAATGCGTGGCAAGTCCAGTATCTGACTTGCAAACAAAATAGAAAAAAGAAGGAGAAATATAATTATTTGAAGGTAATTGCCTCTGGGCTACATTTCATGTTTTAAAATCAGCTTATGACATTATTGCAAACACATTGTGAAGGAAAGACGGGGTGATTTTGTTATCTTCTTATTCATAACTCTTCTGCAGTTCATATGCTTTCAGTATAGGTGTGTGAGATGGCCTGAGCTGAGAAGACTGCATCCCTCTTTCAAACATCCCACAGACCTTTGTTCCAGGATTGCACACGGTCTCCCACAGACTTTCTGTCACACTGCCATTTGGTAGGAGAGGGAGAAAGGCATTAGGTTTTGCTCACCTAGAACTAAGATGTTACTTTGCTCAGTTATTATAGATGTGTGGGTTGTTTGTTTTTTTTTTTTAACTCCCAAGCAACAGAAAGACTGGTTGGCAATTATTCAGCCTATTAGCTGAAGCCAAAATATTTGCAGCAGTTCAACAGTTTTTATTCCATAGTTTTCCTAACCAGTTGACATGGGAAAGAAGAAGCAGCAGATGAAAACCAATGGACAACGGCTGTATGACATCACTGTTGGATCAATCTCAAGAGCAAAGTTTTAAAGCATGATAAAGCAAACACATCACTGGATAAACATCTGACCACTAGCACTTCTTAACAGTCATTGTTAAACCAGCATGGAAGGATCAGCAATTAAAAAAAAAAAAAAAAAAAAAAAAGTAAAGAAATGGTTAGAAATGGAACAAAGCAAACAAGAGAAGATAACAGCAAAAAAATTACCAACACAGTTGGACATCAGTGGTCTACACATACTGGAAAGTCTAATGAAATGTAATGAATGCAAAACTTATAGAATGGAATAATGACTAATGCTTGTTCTCACACAGATCTAGAGACTTGCAGCTGACAATTCAAGGGAGTGCTACTTTTCTGGAAGTAAAGCAAGTTACTGAGAGGCACTCGTATCCGTATTCAGACTTGAATACAGATAGGGATATATCAAAAACTCCAATCCACAGTATCATCCCATTTTTCACTGAGCTGTACTAGATTCAAAGACCTTCATTTCTGGAAAATGGAAGGGAGACAGAATCAGTGTTTTTTGGTGAAGAAATAAGGGATTTAAAAAGAGACTATGGTCTCAGCATTTAAAGAGTAAAGCAATAACAATTTCATAACACATTATAGAAAAATCTGACAGAGTACTTGATAATTTTCAGAAAAAAAAAAACCTATCCAAAGGTGGAATTTCAAGGAATTATGAGCTTTTGATGATGTTTCAGGCCAGGCTAAACACCCATCTGTTACAGCGTGCTTAGGGATAATGAAGTTAATTCTGCTATAATCCCAGGAAATAGAGTACAAAATCTGTCCGGCACCTTTTACAATGAATACTTACATGGAATACTTCACACATTATTTACATGACACACACACAAAAGAAAAAATGTATCTTGGAAACCCTCAGTATTCCAAATGGGAAGTAACACAAGTGCAGACCACAGATAATATTGGTTCTTGCTGATCAAGACTGAGTAGTTTGTTTTATTGTCCCCATGTGAGGTTTCTTTGGGTGAAAAAAGGGACAATTACAAGTGAGATAGGAATGAAAGTGAACTGAATGAAGTACTATAAGTAGCATTCAGAAGGCAGGCCAGTAATTTTAACATCAATATAGAGCATGTAACATTAAACAGCAAATGATCAAGCATTCTCTGCAGTCAGACTTTGATACTGGTAGATGGGTGGGCCCCCAAGTCATCTCATGTTGCCTCATTGCATTTCCTTTTGAGCATTCTCTATCCTCAGCACATCCTATTCTGCAAACAGAGGGCTACTTCCATAACAGCCATCCCCGGGTTATGCTCAGAGAGCTTTTCACATCCTCTCTCCTAATTTAGCTCTCCCCCTCCCATTACCAAAATATTTTTGCCCCTTTTTTTTATTTGAAGGATGGGCCCATCCTGCCAGGTGGATATTCCCCAAGTCTCACCCCTCTACTCAAATGGTCTCTTATCTGGGTGCCTCTGAGCAGCTAGAGCTCATAACTCATTTGAATGGGAAACAGTTGGGGGCTTGCCACACTTCATCCTACAAGACTGTTGACACTGTTAGCAGCTGTTAATGTCGCTCTTGTTTTTACCAACTGGAAGCATATCAAAATGTTACACGCACATTCAGCGGTACAGTCTCTCCTCTTTCAGTTTAATGGGAATTAAGCACATCAAGGAGAAAATGCACACCACAGTTGCTAAGTATTTCATACATTCATTTTCTAAACTTACTTTCTATGGGAAAAAAAGTAGTCAAGTTTAAGGCATTCCAGAAAAAATAATGTTCCCTCAAAACTGATTAATCCCAGCAACAGCTTTATTTAACGATGCAAAACTTTATTCCACAGAGGGGCAATTAAAATCACTGCACCACACTTTGAATTCAGAGGAAACACAAAACCTCGAAGCAATTTGGTGGTGATCCAGACAAAGTGAGATAGGCAAGCTCCATCCACTTCCCAACAGACCACTGTCCATATCACAAAACTCTGAAAACTGTTGGCAGATTCACCATAGTGGAATCACCATAGACTCTAGACATATTATCATAAAAAAATGGAGGAAGATGGGGATGCCAGATCATTATTTCCTGTAAGACATAGCTTCTTCTCTTGAAAAGAGCTTCAATGTTAACTTAAACAAGCATTTTTATGATGCACTAACAAAAGCTCATCACTTGAAAATAGAAGTACGTGGGACATCACCTATTAAAGATGTACTTCATTTTATATCAGATGTTTGCAGCCACAATTTATTTTTCAGATATTGAAAATAAGGATACAACTTTTCACTTCTGAAATCTTTAGTACCAACAAGAAGTGATCACATGTAAGTTACACCAATTGTTTCACTATCCCAGTGTTTACACTTAAACTACATGCTAGTGTCAGCAAAATGTTTTTCATCAATGGATCATCCATTGGAGTGACTCTCAGAAGTACTTAGATATTGAGATTTAGGATGTCACTACTGGCAGCCGTCACCCACCTCTAAACATAGCAGCAGCAGGAATCGTGCCAGAGCTTCAGCCAATGCAATTCACAGCCTGACATATTTCCTTAAATCACCTTTGTTGGTCAGTGGATGCACCTGTGCCCCAGGCTCACCCACCTGCCTATGCGTCTCAGCAGCTGAAGAGCTGGAGCTGGTCACTCCTGCTGTGTCGGCAAAGGAGGCAACAGCCCTCAGCTCAGGAGCGGGCAGGCAGCTGCTGCTGACAGCAGCCCAACACATCATGGTGTAGCTACCTCTGTTGCACAATCCTTAGCACACAGTCAACATGCAGCCAAATGTGTTGTAGCCAGTCTGTCAGCATCCCAAAAGCAACTTTTCCCCAACAGCTAACACAACTAACATATTCTCTTTTGGCACAGAACTAACAGCAAGTTTTTTTTGAAAGCATGACTACTCTCTAGAATTTGGATCTAAATAAAATAACTTACCATGCAGCAGTGGGCAATGTATAAGATAAGAAGAAAGATGAGATTGGCTGTAAAATATACGCTCCGACAAGCTTCAAGAATTATACACATGTGGGCAAGCACACGCAGCCAAATATTATATTTCATATTCCAAAGAAACAAAATCAAGGAAACTTGTTTTCCTTTTCTTTCATCTATACATTTTTTCCTCTTCCTTCATCCCCTGAAGTCTAAGATGCTCTTGCCTGCTTTTCCTCATCCACCTCACCAGACTATGAGGATTCTCAGCAACTCTAAAAAGAAGAATGGTATTCATCAAGTAAGCATGTGAGTCAAGGTAAAACATGAGATTTGCAACAGTGCATTCAAAGCATAGTCTTCCCACCAACTGTCATGAAGGAACCGAATGTCCTACCCAGCAGCAACTTTTGAGGTGAGATGAACAAACTAGAGAGAATGCTTTACTTCAAGGGAATGAGATTTACCAGCTGCAGTCCTAGTAAAGACAACATAATCCAACCTAAGATATGCACACAACTGTACAATTCTTTCTCAAAGCCACACATAACAGGAAACACAGCTCTTCATGGCTTTTGATAGACATATAACTTGCTACTGCTGTTTGACTCCAATACTAGAGGACAGCAGCTGAAGGAGAAAGATGAAGCACAAGATGAAGCCAAGAGCTCTCCTCTCTAATCATGACCTCAAGATTGTTTCCACGGTATTCCTTCCTGCATGCCACTATCTCTCACTGGGGGTGCTGTGGCTTCCCATCTGGTTAAGCTAAGTGGAGCACTTCCCAGGAAGAAGACACAAAACCAGTAAAGCAATTAGTGACCAGCTAAATGAATTAAAACTGTTTACTTACAGGAGAAAGGCAAACCTTAAATAATTAGCAGCAAGTTTATTTTTAATAATAAAAAACCCTTTTGAAAACACCTTCTGAGTGGCAGTGTTTGTTTACTGACAGCCACACAGGTATTACATTTTTTCACCCTCTCCTAACTCAATTCAGATGTTGGGTAAAGCAAGCAGTCGCTCAGAAGATGCCCTTGTTTCAAGCCTGAGGATCACTTCTCCCAGTAGCAACAGTTTAGTGCAGTGTTCTGCACTGATTGTGAACTTCAGGTAATTGTGAATTTTAGGTAGTGATTACTAACTGCAACTCTTCTAAGTTGTGAATTCTCAGTACCCAAGCAACAGCAGACCATTAACCTTTCTGTTCTGCTCTTTGCCTAGAATACAAAAAAAATGTTTTCAGCCTGTAGCAAGTGCCATGTCAATGCATGACATGTCTGCATGCATTTTATTAAGTCCTGGTGTTAACTTGGCACTACTGGGAAAAACCCCCAAGAACAGAAACCAGAGACAAATACAAGCCGCATCTGTGTTATATATATGACTATGTATGTGCGTACACACATTCCTGTTCCTCTGTCCTTCTACTTAGGGTAAGAACAGCAGAACAGATTAGGTCCTGTTGAAACCACTCTGTCTCAACTTTGCCCATTCAAACTACCAAGTACAGAAGTGCACGGTTCTTGCAGTGAGGAAAATGTATGGATTTTTGCTATACACACTGTCAATTAAGATGTAGCAGTTATCATCATAATCATCATAAGCATTTATCTCTAGCTCTTCAAGTGATTCCCATAAATAAATCAAGCTTGACTAAAGCCTTGAAGAGCCTGCACAACAGGTATTTCTTTCAAAATATTATCAGCAAATTTTCAAACTATATAGCAAAAAACGAAACCAACTTAATACAGACTTTATTTTGCTGAGTGTTTTGGAGAAACTGGGACACATTTTATAACTGCCTTACAGTCATCCGTTGTCTGATAAATGGCACTCATAACTTCAGAGAATTGTAAACACAGAAATTTTATTTCATGTCCAGAGGTGTATAAGCATCGAGAATTTGCCTGCAGTTGATGAATGACATCAGAGCTAAGGAATTATTTCTCCTTCGTATATCTGTATTGCTTTGACTCCAGTTTATTCAAGTCATTTGTAGAAATAGAATACTAGAGACAAATGCTTATGATGATTATTGATCTGATTTCACCTTATAAGTGCATAAAATCTATCAGGTGGCCACACTAATGGAGAGAATTAAAAGACCTGAAGTTGTTTAGACTTCAGTTTTAAAGAGCATTCTAAAAGTCAGAGAACTAATAAAGATATTTCTCAACCTAGATATAAGGGAACAAATATCTTATTACTAGCACGATTTTATGGGAAGTAGATCATGTAAAGGAACATCCCATCTCTAATATAATGGTTTTGGCTAGTTCTGATGAGATCGAATTTTTTTTCTTTCTTGACTTTTCAACATGAGAGATATTTTGTAGTATACTTATTAAATTAATGACTGTATTGTTAGATAAACAGGATTTTTCATATTTTTTTAAATAGATGAAACTTTGATTTTACAGCTTTGAAACGATAAAATAGATATTTCATAAAGAAGGATTCACAGCCACTTGTTTTATAAAATTCATGGGAATTTAAGGATATTAACTTAATTAAAAGAGCTTCCCCTAATTTACTTCAAGAATATACAGATACAATCAAAACTAACCATTTGAAATATCAAACATTATATTTGCAGAGCAAAATTTCATATTCAGCCTATTTTTTCATAAATCTCCCTAGAAGGTCCACATGCTAAATAAGCATGCAAAAAAAGTCCTGGATAGTTAGATTTAAAATAATTTAAACGGGGAAGTATTTCATACAAAATGATAATAAGGTGTTGACCATGGGTCTTGTTGTATATTAGCTTTTGTACTGTAAGGAATGATTTGAAAATGACTTGATTTTTCCTGTTGAGATCAAAATGAGCTCCAGACTTAAGGTTTTAAACTGTTGTGAACTCCAACAGAAAAGGTGCTTCTGTTCTTTTTGAAACAGAGCTGGAAAAAAAGAGGGGTATAACAGGATCCAAAATTTGGGTATGTGTACATGTACTGTCAGACCTCCAGCAAATATTTCCAACGTGAAGTTCCTAATGGGAACAAAGCTTTAAAACCCTCTTCTAACATATCAAATCCTCTTTGTAGGAGGAGTAAAGCATTATCACTGTCAACATCAACTGACTTGGAGCATGGAAATGTGCCAAAATGGTATTCAACTAGATTACTGTGAGTTGAGACCCAAGCCTGATTCAATATACATTCGCAGGCCCTATCCATCATCCTTGAAATACTAGTGCCTCAGTTTCCTCAGCTACCCAGTGGAAAGAATTACTCTTCTTTTTAGAAGTGGATGTTGTAGTGATAAATACACTGACAATACTCAGCTGTAATAGAAATAGTACTACAAGGATTGAAAAATCTGTGCATTTTGGAATCCTTAGGCTTGAACACGGATGGGAATTTTTCATGGTCTACCGTTGTCTAGCTGATACTGGAGCCTCCTTTACCCTGTTAGATCCTGCGATCTCTGAGGTGCATCAGGGAGAACATAGTTTTCTGCAATGTAGGGAACAAAGCATTAAATTTTGTGGTGGTAGGAATCAAGCTCTGTTAGAGACAGAGCAGGTTCTGCTGCACTATTCCTACCAGGGAAATCCAGTCTTTGTAACACAGGTCATAAAGAAGGCCAACCAGTGGATAGGGAGTCAGAAGTATCTGATATATATATCTGATATATGTTCCCCTCTGTTAATTGTTTGGTTGTCCTCCATCAGTCTGGTTGCAAGAAGTTTTCTACTTGATCAACAAGCTTGATCAAAAAGGGCTAAAATCAAGGGTTGCTTTCAATCCATTTCATTCAACATATGATTGCTTAAACCTGAACTACTTTTGGTCAAGCAGTATGAATAGGGCTCCAGTTCTTATCTTTTGCTCTCATTCGGTCTTTCATTGAGCTAAGTGTATCACTGATCATCAGTATTTCCTGGAGATTTTTATCTCTAATATTTATTTCAGTAATGCTCTTGGTCTAATATCCTGATTTTCCTTGGTAAAAGGGAACAAGATAGAGGATCTTAGAAGAAGGCTGCATATAACCAGGATTATAATTAATTTATTTGCAATATTAAACAGATTCCAGTCCCTAAAGATTGTAGATATCTGTCTCATCTGTGTGGACACACCAGAAATAGCATTACAACAATCCCAGTCTGTAGCCACACCAGAAAAAAGCTCAGCATGGGTTAACTGCTTGGATTCTCAAGTAGTTTTGTAGATATACTAGCAAATTTATCTTTGTTATACAAGGAATCCACAGTCATCACCTCACAGTGGAAGTACAAGAATAACAGGAGTGTTTTCTATAGTTAAACAAATAAAACCATTCAGTGGGATCACCCCTGCACACAAGGTCAAGTTAATTTTTGAAATGTAAGGGATTTTACAGGAATGAATATTATTATTGTGTTACTTAATTTCATTTGTAAGTTTAGAACTGGCTACAGTGAAATTGGTAGGCGAAACACTTTCTGAAGAAGCTATTCTAAAAGAGGGAGAAAACTACAACATCAGGTTTGAAATGCTGTTCCTGAAATCCAGGTAAATTTTACTGTTAAATGACACCATTAGACAAGCAGAATATTTTCTAAAACCCCATCTGCAAAGGAGGAGTTCAGTACTTTGTGCACATGAAGTATTTGTATACAGGTTTCAGAATTCATACTTTAATAATACTAATAATGTTATTTTTCTTTAGTGTTGGTTTTTTTTTTCCCTGCATCATAATTACATGTCTATAAATATTTCACCAGAAAGTATGGAAACTATTAATTATTTTTTTTTTCAATGTGGCATTTGAGTAAGCCTTAGAAAGCCCCCAAAAGGGCATAAGACTAGCACTTAGTATTTCCAGAGCACTGTAGTAAAAACCTTGATTGGGGCTCTTAGTTGGATTGAAATATATCCTGATTAAGCAACCATCCCACTAAAGCAAAGTTTTCCTGAACCGTCACTTAATGTAAACCAAATGTCCTGTGCAACTCCTTCTTTCTACTGAAGCATTTTGACCCTTAGCCACCATATTAACACCTCTAATTGTAATTGACAGGGCAATTTCCTGGTTGCCATTGTGTGAGACAAGCAGCGAACACTAGCCACAAGCAATTTATGACCTTTGACTGTCATATTAATGCTTTTAATTGTAACTGACAGGGCAGTTAGGCCAAAAAGTGTCCCGACAAAACAGTTCAGGCAGTTCTACATGTCCTGCTAAAGTAAAGGAAGGAGCATCCAGTCATTAAGGGTGGGGACAGATATGGAGAAAGAAAGACCTATACCTGAGGTGGAACTCAACAAACTCCTCAAACAAACTCCCAAATGAACTCCTCAAAAACATCACAATAATTTGCATTAATTTACCATCACATTCCCTGTCTAAAATAATAATAATAATAAAAAAATTTTACTGGATGTGTGGGATTTTGTTTTAATTTTTGAAACAAATTTCCTAAAATATTTGATTCTAAAATATTTTTAGAATCCCTCCCCCATTATATAATTTTTCACATTGACAAATTTTGTCTTCTTTGTTGAAAAAAACATTTCCTCAATATTTCACATTTAGAAACATAAATATTTTCCCATTTCTTAAGTAAAGAAAATTATCTACAGTCTTGGAACACATGTAAACTTAAACAGCTCCAGACTACTGCAGCTGAAGCATTCTATAACATGAGACTAAATAAGCAAAAGGTTATCTCAACTGGAAGAGAGGGAAGCGCTGTGGGTGACTCATACAGTTGCTTTTGCTAAGCTGGCCTCTAGAAGGTGAAACATTGTACTCAGAAACTTTTGAGTAGGTTTTATATTCAACAGGCTGTAAAGGCACAAATTAGATGGTGGAATGATTCCTCCTTAGATGTATTTTACTTCTGTATGGCACGAATACTCATTAAATTTAGAACTTGCTTACATTTGTTTAATTTAACCCATGGATTCGTCATATTCAACTATGGCAAAGTTACTAGATCCTTCCTTATTATGAACGAGCAGTACTTCTTTCTTCTAAGAAGAAATTAAAGCACTACTGTTAGCTAAAATCCAAACAAAACCTGTAAAAATACTCTAGAAGATATGGTCAATTTCTATACATTTCAGTTTATTTCACCAAATCATCCAATTTTGCTAACTTCCAAGTACTTTTTTCTTATTTAACTTTTTCCAGCTCTCCAAGACCCCTGCCCACTGTTTCTCTCAAGAGAGAAAAAGGAGAAATTCACATGAAATTTAGCAGAACTGAGTAGTCAAAGTGTTATCAAATGCAGGAAGTCACCAAACCAATCAGCTGAAGTAGATTTGTAATCTAATCCAAGGGTACATTCGCATGAATACTTTAGGCAGCAAGGCTAGTTTACTTTCTGTATGCATCTTCTTGTTCACAGAGCAGCTCTACAAAGCTGACAGTTGAGAATGAAATTACACATTATAATGACATCATACTTTGCAGACACCAGAATAGGAAGATCCTCCTCCCCTTTCTACTTTTGACTGTTGTTTCTTCTCCAGACTTGGCCTGTCCCTTCCCACATACAAGGAAGAGCATATATCTGCAGGGCCAAGAGAGCTCAATATTCCCCGCATTAAAACATACTTTTTGGTGTAGTTATTTTTCAGCCAGTTTAGTGAGTTGAATCATCTCAAATTCCTCTAGGGAATGGCCATGAAATGATAGGCAAGGGAAGGAAAGGTACAAGCTTTTGGTGAGGCTGCATCAAATTTAGAGCTAGCCAAACTTAAAGAATAGTGTACAGCTTCACCCTGAAAAGCAGTTACAGGGAGAGCATTGTCAAGAAAAACATCTCTAGAACAACACCTTTAGTTAGGGAATGTTTCATTGTCATTGTAACCAGAAAATTTTATATATTAACATTAACCTAAATGTCATTAAGCATTTTTATCATTATTTCTAAAGCAGCAAAGGAACATGTGTCTTATTTTTAGAAATGCCTCATGATGGTCTTCACTGCAGCTTACAGTTCTCCAGTGACTTTCTAATGGGCCCTCAGTGCTCTTGAACATTTTTACATGCCCAGGAGTGATCATGTATGAAAAGTGGATTTGTGCTCTTCTTTCAAAATCTCTTATCATAAAAAGAGACACAGACTGTCCCCTGCAGACCACCAACTTGTTTGCTAAGTATCACTTCATAGTTTAAGATGTATGTGATGTTTCATAATTTATCATAGAATTATAGAATGGTTTAGGTTGGAAAGGACCTTTAAAATCATGTAGTTCCAAACCCCTGCTATAGGCAGGGACACCTCCCTCTAGACCACATTGCTCAAAGCCCTGTCCAGCCTGGCCTTGAATGCTTCCAGGGAAGGGGCATCCACAACCTCAGTGGGCAACCGTTCCAGTGTCTCACCACCCTCATAGTAAAGAATTTCTTCTTAATATCTAGTTTAATTCTACCCTTTTCCAGTTTAATATCATTTCCCCTCATCCTGTCACTACCTGCCCTTATAAAAAGTTCCTCCCCAGCTCTCCTGTAGGCCCCCTTTAGGTACCAGAAGGCTGCTATGAGGTCTCCTCAGAGCCTTCTCTTCTGCAAGCTGAAGAGCCCCAACTCTCTCAGCCTGTCCCCATAGGGGATGTACTCCCCTCTACTCATCTTCATGGCCCTCCTCTGGAGCTGCTCTAACAGCTCGATGTCCTTGTGTTGGGGGCTCCAGAACTGGACACAGTACTCCAGGTGAGGACTCACAAGAGCAGAGTAGAGGTGCAGAATCACATCCCTCGACCTACTGGTCACATTGCTCTTGATGCAACCCAGGATACGGTTGGCCTTCTGGGCTGCAAGTGCAATTTAGACTACATAATTTCATGAATACAATTGATTGAGGCAGAATTTGTAGTAAGATAACATTTCAGTAGAGAAAAATACTTTGTCAGATTTCTTCTTGGCCTTCTAAGATGCTTTCACTATGCAATGAACTCTCTCATTTCAGGATAAATGGGATCTTGGCCCAGGAATCTTGAGCTCAAACTAGTAATACACAGCAAAGATTTGCATTGGTGCAGCTTCTTAATACGAGCTGGAATTGGAGCACTACATTAGTGCCTCACTTATTTATGAGGCTAGAGCTCTTGGCCACATAGCATGAAAATGAGTAACCCACTACCTAAGTAAGACCAGTACCATTGTTTTCTTTTTAAAAAAATTAAAATTACAAGCAGATAAGAATTTGAGGAGAGAGTAAATGGAAATATTCACCTGCTACTGAAATTCCCATCATTAATAATATTTTCTAAAAACATCTAGTCTGCCTCTAAATACCTTATCTTAGATGTTTTCAACTGTCTTCCTTTTGATCTAGGTACAAGTTTCTAAAAAAGTCATTTAAGAAAAAAAAACACCACCACCACCAAAAAGCAACCTAGAATCTTCTACTCTGTTTCCATCAATAGCACAACCCACTATTGAATATGAAAAGTCAAAGAGAGTCATAAACCAAATAAAGATAAAAATACTTTAAGCAAATTAAAATGGAAAAGCACTATTCCTCACTTTCCCCTGTCCTCTATTACTAGCCAAAACCTTCTGCTTTGCTGCTTGTATTTAGACACTTTTATCTGTAATCAGACTCCTAATTTTCTGATTGTGCATGACCATAATTTAATTAAGAATAGTGTCTCTCTCAAAAAAAAAGGCCTTCTTAGGAACCTAGATCTGATTTAAGTCCCTAACGTCAGACAAATCTTCTGTCTATCTTTTGCATTATTAGTTGAGAGAACATAAACAAACTATTACAAACAACTGTCTGACAAGGACATTCTCTAAATTGCTACCTGCCTAGTAAGCCTCTATGGAGACCCTAAGCTGTTTCAGATGAGGGTAGATGTTTGATCAGATGCATGAAGGTTATTTTAAGCAAGCATGCGACTATCTTGTCTGGTCTTTCAACAGCTAGATACTTCTACAAAGATCCATGGGAATAGGGGGAATTCTACTTTAGTAGACTTTGCATTGGTCCTCAAGGACTTGCTAAGAATGCTAAATAAACAAAGTCTCTCATTCCACCCAGCCACAAAGACCTAACAAACCAACTCACCCCCCTTCCCCGTCCTCCGCAAGCAATACCTCCCACCAGCAGCCCACACTCATCAATACACAGAAGCCCCTGATATCACACACCAGACCCTGCTGTGATGAGCAAACACCAATCAACAGCTCCATTAGCCTCTAGAGGATGGTATAGTTTGTTTACAGTAAATACTAGAGCACTGCAAGAGGACGGCTGAACAGGAAATGCTGAGAAGTTTTTTTGTCCTTCTATTGCAGGCCTATTTGGAAGTTGGGAGTTAACATGGAGAGGAGCCCTGGTTGCTGTTTTCTTCTCCTTAAAAAAAGGAAAATAAGGTTGAAAAAAATGCTGCTTTTTAAAAAAAAAAGTACTAGCTATGTGGGACTTTATGTCAAAGAGTCTTCAATCAAAATTCCTATTTTCAAAAGCAAATAGAATCAGCGTGTACTAAATGTGTTGGAATCACCACATTTTTCTTCCAGAATTGGCAGACAATGGGAGGAATTTGGGAGAACACTACAACTTACAGAAAAGGGAGGGATGTTGGAAGACATTTAGGGAGAAGATCCAAGAAGGTTTGAAATCCATCCTGCATGTTGTTATCAGCTTACTCATGAATCAGAGTGACTGCTCTTCTCTGAGACAGCAAGTGAGAAAGACTCTTTCCTCCTCTGCATACACTTTGCATACAGCCTAGTGATTCTGCTCTGTTTGGAGACTGGATTCGTTTCTGACCCTTTGTTAACAAAGACAATATAATTTATTATTCATACATATCTGTAGTTGAAAGACGTGCACTGCAAGTAGCTAGTCTCATTCACTGCCTAAGCAACACATGACTCAGACATCACTCTGAATGTTGCTCTTATCCTATTTCTCAGAAAAAGAAAACAAAACAAAAAAAAAAAAACAGTGGATAATCTGTGCAAGACACTGATCATATGTCTTATTTGTCTTACTAACATGTTGACAAAATTTTTCACAACATGCCTCAATGAAGTTTCTATGGAGCACATACGTCATTTTCTTCTGAAGTCCTTAAAAGGTCTGAATTGGGGTCCAGGCATGTTTGTAACATTTTGGATGAGCCCCTCCCATCATCCCAAAATAATATCTGACTTCCAAAAACGAGGGGGAAAAGTCTGTTATTATAGATACCCAAAAAACAAATTATATGTCAGCAACTATGTGACCACAGCATTCAGATGTCAGAAAATAACCAAAAAAAAGACACAAATTTCAAAACAAATTTTCGAGATGTTTCTGCATTGTGGTATATATTTATCTCAGCTGCCAACTGCCAAGCTCTTTCCAAGTAACATTTATAATGCACTCAAAACCGTGTGTGTGTGAGTAAACCAGCAGAAGCAGGTTTTAAGACACTGTGATACAGTGATAAATGGATAAATGTCACATGGCAAAATGTTTATAGAAATTGGATTGTAAGAGCTTCTCAATGGTTACACCTCTTCATTTATCCTTCCATTAACTTAATTAAGCTAACTCATAGGCTTACAAGCCTGGGGGACTTAGAGAACTTGATCTGAAAAGAAAAATAAAGGGTTTAATCACCAGGCCAGGTTT
>JANHGO010000001.1:78057732-78069683 GCA_024606505.1 Aquila spilogaster | reverse complement strand
TACCCAACACAGCTCTTAAAATGTCAAATTAAAAAAGACTATTGGTAATTGTATAAGTTATGGCAAACTAGCTCCCTCCAGCAGTGACAGGAGACAGCAGGAAAAAGAAAGCAAGATATACCTTTCCTCCCTGATATTTACAGCTACTTGTTCTTCATGCAGATCAAGAAAGTAATAACATTTGCACTGAATTTCCTCAGCCCTCTTTCAGGGACTGATCCTGCAAATAATCCCTCCTGTGAATAACAGCTGCTAGATCAGGCTTCTATTTGGGAATTCACTAAATGCTGGCCTGACTTTTCTCCGCCACATCACGTGCGGGACATTCATACCTGCATGCAGGGGAAGCGGAGCGGGCGCCAGCGGCGTCTGCAGCAGAAGGGGGCAGGTGCCGGCGGGCAGCGTGGCCTCCCGCTCCCGACACGTGGCTGGACCGCTCTCCCAGCTCTGCTGCCGATGCCAAGGTAAGGGATTTCATTTGTTCCCGTGCCTCAGTTTCTTAAGCTCCTGACTCGGTTTCTTCATCTGCAGGCGGGCAGAGCAGGAGGCACAGCGGGAAAAGCAGTCTTTGCGCTCACCACACACCTCCCTTTACCCACGGTTCAGAAGCTTTACTGCAGTATTTTTGTGCAGTGAGAGTTCAGCCAGATCTCAGTGCCCTCTGTAAAGGGCTAAATATTATAAGCAAATATAAACACATGGGTTAATGTGCACAGGAAGGTTTTCTTCTATAAGCATTTGCCTAAAATGGAAATACTTGCATATAATTAAATTTAAAAGGAGAGAGGAAAAGAAAAAAGGAAGCCTGAAATCGTGTGTTTAACCTGTGCATTTTTTTCCCTCTGAGGCCTGTGTTCAAATTGGGGTGCATGCAAAGCGAAAAGGTTTAGAGGAGCTCTCAAGCCTCGACCATACACATATTTATACATGTAAAACCAGCACCAAGTTTGTAAGCCCAAGTTGTGGGGAAAAGATCGTCATGACAGAAGAAATAATGTGCTGGGCAGGGAAGGTTGTGCAATACCTGCCTGAAATACGCACCGTATTCATCCTGGCTCTTAGCCATTGCTCACTCATAACCTCTATAATTCACCAAAATTATACATTAAAAGCACGTAATGAATGTTGAGTTATATTGAGTTGAGTTGCAGAGTTAATAGACGGTCGTCATCATGCCAGATTACTGGTACTGAGTAATTATATTAAAGAGCTAGCAGATCCTTATCCGAGAATGAATCTTTTAAGACAAGGTTTCTGAGTAAAGCTGAGATGTACAGTAACTTGCGGATATCCTCCCAATTCAGATCAACTGGATCTTTCATGCATTAATATTCCAGGAGGCACTTCTTCAAGAATACTGTCCTGGGAAATAAGATCATTTGATGTAACTTTTGTTTGATTTCAGGGGGAGCCCAGTACCTAAAGATCTTTAAGAATCTGGCCCTTAGGCACTTTTGAAATTGAGAATTAGACGTTCCAATGTTGGATTAATGCTTAAATACCTTTAAAAGTGTGGGCTTTGGAAAATCCCTTTGGGTGCCTATCAGCACCTGTAGGCATCTGGATGGATACCTTTAAGAATGGCCCCAAATGCCGCTTTAATAGCAAGAGGTGCTGACACCCCTTTTCTTTCTTCCACGTTCCCACAGGTGACTTCTTCTTTCCACCTCTGTGGCTGCTGCAGGTGTTTGGACTGAGCACAGCAATAAACCCTCTCGCACACGCAGTCAGGTGGGAAGCTGCCTCCAAGGCGTGAGGAAGGGGCAAAGCAGCGATTCTCAAACGTCAGAGGCTGCACGGCCAAACGGGCACGGGGCAGCACAGAGGTTACTAGTCCCCGGCCTTTAATAATGGCAGGCAAGAGAGAGGGAGAGGGAGGAAATGTCTCTCAAAATCATAGCTCTTCCCCAGGCTTCCCTTTGCCATGGCACAGCTCCAGTTCTTGACCTTACAAGTAAAGGTGCCTGTAGAGCATGGCTCAACCAAAATGCAGCGTTCAAGCATTACCCACACCTAGCATGGCTACACTGAAGCCTTTGCTTAGAGGGAGCATCTTACCAAGGCAGTCATGAATCCTTGCTTGCAATTACGAGCCTTTTTAAGGGAAAACCGGGGGTGCAGAAGGTCACACAGTCAGTGAAGTCAGAAGCAGTCAGGGAACGGCACCTAGACAGCTTCTCAGCAGCACCCTCACAATTCAGTTAATTGCTACCTGCAAGAGCTCCTGCAGACAAAATCCAAGCAGCAGCCTCTGAGGATCAAGAGTAAAGATGTCATAAAAGAGCATGTGCATATGCATAAAGGGTTGCAGGGTCTGGCCCTGTAAACAGGGCAGTCCACCTCATTTCTTGTGTGGTTGCCATTTGTGTCATACTTCTTAGCTATGCAGAGTCAGGATGGTCACAGGCAGCTCAGTCTGAACCTCTGACTGAAGTTTCATCCAGCCCTAAAAGTGAATATTCATTATCAGTTTCCACTGCTTTAACTTTGATAAACGTTTCCAATGTAGAGGTTAACAGCTAGCAAAGAAAACACACGTGAGGATTTTTATACCTGACCAGGTCATAGAAATTGCCAAATGACCACGACCTTCCCCTGATCCCAGACCTAGCACTCCTTATCGCACATGAAGAGAGACGCTGGACATATTTGAGCGTTAGTCTGGTTTAGGTGTATTTTCAAAATCTCTACTTCCAGTGTGAATCCCTTAGACTTCCTCATGCGGCTTTCTGCATTCATAACTCTTTAGCGATACATCTGCTGAAAATTTTGGAAGAACAATGAGTTGAGCAAGCGATGAAGAGAAAGTGAACGGTACAAGGGCTGTTACGTTACCCTGCCCTTCTCACATAAAGGAGCTCTGAACATCTTGTCAAGACACAGCACTTTATTCGAAGGGGTTTCACACATGCATTTTTAATCAGGATTATATTTCACACACATCTATCATTGCTCGCAAATGCAGGGGGCTAGTCCTCCTTGAAAACATATCAGCTCTCTGTGTTTGCCATCAACTATTTTTTTCTTTGTATAAATCTACTGTTTGGTGACCCACTAGACCATATTTGATGTATTAGAAAAAAAAAAACCTGCTTAGGATCAACGTTGAAAATGGCTGTACAACTCCCTTAAAACAGCACATTTTCTGAGATCATCTTTATTACTCCACAAATAGTCTTAGTAACTGACAAATTATTCACTAAAATAAAAATATGATGGGTAATCCTACATGCAATCATGTCAGAACTAGTTTGTAAGCTATATGGTTTTTACTGAGCCTACCATTTTTATACTGTGCCTTTTTTATTCACTCCCATGACTATTCCTTACATGGAACAGACAAGATGCAAAACGCTTGCTCTCTGGTACTAGGAAACACAGAAGGAATCCCCAGGTACCTGATGCCAATGAACCCGAAGCCAGTGGGGAGCAAATATATAAACACATGCAAATGCTTAAATCCTTCCTGCTCTGTTTAAGATGGAGAGAATTTACCTGAATCCTTTAAGCAAAGATGTTTGCCCATGACAGAAATCCTTAAATTTCAAGTAAATGAACCAGGACCTGAAGACTAGCAAATTACTGTAATATTTACATTTGGGGTTTTCCAGAGTCAGTTCCTTGTGCAAAAATTCTGCCATTCTTTGGTAATAGCCCAAAACAATAAACACTCACTACTGAGAACGGCAGCATGCTCAAACTTCTTTTGTAGACTAATGTACTTCTATTCTAAAGTGTTCATGACTAATCCCTGATATGAAAACTGCAAAAATTACAGGCGAAGCTGACAATACAAAATTAAAAAAAAAAAAAAAAAAAAAAGCTACTGCAGTCACTCTCACTTATTGTCCACTCAGTGGGGGGAAAAGGTTAAAACAATAATCTCAAATTCCTCATGAAAAAGGAATACAGTAAGCATAAAATTGATGGAGTTCTACAGAAATTAAGTGGGATTTTGTAGAAATTAGTCTAAAAAAAGTAGCATTTACTGTGTAATCATATACTTTCTACAGGCTCCCCACCTCCTCACAACTATCATATGGCATGCAGTGAGGATAAATTTTTTTTTCCTAAAAGATGATCCCAAATTCCCATAGAATATAATAACTTTTCAAAGAAATCTCTTCTGGGAAGAATACCATTCATTTTATCATATGAAGTAAACCTATAAAGATTTTTAACATCTCTGTTAACACTTTTCCTTTTTATTTTTCTTTCTTTATGCTAGCATTTCCCCTTTCACCAATATAGCCTTTTTAGCAAAAGGGGCTTTTTAATTTCTTGAATAGTTTCCTTTTTTCATTTGCTTTCATTTTTATTGCAAAACCACGATAACATCCTGTAAAAGACGCTTTAAGCATTAAAATGCTGTACTACTGGGGCCTGGCAGACTTCAGATTAATAAAACTTGTATCTTAAAATAGATGCAACCTAGAGAGGATGTCATGGAAGACTTTCAACAAAAACATCACTTCACCATGTAAAAATGCGCTGCAGCAAAGCCCTTTTAAAAAAACTCCCTCGGCTGGGAACTACTGTATATCGACATATGCCCTGAAAAATACATACCAACACCAATTGCACAGGGGCATTGTTCACATGAAGTAACTATATCTATATGTTGTCAAGCAACTGGTCATAAAAGCACTGAATAAAAAGGCATTTGAAATATGAGATGACTGAAAATACCACAGCTGATTTTTTTTTATATTCTCTGACGGTTAAGAACAAAAAGACTTTCAGACAAAGAATTTAGACTCTATACCATGGTGTTTGACTTCCAAAATGTAACATAAAATATTGCCAAATGTCTGACAGAACAAAAAATGCACTGTAGAATAAATGCTTTTTAACAGTTTCAAGACAGCGCTTTTGGAGTGAACCTCTTGTTCCGGTGCAGTCACAGGATTTCTAATCACACTGTATCTTATCATCAACTTAAACACAACATCCTTATGAAACTCTCTGGAATCACATACTACTAGCAGGAAAAAGCAGTAATAATATTTTTCCAGCATTATCTCCATTTCTAACAGACAAATAAGTAACTTCAAAACGGCAGGGTTGTACACATATCAAATACTACGTAAAGACAGGTCTTTCGGAGTAGTTGCACTTGTAACACCTAGATTAAAATCTCTTCACAGCTTCCCTGAATTCTGCTATTATTTTTAGCATCATTACTCACAAGTGCCTCTACAAATTTTCCTCTTCAATAATTTAAAACTCCATTTAGGCAATTCTGGTCTGGACTTTCCTTCTAGGAGGTCAAAGCCCAGGAAGGAAAGGTTCTCACTTGTTCTCTGTATTCTTTGAACAACAGTAATTTATGGTTATTAAGGCAGACACCCAAATCCTCTCCCATCCACTGCAAGGGAGAAGGGGTGATGGTCAGGGTGGGATCCCTGAGGCTCCCTGGGTATGGGAAGCCCCCAGAGGAGGGCTGCGCCTTGCACCAGCTTAGACAGGATAAGTCTTGCGGTTGTGAGCAACAGCTCAGGCAAGGACAGAGTGGGATGGGAGGCTGTGGAAGGAGATGAGAGAAAAGAGCCCAGACTTTTGTTTCAAAAGTGGTGGTGGGAGGGAGACTGGCAAAATTTACAATACTTACCCGCGTACTTTAGCCCTGGGAGGAAGTCGCATGTGTAGATCTTCAGTGCTCAGCAATACAGTTCCTAATGGGTTTCAGATTTAAGGCAAAGGGAATAAATTTGGCTGGCAGCTCTGCCCAGGAAAGTTATGGCCAAAAGGAAACACGAAGCAGAATATTCTTTCATCAGAAATGCAATTTCTTTCCAAATGCTCATGGTCTTTTCCACTGGCCTTATCAAACAGGAACTCAAAGTATTTTAAGGGCAGGGGAGGGAGGAGGAATAGTTTTGTTCTAGCTGTACCATACTTACTTCTCCGGAGACTGGGCAAAGGGCATCACAGCATTTGGCATGAGCTGTATGTAGGACTGCACTCTGCCACAGGTCAGCTGTCACCCAAAATCCTGGCTCAGGCTTTTAAAGTTATAAAAGATTTGCTGTTTCAAGCTCTCCTCAGCATCACTGTCCTTGCTCTACAGTCATCGTACTGAAAGTTGACTGACTAGCAGCATTAGAGTTGTTAATGAACATTTTTTTTTTTTTTTTAATTAAACAAAACCAAAACCAGATCTTACCTACCTCTTTCCAAATCCACTCAAAGATTTTTTGGGGGTATGAAGTCAAGAGAAGAATGGAAGATATACTGATAAGATAGACAACACTAGATCAAAAACTTACTGCTACCAGCAGTGACAGATGTACAAAATACAGAAGGAGCTTAATACAGCCTACTGTCTAAAAAGGGATATTGTTAAACAATAGTAAAGAATTGTCATATTTCACATGGAGTTGATGTGTCCTGAATAGCAAGGAAAGCTTAAAAGATTCTGGAAGATAATAAGCAGGAAAGCTTAAAAGATTCTGGAAGATAATAAGCAGGAAGGAGATTGTACAACGCTGTTACAAAACAATAATGACATATGACATAGAAGTCCTCCTCCCTGAGGAGGAAGCACCTACTCCGGCAAGAACGTGGTGCTATTCAGAGACAGCAGGGAAAAGGGGCACCCAGCAGGAGCAGGAAGAATCCTTGTGTGTCAAGGAGGCAAAATGAGTAAAATGAAGAGGAATAACTGACACTGAAAGGAAACTGCAGCGATGGTCAACCTGGATGGTTGAAGTGAAGACTGTAAGGGAGATCCATCAGCAACATCAATGGTGGTCACTTCATGTGGCACACAACAGCTTGGAACAAACAAACTCATTTGTTTTCTTCAGTCTCCACTGGGAGAAGTGGATATGGCTTAGGAAAGGCTTCTTTACAAGATGGTCTGGTTTGATTTGAGCTGTCGTTCATGATCAGAATTACCAAGAGAACATAAGAAACACATTAGGCTGTCTAGCAACAACTGACCAATGGACAAAAGATTGGGATGTGGGAGTTACCATCTTTCTTCTCTCCCTCCCGTCCCACACAGATTCCTTTTGACACCCCCCCCCCCAGCCCTTGGAGTTTATGTCAGTCTAAAAACTACCAAGTCAAAATGCCTGCTGCGACTGGAAGAAATCTTTATCCTGCTGAGGAAAATGAAAATTCTGTTATGGACAAAGTGTGGAGCCAAGTTTTCCCCTCTATTTTCCTAGAAAGCACATGAGGGTAAGACTTTTATTTTTGTGCCTCTAAGCTTCATCTCAAGTCCTCTCCTTTTGTAGTACAAGGCTGTGTCTTGTATTTGGGAAGGGATGTTCTCAAAGAAAAAAAGAGGTGAAAAATATCCATCAGTCCTGGATGAACCGAACTAAAAGGGAAAAAAAAGACAAAATTCCTGCAGCAAGTTTTTTTTTTGTTGTACAATCAGTCCAGAACCATATCCACTCACCCTCAGCAGGGCATTTAAAAGAACAAGAGTGTTTCAGCAAACACATCAACGGCCTTTATCTCCACCGCTTAAATTTTCAGTCAGACTAGTGTCTCGAGAAGAACAGCACAGCTTGTTAAAAATGCTGCATTTTTTCATCACTGTTGAACCAACAGTCCTGAGAGAGACCATGAGATTGGTGCCTGGAGCCGTTAGTTCTCCAGTGGTGAGATGCTTCTTGGTAGCCAAAAAACACAGATGATAAGTTCCAGGTGTGAAAACTACTATGGTTTACTAATGAAGTTATTTTTTATTATCTCACCCTGTATCTCCACTGATAACAAATGATACATGGGAACTAAGGTATAACAACACAAAAGGAAACAAAAAGAGACAGATATATTATTGTAAATAATATATTTTTAGGCTAAGAAAATCCAAAATGTGTGACTAAACCGAAAACTCTATCTACAATCCTGAACAACAGACATTAAGATTTTAAAAACTCAGCACTTACCAGGTCTCAGTGAGGAAACAGAAACTTGAGATGTACAGCATTTTGGAAAATAAGAATGTTATAATGTGGTTAAAAACTGTATTACACACATGAAGAAACAAGTTAAGGTTCCTGAGCATAGTCGTTATCGCAGTACTGAAGTGATTTAGTCTGTGACCCTACTGTACTTTTGTTATAGAATTTCTATGGTGTTTTTTGAGGGGGAAAAAGCAATAGGTAAATATAACTCCTCTATATTCAACTCATTGTCATACAGAGGTATAACATTGCACATTGTCTGCTGCCAACAAGATATTATCCTGCTCCATTCACATCTGTATTATGTGAAGCTCCACCTCTGCTGGAACCACAAAACCACCTCTGAGCTCTTCTCTGTCTCACAGACAGACGGACACAGACACATACCCCTAGTACAAAGACCTCAGCACATTCCCAGATAGCCTAAATCTACTAGCCTAGTGCTACTTTAAAAATCAGTCAAATAATTTCCTTTCCTAGTGGTAAAAGAAAAACATTAAAAATTACTTTGAAAACTCTTTATAAGAAAAAATAAATCATTCTCATTGAGGAAATAGTGCCTCCAGGTATCACACAAATTTCAGAGAAAAGAAAAATATGCTGTTGAAATTGATCTTTACAATGGAAACAACTGTATTGAGAAGAAATCCTGATCCTGTTGAAGCTTACAGGGGCTTTGTCATTGATTTCGGCAGTATGTGGAATTCATCCTGTGTACAGCTTTGTTCTGCACTTAGAAGAATAGTGAAATATGATCACATAATAAGAATGATTAATTACAGTCAACACAGAGTACCGTGATGCACACCCACGTGCATATTACTTATGGACACATCTCAACAGGTATGGAGGATGGGTTCTGAGAAGAAATGCCAACACAGCAGATGATTATGAGAACACTTCCAAATTTTCATTGTAAAAACAGGGCTGTTTTCTTTCATTAGAACAGATTATAAGATTTTCTGATACCAATTTAATCAGGAATACCAGAACAATAATTATAGCCCAGATCATCATAATCGTACCTTGCTGTTCTCACTGACAATAAAGAATATATAGTATTCTAGCTCAGTGTACTAGTTACTCCTAAAAGTAGGCTTCATTCACACTTGAATTTACTTCTGAATGCTCACAAGTTTCTTTGCTTTGCCTTTGAGTCTTCCACCAGATCAGAGTAAATAGCTCTTATGGAAAGACCAGGGAAGATGGAACAAGTAGGTGGAAGAGAAATCCATTAGGAAGTGTTAGACAATCTGTAACAATCTCTGGATATCTCCTAAAATGATTAGAGGCCAAGATGACATTAGAGCAAAGTGTTATTATAGACACTAGTTCTATTCTTGCTCTTTCCTTGGCACACACATAGGTCCATCATCAGAGACCTATCACGAGGCGAGGTAGATATTCCTGTTCTTAGGGCAGTATGGTCATTCTTGTTACCCGCTGCTACTGGTCCACTCCATTTTCCTGAGGAGTTGGACCCACATCATCACTATGATCATTACAGTCTCTAATTGAGGTTGCTTATTACCAACTCTGTCTCTTCACTTATCTGAAAAATATTCTTTTATACCAGTACTCAAAATGTAACTGTCTGCCCGCAACCCCCTCAAGATCCCAACTGAAAAAAATTAAATGACTGCTTATGCCAATAATTTACTAATTTTAAGAGAGGGAAAGGCCACAGATCTAAAAGCCATTAGTTTTGAGTTCATATTTAACATGTACAGCTTCTTACATTTCTATATTTAGATTTTTGCATCTGGATCTTAGCTTTTGTCTCAGGGAGTAGAGAAATGAAAAAGAGCGAACTTCTGGAAAGACTATGAGGTGCTCCATTGCAGTGAACATGCATCTATTTGCAAAAGCTATCAAATTCAGGAAAGCTTTTTTAAGTAGATGGCCTTTGTTATTCTGAAAATTTCTGTCTCACCATTGTAATGCAAAAAAGATTTATAAAATCTAATATATTTGAAGATCCATTGAGCTGCAATGAGCACAATGATTTAATAGTTGATAGTTTTTAAGATAATTCTAGAGGATTAATGGAGAACATGAAGTATTCTAATAGTCCTGGTAGGAAGCAACCTCCAATGGTCATATAAGATGATCTGACTTAACAAGGTAACACCATGTAGGCCTCCCTCACATCAGTATAGCACTACTTATACTGCACCTTCTGATGTTCAGAAAACTGCTCTCAAGGCATCTTCTGTTGCTTATACTGTTGCACCTCCTGGTAAGTTAAGTGAGGTGCAATATAGCATGTTCATTGCCAAAACAACAGTAATAAAACTAACCTAACCAGGAAAATGTAACAGTAAAACAAATGTTGTTGCATAAGGAAGAGCAGACCAAGTTGATTTGTGTCACATTTTTAAGGTATGGCTAACAAAATTTTTACTCTGTCGTAACCCTCTTCTTACCCCATAAAGGTACTTTTCTCTAAAAATACTTCATAACTTTAATAAGGGAAAAATATGCTAGAACTCACCTCTGGGATCATTTATTAACTGCCCTTCAATTCCTTTGCTTCCTTATACCTGTATTCCAAATCCCTAACCACATTTTTTTTGGCATGCTTTTTATTTAAAACAAGTACCACATTTCTAATCCAGACACTACAATTTGTATGGTGTACTCAGAGATTTAAGTAACAAATTTCAAAGTTTGGGCCAAAAAAAGAAACGTAAGAGAAGTAAGATCCATTTGCTACAAGAATGGAAACATGCATCCTGTCAATACTGTTATGTGCTACCACTAGAAATATACACCTTGCTGAGTTGCACTTTCCCATTTCATAGCACTAATGACTGACCTCAGAGGAACCACTTGATTTACATCAGGGATTTGGGGGTTTAAGACTTGCTTCTTTTAGCTGTACAAAGATGATGTATAAACTGACATTCAATTCATTTTGCCAAGTGCTACTCTTTGTTAATTGCCAAATAGGTCCCTTAAATTCATTGCTGATAAGATTTCCAGTTAGGAAAAAAAAAAAAGATTCCCCATTTCCTAGTATTCTGCCTCAGAGATTTGTCTTGGATCTATACCTCACCTAACGATGTCTCTTCCCAGTTACTGTTACATAATATACAGAAGAAACTAGGTGGAAGAACAGAAATTTGTATTTCTGAACCGAAGGACCTGAAATTTACAAAAGAAATGTCTGAGTGCCCCACAGGCCTTGCACTGAAAGACTGGGAATCATCAAGGCTGGCATTTTGCAGCTCTGGAATATTTTTATCGTCTTTACATTTGGGTTCCCCATGCTTTAGTTTTATACTGATACAAACATGCAAGGTTCTTGATGCAAACTGTGAAGAAGAATTTGCTCCACAGAGTGGGATCTGACAAGACCATCGTACAGTGTCTCTGACACCAACCACCACAAGACCAAACGCAAGTACTGAGTTATCCTTTCCCTGCTTTACTCTTCCAAATTCAGGCAATCCGCAGCCTGTTCCTCTTCAAGTCCAGGAATAAATTGTTGCTGCTTCACTTCATCTGACTCTCCCATCTGAATTCATAAAATAGGTAGCAACAGTCATCCAACATTATTGTGTACTTAGTTTGCAGGAAACCTCTCCCTCTAGATGCATTTCTTCCTCACAGTGTGCCAATTAACAGATATTCCAGTAAGAAACACGAGTGGTTTCTACACAGATTGTGCCTTGGTACCTTCTGCAGTTGAGAACCAAGTTCTTCTGTCTGCCTGCACAGCGACAGCCATGTTTCTGTTATCATCCTGAGTTACACTTAGTTTTCAGCCACTTTAAAAAAAAAAAAAATGCACAAGGTTTTGTATTGTTGGGGTTTTTTATTAAACTAAGCCTGAAGAAGTTTTCACTTTGTTGCTAACAAACGCCTATTTTAATCAAGCCCCAGACAAAGCAGCCAGCAAATGCATTTATTATTAAAACAAACTTCTTTAAAAATTCAAATCTTGGCTTATTAAAAAATATAATAAAGACTTTTATGTAGTTTAGTATGCAAGAGTTAGATTGCTTGACCTCTCTTTTAATG
>JANHGO010000001.1:78035248-78050955 GCA_024606505.1 Aquila spilogaster | reverse complement strand
TCTACATATAGTTATGAAAAATGTTATTTGCAATGCCAATCTTTAATAAAATTTTCTTAAACCAAAGAAAATTCCCTGTGGGGAATCTGTTATGAATGTGTTTTTCATATGTACTATTTAAGGCTGTTTAAAGGTTATGAAAGTGGCTGGTAAAATAAGTTCTATCACAGCACAACAAAATCCTACGTGCGGTCTCACTTTTGCATTTAATCAAATAAGTAAGCAAGTCCTTCATTTTTTTCCTGTTTGTTCCAAAACAAACATTTTCAGCTTGCACGAAACCTTCTCTCCAAGTTAATGGTAATAATTCTTAACATATGCATTAACTGCAAAAAGAGGTCAACCTGGCACAAATTTGCCAAGAACACGTGGATTTTGAGTACTGTTTGCAGCCAGAATTGTCAAAACTCACATGCTTCATTACACAATATTCTCTGCCACAGTCAGCCAGGGGTATGCTTTAATAGTACTTACATATTTGAATAAATACATATAAAGAAAGCCAATGTTAAAAGTGGAGCAGAATGTCACTTCCAAACTTTGCAACTTGAGTGAACACCGTGCATCTTACCTAAGTGCTTAGTGAGTGTTCTTACTGTATTAAATCCTTGTTTCTCAAAATAATACTACCAAACAGAAGTTCTCGCTTGTTATTTATGCCTCTCCTTCAAAGCAGAATTTTTGTAGAAAACTTGTACTGGAAATCAAGTTGTTCTTTCACAAAGCAGACACAACATTAAAAAGACACATTCACACGTACAAATATATTAAAAAACTGCTAATTGCAATTCTTCTAATCCTGAGTCCTGCCGCCATCACCAACGTGCATCTTTAAGGCCAGTATACAAGTGCCTGTATTTACTATACCACCCTTCTGTTCCTAACTCTTTTATCTTCCTGTCCAACCCATGAGTCTCATTTGCATCTCCATGATCATCTTCGAATACAACATTCAAGTGTACGACGTGCATGCAGCACTGACTCTTTAAACAGATGGTAATTTGTGCCAAATTATTTCTTTTACAAATGCATGTCAGTAACAACTACAGAAGTCAGAATAACCACCCTCCACATAAAGAGACTGCATTTTATTTCTAACTCTGGATTAACAGAATTAAGAGAGTGAGCGGGGTGGTGGAAATCACCAAAACTCATTGATGAAGTACAGTCCCTCCCACCTTATAAACCTCTGACTACAGAAAAACTTCTGCAGAAGCTGCTCTGTGCCTGTCTCTCTGTCTGTGAGAGCATATGTTTTTGTACAGATTGATGCGAAATGACTGGAGCCAACTTTGAACTTTCTGTAATATTTTAAAGCTTTATCTGCTTTATCTAATCAACAAAAACTGAGAATGCCCTATTTATGGGGATAGTCAAAAAATCCACTCTTATAAATACGACCAGCATATTCAAAGAATAAACGTTCCATTACTATAATCAAATAAAAAAATAATGTTATTTAAAATAATCTACCATTTTTTCTTTTACATATTATAAGCCTCTTTATTTTAGGGTTCTGGCAAGGTTCATATTTCCTGTGACCTTAAACAAGGGATTTGAAAAATTTTGGAGGAATCAAGGTAACAAGAATGTATAAAAGAATAATTTATTGCTGTGACCACTTTGTCCTCTGATTTCTGTTTTGGGATTATAGTGGATTATCTTTGTCTAAAACCTATTTTTCATATCCCTCTGAAAATTAATTGACAAGCTCACAAACAGAAAAGCAAAATTAAGAGATCTAATCAATATTTAAACTCAAATCTTTATGCTGCGATATCCTTGAACATAATTCTGTGACGTATTGGTTTTCTCCTAGCATTGAAGCCTTCGGATGAAATTTAAACTAGCATTAGGAAAGACTTCAAAAGAACATCTGAAATGACCAATTCGAAACAAAAATTTTGTGAAAATCAAGCAAAGAAAATGCTCGTCAGTGCTTTTTTCCTGATGTCAATTTAAAAAAAAAAAAAAAAAGAAATCTAATTATCATTCTTAAGAAAGATGTCCTTTTAAAAGAGAACAGTAGCAATGTGGTAAAAATTTTCTGAAGTATTTACATTTTTTTTATGCCCAAATTACTCTATCAGGAAGAATGCCGACATATTTATATCAAATTAGGTAAACACTAAAACATCAAGTTTATTAATAAAACAATTCTTATTGAAGACAATTTTTTTAGATTAAAGTAAAAAGAACACCTGATCAACTGTCTCATACATATCCTGCTTGTTCAAATTTCATCTGTAGGAATTCACACTAAAGACATCCATATATAACAATCAATTAAACACTGTTGGAATAAAAGCATTTTGTTATGGAAAACATACAGAATCTTCACTCAAAATCAGTTCTGTATATTTTTTAATTTTGTTCATTACTGCACTAAAATCCACTAGCAAACAGAAGAGGAATCCTGTGATCAAGTTTCTAAGTGTGCACACAACCTCCATATTAGAATGAGTTTCCTGGATCTTGTATCGAGATTATTTCAAGAGAATAAAGCTGATACATTGAATGCTTGTTAAAGAATGTGTTAAACAAAAATATTTCAGCATTTTTATTGTTCATGTTTGAAATGACTTCGGATTCATTCCGGGTTTGTACAAGACCTACATTTTGATCAACTTTTTTTTCCCCACCCCCGAGGACACCTTAAATACTGTTTTTTTTTTTATTGATTAGTATGCACATGACAAAAAACATGTCATTTAGTCCTATTTCTTTGTAGGAGGTGATTAACATACTTCTTCCTCCTCTTTCTTCTGGAGATTAATAATTTTAAGATCTTCCGGAAAGCTTTGGCAGCAATTTGGTAATCTACAACCATCCCTCTTATTACTAGGAAACTGGATTTAGGAAAGCAAAATTACTTCCCTTTTCTTATTCCCTAACTGCATGTATTAAAAAGTTTCCATAGCAACTACAAAGTATAATATCAGTCCCCAAGTAACTCTCCAACGAAAGCCCTAAAAAAGCATCTGTGACACTGAAATGCTTAATTTTGTTGTTTTATTTATTTACTTTAATAAGAGCTTTCTTTAAGAATAGGATGAATTATTCACTTCTCAGACTGATATTTCAAGTTCAGCTGTGAAGCAAAAGCTTACCTCGCATTCAAACAGACACCACATTGTCTACCTTGGGGACTCTAAATAAACAGCACAAGCTAACTAGGATACTTTTAAAAAGTTGACAAAGAAAAAAATAAAGATGCTCCTATGGAATTTTCCTTTTTGCTTTTAAAGAGAATCCTGGTAATTGCCTTTTCCTGGCTACAAATACGGCTTTTCACAACTTCAGGCTCTCTATAACTGTGACCTACCACACTGTTCAACTTTAAGAAATGAATTTTTCCCATTGCCAAAACAAAAGGATCACTTGCTTTTATTGGTACATTTATAATCTACCTTATATTCTAAAGAAAGTATAAGAAATATTGTTTTTTCTTGATTTTGCTTATCTTCAAGATCTCAAAAAACACAAAATGTTAACTGTACCTAATGAAGAAACCAACACTATCCAGCATATAACCATTTAGAAAAAAAATCTGGGGGGATTTCACCCAAAGATAACAAAAGTCAGCAATCGAAGAGAGACAAGGAAAAATAATGGTGTTATGTCGTTTTGATGTAGGGACATGATTTTAACGCTTGCAGATTTCAAACATGTACAATTTTGAAAATCTGAAACAAAACCAAGATGACCAGTTTTTCTAGATGGGGCCTGATTCTCCCTTCACAGCAGTCCGTGGAAAGCTTTTCAGTAACTTCAGAGACTTTTAGTCAAGTGTGTGTTACTCATTCACTCTGCAAACTCAATAGCTTATTTCGCACATGGTGCAAGAGCCCAGGTACCACAATTATGATTCAGTACGTTGAACAAAACCACAGATTTTAACTGTTAAATCCACTGCAACAGCCCTACAAACATATAAACAAATTATTAACTTTACACTTGTGAGAAATCCATTATCATTACATTCATTTGCTTGGGTTTGTTCATGTGAGTAATGTGACTCGTTCATTTAAACAGTTGCAGAACTTGGTATTAGAAATGTGCAGTTCACTTCACATAGCTATAGATGCATGTGGCAATTTCACAGGTCATTGCAGTATACATAATTTTGCAATGGACTATAGAATTTACGGTCCCTTTGAAAACTAACGCCATGAACTTGCAAGCACTTAATTGTGCCCATAATTGCACTCATGTGAATACTATGGGACCGTTCTCAAGAATAGTGTTACTGAAACATAAGAATTTACAGGTTCAGGACCTGATATTGTTAATACCACCCAAGCCCTGTACAAGTGCTGCTAAGACACCATCCTGAAAACACTTACTTCTGAGTGTACAACAGCTGTGCTTATTTCTGGGGCTAACCCCTTTGAAATCAAGAGCCATAAGTGCTAAACTCACTACTAAATATTTAAACAACTGTAGCAAAGGGTTTCCCCTCGTCCATTCAGACAGGGGAGCAGAGGAAAGCTAGCACAAGAACTCAGACTCTCAAGTTTCCTCAGGTAATGGAGACCTGTTTGGAAGCACTACTCATCCTGAAGCAGTGATCTAGTTGTGCCCAAGCTCTAGCTCTATTGAATGAAAACAGCGACATGCCGCTACAAACGCAGCCTTGCCCAGACCCTGATCTTACTGAAGAAATAATCCTCCACCAGCCCAGTCCTGCTCAGCGCACTAAGTTCCAAGACTGTCATAAAACAACTAAGAGTGACCAGTTTCTTGGAGATTATTGATTAACAAAACCATTTTTACTGAAAACTTTAACAGAAGTCTCATAAAAACCCAAGACTCAGATAGGCAAAGCACATTCAAATCTCTTATAGGAAACGGTAACAAAAGCCCGTGCCTTTCATGCTCTTGCTCAGCCACCACTAAGTACTAAACTAACGCAAAGACAGTATGTACAGCACTGCAACAGTATCTGGGCAGCCGTGCCCCTCCCTGCCACTACCACTTCCAGCCCCACGAGGAGCCCAGCAGCTCCATCTCCTCCATGCCACTGCTGGCAAACCCTGTCTGAGGTCGCTGCCTTAGAATAGCAGCGTCTGGTCGCACGTACCACTGGACTGAGTGGAATACTTCTTCTGTTTTACACCCTTTACCCAGACATTTTTGTTTATTTGTACTGTTTGGTTCTCATTGTGGGTTTTATCTTGGCTCAGAGATCAAATGCAAGCCTGCAGAGCTAGTAAGTGCAGAGCAGAATTGAAACAAGATGCCCGCGCAGCACACACCCATGATACAGTTCACGTTAATAAATATTTTATCAAGATATGTATTAATAAACTGAAAATATGTGCTTCTGTGTCATTTTATAACACCTAACTTTGAAGCTTTGTTCCTTTACAATTATGAACATATAAAAAAGTTTATCCGTGTCCACAGTAGCTGCACCAGTGCCACAGACTGTATGCTTCAGATACTTGCTACACTAAAATTCTAAAATCAACATTACTGCTCACTCAAAGTCCTTAAACACAGACTTAGGAGATATTTCAATTTTCAAAACTGAGCTTCAAAACATTAAAAATAAAAAAAATAAAAATTAAAACAACACCTACCTATCTACACACATTTCTAATGCATCCTGACCATTTTAGAATTGAAAAACAGTTTTCCACCTTTAAAGAATTATATAGTAACAATGACACTGGTGTGGCATAAATAAGGAAATTAACATTGTCCCAGTCCTAAGGCACATTTTTCTTTATAAGCTGCTGCAGAGTCTGAAGTTCATCAAAAGTGCATCAGTGTAAATCTAAACAGAACAATCCTGATGACATATATGTGTTTCATGTAGATGCGTTTCACATTCTCTATCAAGTTATTTTATCCTCTGTGGTAGTTCGGGCTGCTAAATAACACAAGTTTGGTGCTCATTTTTAAGTAGCTTACAGATCCCATGCATGTCACTAGTGTCTGAACAAAAATTACCCTATTAAAATATGACCTACAAAAAGCTTTGCATCTTCACAGAAGTAGTATGTTGTAAGATACAGAAAAGACTTTGAATGATTATGCAATATCTTATCAGTGCCATTACTGATTTTTTATTATTGTTTAAACATAGATACATTTTATCTCTATAAGCTATCTTTAGCTGTTATGGGTGCTGCACATGATACTTTATACAGATGGATGCGACTTGGGTTTTATCTATCAGAAAACATTGTTTCCTTCACTTGTCACTGAGTAAAACAAAAACACATCCGCTAACGTGGGACGTGTTTAAAGTATGATTTCCTCAAGAGGTGTTGAATTATTCTCAGCAGCATATACACACATACACAAAAATATGGCACTTTGCAATAATCTTTTTTCCAGATTGATAGAAGAGGACACTGAACACTAACAGCCTCTCACACATTTCAGCTTAAATTAAGGGGTGTAATTAATATGGTTTATTATTTCTTTATTTCCTGAAAAAGAGAATTTCAAAACTACATTTAAACACTTCAAAACATACCTTTTTAATAATACCACACATTTAGTATCAGTTTTGCTACAATTTGAACTTCTTCATACACAGGCACAGACTACTTTAGCAGCAGAGTGTTTGTTTTATGCACAAAGTAGAACCGTTCTATTTTCTCTGAAGTTGTTGTGCTCCTATTAAGCTGCTCGGATCATTAAAATAACTTTAATATGACCGTTCCAAAACTTCGTAATACAACAACAACAAAACACGAATAGAAGGGTTTAGCAATGAAGTCCTGCTGGTATCACTCTTTTTGTCATTTGAATGTCACAGTAGGCACGTGAACACAGTTCTTTTTATGTATATATAGATGAGGTAGTTGTTTTATTTTCTCTTTCTCTCACTCTCTCTTTAAATAGTGCAATGGAGCTATAGCTTCGGTTAAGACACAAGTTTATGTTCGCACGCTAATGCAAGTGGGGCGAAAGAATGCAAGATTTCCTCCAGTTCTCCTCTTAAAATACATGGCCCTACATCTAGCCATGTATCAGGAACACTGGCTACCCACCACGCAGCTCAAAAAGCTTACAAGGTACCTGGACTGACATGGTTTTATGGTCTACCCTACTGGAGACGTTACTAAGTTACATTAGAACATAAGGCAACTAATGACAGCTAAGAACATCATTTGCAGTATAAAACATAGCCTAACCAGCACCATCCCAAAGCACACCTCACCAAAGGGGCAAGAGCCATGTGTCTGGGCTTGGCAGACCTTGCCGTAGGCCAATGGTGGGAAAGCACTGGGCCTACAGAGTCATACCTTTCTACAGCCTCTCTTTCCTCTTCTCGGAGAAATCTGGGGCATAATGGAATCCTCCTGAACTTTTAATCTCTCCATTACCTGAAATCTCTTAACATAAACTACACTGTTATTTGCCCTCACCTTATGTTGCTTGGATGGGATGCTCAGCAGCTGGAAGCAGCTGAATATGATACATTGATATTTCCTAACTGCTGCACTGTAAAAAATAGGCAATAAAAAGTAACAGGGGCTGAAATCACTAGTAAAAAGTCACTGGAAGAAGTTAAAGCGACAGAATTTTTCTTCCTTTTAACAATACAAGTCCAAAAACTGCATGTTAGCCCTGTGCAAATTTTATTTATGTTCTAAAACCTTCAAAATAACAGCACTACTGTTGGTTGGTAAAGAGTAACAACTCTAATTAAAAGTACATTTTTTTTCTCTCAAGTGCTAAAGTCCTAAATCAAAACATCTACCTGTGAGGCTCACATCAAACTCTGATGTCTATTTGAAACACATTTAAGTGAGAACAGAAAATACCAATCTACCTATAGTGTTTGTGTAGGCAGCAGAATGAGAATATTTCCCATGAACTACACCCTGAGGGAGAACTTCATTAGGATACATACAAAAGTGATTTAAAAAAAAAAAAAATTAAATGGGGGGTGGGGGAGAGAGGAAATCAAATCACTAGAACAGGAATCTCAGCTCTTCAAAGTGTTGTGTTTTCTCTTTCCCCTCAAGTATTTATTTTCCCAACTAACTTGTATGCTTTTTATCCTGCTTCCTCTTTTCTCTTCTTGTAGCAAGCTACTTTGTTGTTGTTGTTGACAAGTCAAAACGTTTCTGTTCAAAGCTCAGTTATGGGTCTTAGAGAAAATTTTGCATTTGAACAGCAGCTCATTCCACTGCACTTTATAAAGGGAGTATCCCACCGTTCGCAGACTGTGAGTCACTGCCATTGCAGCTGTGGCTCTGAGACCAGATTTCTTTTGCTGTATAAGCAGAAACACTGCTGCATGGGACTCTGTGTTGCTCTTTATTTATTAGTATGACCTAAGTATTTCCAGTACATTCCATCTGCTGCTCACTCAGAAAAGAGGTCCCTTGGAAAAGAGGGCCCTCTCCCATATACAGTCTACTTTCCTTCTCTTCTTGTAGTTTTCTCCCCACTATTTGCACTGACTCAGGGTATTTCTCTCAATAAAATGCATCTTGAATGCACCCACTGTGCCAGGACCACGTTGCCTCCTCTGGCCTCAGCAGCCTCACTGAACTATTTGGGTCTGCCTCTGGGCTCTACCCTTTATCAGCTCTTGCACCCCAAACAAAATCACAGCCAAGAAAATTGGCTCAATTTATAATTAAAATCATAGCACATCCCCCTTCATACTAAAGGGATAACACAAAGACATGAGTATTTTCATAATGGTGGCCACATCTTTCCAGCCAAGACTACTTGCATGTTGTTCAGAATGGCAGAATACACTACCATACCAGAACTTAATACAACTTTCTAAGAGCAGACAAGAGTATTTCACGTAAAGAAAGACAAAACCAAACTCAGCTCAATTGGTGCAAACTTACAAAATCCTGAAACAGTGGTATAGTTTGGTCTGTTCATCAGGCCTTAAAATTGTCTGGGATTTTGCTGTTCCTCCGTAAAGAAAGAGAAACCTAGGAGCATTTTTGTTTCTGGTGTTTTGTTTCGTTTTTTTCTTACACAATTTGCCACAATTTCCAAAACTCACATGACAAAGTAAGATTGACAATTAATTCAAACAATGAGATAGATGCCTTTAAAGGGAAAAAAAAAAAGATAAAAAAAAGATAAAAATACAAATATGCAGTAACACGAAATCAAAGTAGCCAAATATGGCTGCATCACCTCTCAGATGAAAGAAAAACACTGAAGCCATAAACAACAGAAGAACCACTATCCCATTCCTTATTCTTTTGTTCCACATAATATTTTGGAATTTTTTTCAGTGAAGTATAAAAAAAAAATTCAACACATAATCTGAAAAAAGATTATGATAAAACGAACTGCCTATTTTTATAGACAGTTAAGTTGTAGTGTAAATTAATATCATTTAAATAGAAAATTTTAACACGTATCACAAGGTAATATTGGAAGACTGAGGGTACAGCCAACTATTTAGCACTTTCTTCTGGTACAAATCTATTACCCAAACATCTAAAATATTATTAAAGTAATTATAACATCACAGTTACATTATTCCCATATTCACTTATTACAAAACTCCAGGCTGATTTTAGTCTTTTTTTTTTTAAGTGCAGATGAACAAGAAAATTATTCTTAACTATGTACTATTATGTATCATAACACACTAACATTAAATCTGAAACTCTCATGTCAGAAGACTCACAGACTGAGCTGAGAAAGATCCAAGAGTTACAGAAATACTTCTTTCTATATAACAGAGTCAGATTTCTTGCACTGGCATTGATATCAGTCTTTGCTCAAAGTCTGTGCACCAATGTAAATCACATGAAAATCGTGCTTTCGACTTTAAAAGCCGTACAACTCTTTTGTAGACCTTTGCATGTCACGCATATGTAACCCACAGGTCTAGTGGGTCAACACAAGATAATTCATGTCTTTTAAATCCTGAATTCTAGTAGCTAGAACTGAATTGCACAGGCAAAGCTGCCACACAGGGGGACTCACTGAGAGCAAAAGAAGGGTGTGGGCACAGCAAGCTAGGAAGGTGAGAAAAGGGGACATGTGCAAGTGGCTCCCCTGGCCTGCTGTTGCTGACAGCAAAGTAAACCAGCAGAAACAATCACATCTGCATTAGGCTGGGAGGGAGCAGAGGACGGAGAAAAGTTGTGGGAAACATTTAACTTCCTCAGTAGCTTCCCAATTCTATACCTTCATATGGTCCAACTCATTTATTCTGATGGCTCACTATGAAGCCAAATTAAGTCAAATAGTTTCAGAGTCCTTCCCCGCACAGATTCTGATCCAACATTAATTTTTCACCTTGATAATATCCAAATAGGATTAAATTCTGTATTTCATTTCTTTCCAAATAACTTTCCCACAAACTGGAACATTTTCCATATGTTTACTGTGATAATTCAACTTTTTTTTTTTTCTGTGTAATACCAAATACCCTTATTTTGATATTTTGAAATAAAAACAGTTGAAATGCTACAGAGACTGCATAGTACCAAGCTGACAATGTGAGAGTGCAACTTAGAATTCTGCCACTTCGATCAGGAAGGAATCAGTACCTTTCTGTATCAAATCCCTGTACCCAAGCCATACCTACTTGGCCATTTGACATAGCTTAGTCCCAGCAGCAGTTCCTTTAAAGCTACAAAAGCACACAGTATACACATTAAAGAGACTGCCAAAATGTTTTCAAATGAAAAGGTTTAACACAAGCTTTCAATATCAGTATTTAACCACATAAAATAAAAGCACCTAGATTTCCAGTAAAGTATTTGCAGAAGTACTGAGCATTAGTGATCCCCTTCTGTGGGAGTCACAGGAGTTCAGCACCTTTGGAAAAAAAAATGGGATGCTCTTAATTAGGTCTGGGGGTGAATGTAAAACCCTAAGATTTAAAGTTATGCAAACACACTTTTCATAATACACACAAATATCACTGGGGTTGAGGGGGTGGAAACATGACCAAGGGAAACTCTGGTGTGATCGTAGATCGTTTTAGAGAAATGAAGTGCAATATAGATTTTGAAATGCAAGCTGGAATCTTTATGTTGTAGCAGATAAACAATCTCATTTAGCAATTGCATATACTTACACTGCATGCTCATTAGTGTTATTACACTGCTTTTTCTTTTCCGTTTTTAATGCAGAGAAACAAAGTAAAACATTATCTATAATTACAAGCCTGAAAATCATGTTTCTGTGCTCTAATATTTTTTTCTTAAGTAATACAATATATCTTTGCAGAGCTAAGTAAAGTATAAAACTAGAGATTAACATTGTTACGCTTGGAAATGCCTGCTGTTGTAATAAAACAAAGTATACATTCTTTCCTCCAAGATAATTTGAATAGTTTTCTCCCTATTTATGGTATATGTTGCTTTTAATTGCACAGAGAATGTGACTGACTTGTAGGTTATATCCAAGTAGCACAATTTCACTTGGCTTTCAAAAGATGACATCAGAATTAATTTCTAATAACACTGAGTATTCTTCTCTGAGCTAGAGTGAGGTAAAAATATTTCTTTGAGCTAGAATATTATTCATTTTTAGATCACTCACCATGAAAAAAAAAAAAAGAACCAACTGATAAGATAGACTGTTTTCTTTCTCTTAATCTCTTTCTCCTGTCTCCTTTTTCCTTTGTTCTTTGTCTATCCCTTTCATTTCTCCCTTCCAACTGCAAGGAAAAGGCAGTCTCTAGTCAAATAGCGCTGCTAGTACGTAACACGTATGTATTCCTTTACTTACAACGTTTTTATGAATTATTACTTTTTAATGGAATGTATGAAGAAATATTTTTTCTAGTTTCTAAGAAAAAGTATGGAATAATTGACTTCATTGATAGAATCAGTACTCAGATTCCAAAACAACAGAATCTTAAACCTCCACCCTTAAAGGAATTGTTGCTCCTTTGCCTTTGTTCTCCACTTTGGTGCCAATATTTTTTTCCAATATACATACTGTAAAAAAACAGAACTTAAGGTGTGGCCTTAATAAAAATATTTCCCTTCTTTTCTTAGTGATCTTTTTCTTAGTAAGATATTTCATTTAAGCAATCTGCAAAAGTGAGTTTGCCTTTAAATAAGGAACAACTTCTGTTCTTTTTCTTTTTGCTAGTAGCACAGTCAACTTTTGCCTGGGTATACAGAGACGTTTTTGATCACATCTTGTACAAATGGCTCTGGTGGTTGTTGGGGATTTTCATGTTTTTTTTTTTTCTTTTTTGTAGTTGTTATTATTATTTCTAATTTGTGATGCTCTAGCAAGAACTATTTTTCTTATTATTTTAAGGAATACATACAAAATAAAAATGACAACAAAAATAAAAATACAAACTGTACAAAATAAATATGACAAATATCCAAATCCTCACTGAATCAGAAACCAGTTCATTTGTACTAGCATTAAAATTGGACAGACAGAAGTACTAAGTAATAGTTATAGGAGTAAGCATTTCTTAGTCAATAGAAAGAATAATTGCAATTTCCTCTAAAACCAGAATCAGCCTTTCCTTTTCTTTCACTTACCCATCTACTTATTATAAATGCTCAAGAAGTGCCAGCAGCAAAATGAATATCCCAACAAATAAAAGACATTAAAAAAGAGTCACTTCTAATCTTAAAACATGCTAAATAACATTATAAAGAGTACCAGAGATGACAAGGAGTTACAAATCACAGCCATGGGGAAGGCTATTCTCAAAGTCAAAATACAGTCTTGGAGGAACAAAAAGAGAAGACAACTGCTTGTAATCACAAGCTCATCAAGTTTCTTCATTTGAAATTTCTAGGCTAGATGAAAAGTCTTAAGCAGTGAATAGTGCATCATTTAAATAAGGAGTGTATCTCAAAACATATCTTGTAATAAACATTTATTGTGTGCTCTGAACGAGTGTTTACATATGAACTTTGATGTATATTTTCTCTGTATCTCTGCATCAGCACATGACAATTAACTTGACTTTGAGAACAACACAAGAATTTTATTTACATGAATTGCATTTTTCTGTACAATGCAGAAGCTCAAACTAGAACTTGCTTTCATAACAAAAATGGGCCTTTTGAAGATGCAACTTAAAAAATAAGTATTCTGTCCAAGTAATGATAGCTAAACAATCTGCTAAAAAATCAAAATTTTAAATATAGAGGAACCATCATGTGTTTATAAGCTCACCAGATGTGCATGGCGGCACGTCTTCCAATAAATTCACTAGATTTCCTAAACAAGTCATAATATTTCAGTCCTTCTTTAAGTATATTACACCTAGATCCTTAGAAGATAACTTACTTCACAACCCTTCTTCATCATTGACTCTGACTAGTGACGGCTCAATTATATCCAAAAAATGTAATCAGTGCATGATCACATTTTTTTTGGTGCTGAAGACGGCACAATCATTTTACAATCATTTTATAAGAAATGGAAGTTCCATTTCCAAGCCTTGATGGGCTTCAAAGCTTTGAAATCACATGCAATACATTCGAATTCTGAAAATCCAACTACTATAAAGCCTACCAATCTTGGCTCCACAAATCTCGTGTCTTCCTTCTTCCTGCGACCTTCAGTCTGAATATTAATGCATTACATTGTTCCTCACCTGCAAAGCTGCTTCTTTCTTTATCACTGGTATATCGTCAAGCCTTTCCTGACCTTGTAAAACCATTCCTTACTGTACAACTTTTACTTTACTCACTTGTAGCCAGTGCTTCAAAACAGTTCTCTGTACATGTCAACAAAAGGCATCATTCTGGGGAAAGTTTATGCATCTGATCTGCCACAGATGTGCTTTTGGTACAAATCCATAGACATTAGTGGAACCAGTGAAGTTCCAGGTAAAAAAAATTTTTTGCAACATTTTGATCTTTTTGGACACATTCTAATTTTCAAAAAAGTTTTTTTTTTTTTCTTGTCTAATCTACATCATTTGAGCTACACTTCACAGTATAGGCTCTTTTTTCAAATGAGTACCTTGTATGCAGTTTGACAGAATCTCCCATGTGTCCAAAGCATTAGTTGCTCTATTTCCTTCTAATTACAAGCAAATTTGCTACCAAGTACAGATATGTAGATCTTAATGGTATAGCAAGGCCATATATATTAGAGTACATAAGCAAATCAATTTCCTTTTGGACCTGCGTCAGAAAGATACTGAAATGCTGTGGAGCACCATTAATTACTTGGTGGTTTATTCCAAAAACAGACATAACTAGCTAAAATGATAATATTTAAGAGGCCCCCACCAACTTTCACCCAATTATCTATGTGATCTATTAAAATCACATCTACTTACATTTTAAAGCAAAAGTCATCAAACCTGGAGCCAATGGTATCCTTCTCATGCAGACTCAAAAAACTGGATAGTCAATTTTTCAGATTCTTCACACCAGCCCTCCAGCACATTGTTCTGCATGATATGAGATAGGGTGGGTCATTTTCACAATTTTTGTCAGGTCAGAGAAAACAGAGTCAAAAAAATTCCCTATTTTGAGAGTTGCTTTTTTTAGGCACATAATGATTTGGAACCTGTACACGTGACCTTTAAAAACAAACCAAAACAAACACAAATTATACCTTGCAAAATGAAAAATTCTAAAATTAGAGAATATTTCAATAATGTTTACTTATGTCAGTCACACTGCATTTTGTCAAATGAAAGTTCAAGGCAGATTTCCATGAAATTTCATGAAAACAGTTCCATAACTTAATTGAAAACTATTTCATGCCAGAGATATTTTACTTCTCCATGAAAATTGGTGGCATGGTTGTTTACAATGAGGTATTCTACAATGAAATATGTTTTTTGTACACAAAAAATTGTTAACTTTCAGGTAATAAGTCATCTAAATTTTCGCTGTTTCTACTTTACAAGGTGAAAACAAATGCTAGACAAACTACTCTTCAAACACACATACAGGCATGTATTACTAGCTGGATTAAGTAGTAGGAAGCAGTGCCAAAAGTGGGAAAAAGCTGCAGTGTTGCATTTTCATGCACAGCTGAGCTGATATAACAGCTTGCTTCCCTTTGCTCCATCTTTATTCCTAGCCCCTCACTTTCACACCCTCCTTTGCAATGAGTGTGGCACTGATGCCAGGAATCAATTCAACTCATCAGGCAAACAGAAAACTATAAGAATGGTTTTGGTCAGGCTATTTTTCTACCAGGTTGGTGATTTCAACTCACTTGAGCAAGTACCAGAACTAAGGAAAAGAGCATGTGACCACAGGGAGAGACTGAAAGAAGATGACAGAGAATTGGGATCTTTCAAACATTAGGAAGTGGTCCAACTCATTCATGCTGTGACACAGCGTTGAGTCTTGAGCTGCCCAATACCATGATAAAAGAATCACAGAATTGAGGGGGCTGGAAGGGACCTTTAGAAATCATCTAGTCCAACCCCCCTGCCAAAGCAGGCTCTCTAGACCTGATTGCACAGGTAGGTGTTCAGGTGGGTCTTAAACATCTCCAGAGAAGGAGACTCCACAACCTCTCTGGGCAACCTGTTCCAGTGCTCCGTCACCCACACTGTGAAGAAGTTCCCACACACATTTGTGTAGAACTTGTTATGCTTCAGTTTGCGGCCATTTCCCCTTGTCCTATCCCCACACACTCCTGAAAAGACTCTGGCCTCATCCCTTTGCCTCCCGCACCTTAGATATTTATAGACACGGATCATATCCCCTCTGAGTCTTCTTTTCTCAAGGCTGAACAGACCCAGGTTGCTCAGCCTTTCCTCATAAGAGAGGTGCTCCAGGCCC
>JANHGO010000001.1:78017276-78035148 GCA_024606505.1 Aquila spilogaster | reverse complement strand
GGTAGGTCAGGGTGTTTGGGGGGAGCACACAAGGACTGCCCATCAGACAGCTGGGTACCTTTGCCTCCTTTTCCTTCCAACCATCCCAAGCCCCAATGGAATCATAGATGCATTTAGAGAAATTAAGTGCAAAATAGATTACAACATGCTAATTGGAATCTATTTTTTTGTTAGATAAATTATCTCATTTACCAATTGCATATTTCTATACTGCATGTTCATTAAGGTTATTACATTGCTTTTTATAAATATGTGAAAAGAAAAAAGTATGAACCGCTGCCTATAATTACAAAAAGCCTGAAAATCATGTTCCCGTTTTCTAATCTTTTTTTCAAGTCATACAATGTACCTTTGCAGAACTAAGTGAAGTATAAAACTAGAGATGTCATTACACTTTGAAATACATACTGTTGTAATAAAATGAAAACATAGATTCTTCCCTCCAAGCTAATTTGAATAGTTTCCACTCTCTTTAGTGAAGCATGTTGCTTTTAATTGCACAGAGAACATGCCTGGCTTGTAGTCTATAACCAAGAGCACAATTTCACTTGACCTTCAAAAGATAATATCAGAATTAATTTCTAATAATGTTAGGTATTCTTTTCTGAGCTAGAGTGATGTAAAAATATTTCCTCTTCAAGCTAGAATTTTATTCATTTTTAGATTATTCCTCATGAAAAGAAAACTGATAAGCTAGACTGTTTTCTTTTTCTTCCTTAATCTCTCCTTCTCCTGCGTCTCGTTTTTCCTTTGTTCTTTGTCTATTTTCCTCATATTCTCCCTTCCAACTGCTAGGAAAAGGCTGTCTCTAGTCAAATATTCTCAGCACTGCTATTACATATCCTGTATGTACCACTTTATTTACAAGACTTTTATGAACTCTTCCTTTCCTAAGTGAATGTATGAAGGAATATTTTTCTAGCTTCTAAGAAAATGCATGAAATTATCTGCATTGAGAGGACCAGTACTCAGGTTCTGAAACAACGGACTAACCATCTTTAAAAATTGTTGCTTTTTTCCCTTTGTTCTCTACTTCCCTCCAGAATATGTACTGTAAAAGCAGACCATTTTGCAAAGGTCTGACCTTAATAAAAACACTTCCATGTTTGTCATATTTTTCTTAGTAGGATCTTTCATTTACACAATCTGCAAAAGTGAATTTGCTTTTAAATGAAGAACTGAATCTCGTTGTTCTTCTTTTTATGAATAGTTCAATCAACTTTTGCCTGGATAAGAAGAGAAATTTTTGACCAAGTCATATATGAATTTTTTTTCCCCCTGATTACATTGTGAAGCTCTAGTGAGCTTCTTTTTTTTTTTGGCATAAATTAATCAATCCATGCCCCACACATAAAAATGACAACTACAACTACCTTTAATAATTCCATTTTTGAAAGCCAAATCTTAAATGAACCAAAGAACGGTTGATATGTACAAGTACATTTCTAAAGCAACAAAAAGGAAGCATTTAATTGCAACTTCCTCTATCACCAAAATCAGTCTCACTTACCTGACTAACTACTTATTATAAACACCCAAGAAGTACCAGCAGCAAAAAGAATAGCCCAACAAATAAAACACAGGAAGAAAGAGTCACTTCTAATTTTAAAATAAGCTGAACAATATTAAAAAGTACCACAGAGGTGCCAAGGAACTAGTAGTTGCAGACATTAGGAAGGCTATTGTCAAAGTCAAAATACAATCTTGGAGGAGCAAAGACAGAAGACAAGAGTTTGCATTCACAATCAAACTCGCTAAGTTTCTTATTTTGTAATTTCTAGGAGATAGACACGAAAATGTCTTCAGAACTGAACAAAGTAAATACCATATGATTTAAATAAGGAGCATATCTCAAAGCATATCTTTTAATAAACATATATTATGTGCTTAGAAAGAGTGTTTACGTATAAACTTTGAGGTATACTTTCTCTCTCTCTGCGTCAGCACATGAAAATTAACTGTTGAATTTGAGAACACAAGAATTTTATTGACATTAATTACATTATTCTGTACAATGCAAAACTTTAGATTGAAACTAGCTTTCATAACAAAATTAGTTTTCTGAAACTACAACAACAAAAAAAGTATACTGTTTTCAGGTAATTACAGTTGAACATTCTGTTAAAAGTACCCTACATTTATAAGCTCACTGGTTGTGTGTTGTGGCATTTCTTCCATTAAATTCACTAGATTTCCTAAACAAACCACAATACTTCACATTCCTTCTATAGGCATATTACAGCAGTGCCTTAGAAGCTTTATCATTAATTTTAACTAGTGGAGGCCCAAACTTACCCAATATTTTAATTACTGACTACTTTTTATGTTGTTATAGAACAATTTTTACAATCATTTTATAAGGAATAGAACTGTGAATCAAGTGTGCCATTTTCAGAACTAGTGTAGTACTCCAAATTATTTTTCAGCACTTCATTTATATTGAATAAACATTTTGGAAGTGCTTCAAATTTCTGTTCGCAGTTCTTGCTGAGTATTTTGAAGGGTTGCATTTTATTTTCTTTATTTAATGCAAATATCATCAAAAATGAGCAGGAAAGGAAAACAAGCTTCCATTCCTGGACCTCGATGGCTTTCGTAACTTGAAGTTCTATGCAATAGAGTCAGATTCTGAAAGTCTAACTGCTACAAAGCTTGCCACTCTCTTGACTGCACAAGTCTTGTGTCTTCTTCCTCTCCTTGACCTTCAACCTGACTATTAATATTTTCCACCATTCCTCACCTGCCAAGCTTCTTTCTTCTTCATCATTGCTTTTTATTGAACCTCTCCTGGGCTTGCAAAACTGTTCCCTCTTCTATGTTTTTGACTATATTCACCTGTAGGTGGTATCCCAAAACATTTCTTCCTACGTGTTACTGGACCAGCCAATATTCAACAATGTGCATCATTTGGGGGAAAGTTTATGTATCTGATCTGCCATATGTGTGATTTTGGTATAAATCCTTAGAGATTAGTGGAACCAGTGAAATTGGAAAAAAAAAAAAAAAAAAATCCCCCTCCTCCCCCCCAACATTTTGACCTCTTTGGACACATTTTGATTTTTAGAAAAGTTCTCTCTTTTACTTTGCTGTTTTGTCTGATCAACTTGTGAGTTATACTTCTCACTTTAAGGACAGAATACACAAAGACTTGGCTTCATTCGCTGCAGGTCAAAGTCATCCATCATAATTTTGAAGTATCCAGTTAAAATAGACACTCATTTCAAGTCAGTATTTTGCATTCAGTTTGACAGAATTCCCAAAGTCTCCAAAGCTTTTGTTGCTTTATTTGCTACATATAGCAAATCTGCTATTGAGTCATGATACAGTGACATATATAATAAACTGCCCATCTATATTACAGTACATACGCAAATCAACTGCCTTTTGGATCTATATTCGAAAGATAATTATATGTTGTAGAGCAACATTAACTACTTGGTGCTATATTCCAGATACATACATGAACTAGCTAAAACTGTAATATTTCAGAGGTCCCACCAACCTGCACCAAAATATCCACATGATCTACTAAAGTCATATATACTTACATTTAAAAGCAAAATCATCAAAACCAGAGCTGCTGGTGTCCCCATTGTACACCCCATTGTACAGACTCAAATCACTGGGTGGTCAACTTTTCAGAGTCTTCACACTGTGACTCCAGCACGTGGTTCTGCATGATATGAGATAGGATTGGTCACTTTTACATTTTTGTTAAGTCACAGGAGACTTAAAGTCAAAAATGCCACTGTTTAGAGATTAGCTGTAACACCCCCCCCCCCCTTTTTTTTAATATGGCGACTAAGGACCTGTAACCTGGATAAATTTTTTAAAAGTTCTAACTTGCAAAATAATAATGCTAATAAATTACAGAAAAGAATATTTCAATGAATGTTTACTTATGTAAACCCCATTGCATTTTGTACAAGTGAAAGTTTAAAGCAGATTTCCATGAAATTTCATGCAAACAGTTCCATAATGTAATTCAAACCTATTTCACGCCAGAGATATTTTACTTCTCCATGAAATTCGGTGGCATGGCTGTTACCATGAGGGAATGTACAAAGGTGCAAAAAACATCTTTTATTATCATAATACAGAGAAATAAGAGCCTATAAGTAAGAAGGCGCCTAACTTTCAGCTTTCTCCCTTACACAGTGAAAACAAACGCTAAAACAATTACTCTGCATGCATGCATACAGGCACACATTATTAGCTGGACGAGGTAGTAGGAAGCAATGGAAGGAGTGGGAAAGAGGTAAAGTGTTGCAGCTTTAGACACAGCTGAGCTGACATAATGGCTTGTTGCCCCTTATTTTCCCCGTCTTTGCTCCCAACCTCCCAGTTTCACACCCTCCTTTGCAATGAGTGTGGCACTGACTTCAGGAATCAATTCAACTCAGCAGCCAAGCAGAAAACTCTATGATTGGTTTTGGCCAGGCTAATTTTCTACCAGGTTGGTGATTTCAAGTGGCTTGAGTGAGTACCAAGTCTGCAGCAGAAAAACAAAAAAGAAACCCAAACAAAAAAAAGAGCACATGACCACAGGGAGAGATAGGAAGAAGCTGACAGGGAACCAGGACTTTTCAAAAACAAGCAAGCACTTCAACATGCTCCAACATGCTCACCTCATGATATGGAGCTGAGCCTTGGGTTGCCTGATAGCATGATAAAAGAAGATACAGAGGAAAGAATAGCAGGCTATGACTGGAGACTTTAGACTTCTCCCAAAATTGCTATACCCATTTGTGCTGAGAATTGAGGTCAAACACCATTTGTGATGTTCACAAGATTTGGAGCAATGGAGGTTCCTCTCCAACGGTCTCCAAACACAGTCTTTCCCAAGGTAATGCTCGACTCCCTGGAGGTTGGCAAGCCTATCACCACTCAAACAAGTGTGTAGAGACACCCCTAGATCTGGTCTGGCAACCTGAATGACATAACTGATGGAGGACCTAAGGACTGCAAGAGAAAGCAGATGCAAAGTGCCAGCTCAAGTACCCATGCTCCCAGGAAAATGCAGATGCTCTTGGGAGAATGAAGAAGGGACTAAAGTGTCCCAGTAGATCACATTGCTTCATTTGAGTGATCCCCATTGCCACGGATCACCTTCACTACTGAGCAACCATATTCTAAGGCTAGATGCTTCTCTGAATTGAGCCCTCTGTCGGAAGAGATTTTGTTACATGAGTCATGACTTTTTGGCTCACTGCCATAATGAAGTCCCTGCTCAGGCTGTCTTCAGTACTAGTCAGTTGCTACAGCTCAGGAGAAAAGAAGATATAGTATGTTTTAAACATATTTCAAAAATATCTCTATTCAATTTTCCAGAGTTCAAACTACTAGACAAATAAAGTGATTGCATACATTTAGATTAATAAAATGAGTAGGTTTTTTTCTTGTTATAATTACCTCTTTTTATTACAAAGGGGAGGAAAACCAGACTTCTATGTCTGTTTTCCCATCATATGAGTACACAAAATAATTACCATCTTCCCAAATGTGTCAGTTCCTACTGAGAATTTCTGAGATTGGAGTAGAGAGATCTTCTTTAGAGGCAAGCATAACTAGATCCAAAACTAATTAATACTTTTTTGCTAAAAGATGTCATAGATATCATTCCAGAATCCTTCAGGGAAAGTACTAGATTTCCATTCACCTTTACAAGTATATGTAATAACTACAACAACTATCATTGTGTTAGTGCGCTTGTTTATGCTGCACAAGGGCAAACAGGACTAAATTACAGCAACCTATTTCTGAAAGCTATTGAGTATCTTCCTCTCCCATTAATATAAATGAGATGATTACACACAACTAATCAATGGTGAACTCCAGCTATTCTCATGAAACACTTAAAAACTTTATAAAGGAAACAAGACCAAAAATCTCTCTAAGAAATAGTTGTGGCGATGCATCAGCCTGTGCCATGTTTTCTACACTACGCTAGGGACGCAAACATGCACTTTGGCAGGAAGAAGTGAATTGCTTACCATGTGCATTCTGCCATCTATTTTTGCCCAGCGGGGGCAGGGAGCCCAGCCCTGTAGGACTCAGGTCACGTCATCTCCCGAGTGCTTCTTGGGGCAGGACTTTTCACAACAGATGAGTCTGCTGTTCTTATTAAAAGCAACTTTCAACACTGGACTCCCAATGGAAATTCAAAGACCTGTTTCCACATTGCTTCGCTCCTTAAAATGCCTGCCCAGGTGTATCATACCTAACATCTGCAGTCCTATAGGCCAGACCCTCTAAGCTTTACAAATCCAGAACAGGGTAGTAGCAAGGTTTCCAAGATGCACAAAAGATAGGCTCTCTTCTGAACCCTACATCCCTAAAGATTATGAAGCATCAATAAAACCTACTTACAAGCAAAGTTGTTTGGCTCTTAAAAGTACTGGATCAGGATAGAACAGTGAAAAAATGCACACTTCATTGCCTAACGTCAAAACCTGACAGCCGCTGCTGAGGTCTTCTTTGCAAGCTCTGAGCAACTGACATTGCTCTACATGCTCTATCACACCAGATTACCTGATTTACACCAGACAGCTTAGGGATAGACTGCTTTACATCAGACAATTTCAAAGTTACTACCTAAACTGTGATAAAGTCAGTGCAAAGACAGCAAGCACTCTCCCTCCGTTATAGGGGATGAAAGAAAAGGGAAGGCAGCGCTGGATGGAATGGGAGCTGAGTTCCCAGCCTCCTCCTGCCCCTAGCAGGTATGTGATAACCACAGGACCTGCAGTATCTCTGGGGGAATCTGTAACTCTTGGAAATCAGGCACAACTCCAAGCGAGCATGTCCTGCATACCTGGGGACAAGGAATTCAGTCTTCAACTGCTAAGAATTGGCATGCTATTGTAGTGTAAGGGTAGTGGTTATCATCTATATTGAAATACAGAATCATTCAGGATTTAAATGAGATTCAGAAGCAAAAGAACTTTATCTGATTATGTCAATGACCTGTGTAAACACCCATTTAAAAATCCCCATTGGAAAAAAAAATAAAAGGAAAATTAACATTACTTAAAACACTTTTCATTAACAAGAACATCACTTTGCCTAGTTAAGGAAAAGCATGTGAGAGACTATGAACACAGGCATCAACAGTGAAATGCGATAGCTACAGCAAGTACCACAGCTCTGGGTGTTCTTTTTTTTTTCTTCAAATTAAGGCAATGAAATCATAAAGGTAAAAAATATTTTGCACATATCAAGCACACTTTGTTAAAATATTTACTGGGAAGTTTGAAATCTGAAGCTACTTTGCTTCAAATCTTTACGATTTTGTTTAAATGTGTATCACATACTTAACTCTGAAAGAAGTGCAAAAGCTTAGTGAGGCTTCATGATAAGAACTGAGCACAAAACAACAAGCAATTAAGTCCATTAATGTTAAAATACAGGGCACATCATTCAATAACAACTGCCCAGAACTTGCATGCTTGTTGTGCACATAGCCCCAGTCACCAGCTAGGCACTGCTGCACTGGAGGTGGGACTGTGGATTTGCAAATTTTACAGCAGGAAGAAGAGCATGCTAAGCATAAGTACTAACGACAACTGCATTTGATGGTCCTCCTACTGTACCACTGTCTGATGCCACCACTTCCTTAGTTGAAACCACATTCCTTAGTTGAAACCACATCTCTAAAGATGAAACACTAATGTAATTAATTTAACCTTGCTAGCCTTTTTTTGTACCTCATGGATAGATTGGTTGCCGTTTACAGTTCTATACAATTGTCTGACAAAACAAAACCCAGATGAAAGCCAGGATGGAGAATTATGTCCATGAGTATAAAGTAGCAGCAAATTCTAAAAGTAAAGCATAGTTCCTTGTTCAAATTTACCATTATCTTGAGTGCTTCCCAGAATAGGCATCCTGACATCCTAGTCTCACCCAGAATATAATAAAAATTATCTGCCACAAGGATATAAGACTCAAAGCCGTATTACTTAGCCAGTTGCCAAATAATATCAATTTCAGGATGGATCCATCTTTCCTGAAAAGTTCTGTTATTCAAAGCACAGGCTACCACTTCCACTGATACTTTGGCATCAAAACTCTCATCCAGTTCAATGAAAGCTAATATCTTTGACAGTAGCACAAAGCAAATTTCCTGCCAAGGCACTCATTAAAAGTATGTTTTGTTGAACAGGCAGGAGAAACATTCCTAGTGAGCAATTCATTCAGTAAAGAATGTCACTTTGACGTTATTTTCCTCAGTGTGACAACACACAAGAATTTGTTTGGAACCGGCTGTAATTATCACATATTTATTCTCCATTTTCACTGTCATTTTAGTCTGTCACCTGTTCAAAAACATTTGCTGTTTATTTGCTGCACGCAGTACTATTTCTGCTTCCTATCTGAATGACCAGGTCTATGGTTGTGAAAGCTGCTTCTAGCCAGAAAAAAACCCTCAAAACTATGAATATCCAGAGGTATCAACTTATCATGGGAAAAGTAAACATTTTACAAAAGAACCACATGACAACCATTGCTATGCATGAATATCTTCATGAAAGTCTGTGGGTTTTATGATATTTGCTTTCTGTAAACATCTTCCGAAACAAAGTCTCATTCAAAAACACTTTTAAAGTAGGGTATTTTTTTTTTTAAAGGGGGAAGGGGAATAGAAAAAACAAAATCAACTGTGATCATTTTGGTGCATTTAATCACTTCTGATATGCTCTTGTTGCGTTAATTCCTCTCCTGGTATGACTTTGTATTGTATTATTCTCCTTCACCTAAGGGCTTTTTTAAACTTACTTCTCTGTCACTTTTGTTGCAACTGCAATTCAACTAAAAGGCATTGCAAAAAGACAGGTCATTAGCCAATACAAAGGTTGATAGCAGAAATCAAACTCATTAATAAATTAGACTAAATTAATATCATTTAAGAAAAATTATTTGTTCAGTAAACTAAGCAAAGAAAGCAACAGAAAAAAAATTTAGGAGATAAGTAGTAGCAAATATCTGCCGCGAGCAGCTTCTTAGAACAGCAAGGCAGGTTATGTAAAAATTCTGGATATTGCTAAAAGGAATAAGTATTTAGGTTTGACAGGAAAAAGGGGTAGGTGGGGTGGGGTTGGTTTGTTTTGGGTTTTTTTCCCCTCTTTACATCTGCCAGGAGAGACTTCTTAACACTCTAAATTGTCTGCAATTAAACATAACATAAAACCGGATTTTGTTACTGCTCCGTGGAAAGAAGCCGAAATTCCCAGAGAGGCTGTAAGTTTTCAGCAGCCTCATTTGAGAGCCGAGAAATAGTCATAACCATTTCTCTGACAGGTTGGGCGAGAGCTGCCAAACCCCCGAAGGAAAAGCATTTTGTTTATATCAGCCCCCATTCAGCACATGGAAAATACAGCTGTGGAGCTGGTTCTCCTGGTCCTCCAGTTTCATGCCCTTGTGGACAAAACCAGCCAATTTAAATTTGTGGAGCTGCTACTGTGACATACAGCGGCTTAATGAAGCAGTTATAACAGGTTTTGTGACATGTGGAGTGAAAATACCCCAAAACAAAACGAGAGGAAAAAGGCTGGGCTGCTAGCAAGGGAAGATGGGACACTTGGGAGCTGGCGAGCCCTCTGAAAACCTCCTTCCCCTCGCTTCATAAAAACACTATCTGATATACAGCTCTTGAGTACGACATCAAGAACGTATAAAAATAAATATATATATGTTTGGTTAATTAGGCTGCTCTTGGGAAAAACGGCTCAAACCTGTCGCTCCTGTGGCCGGCCCCCCCGCACGAGGGCCGCTTTACATTGGCAATTATATTTTCCACAGAAGAGATTTCCCGCCGCGCATTTGAAGCGTGGCGGGGGGACCCGATTTTGGCAACTGTGGCTGTGGTAGAGAGGAGGAGGCACCCGAGGAGAGGGCCTGTGTGGCCTGGCCAGGCAGCTGCGATGTCACCGCCACCTCTTCGGCCCCAGGCATCAAGCCCCAGCAAGGAGCATGTTCAGCCCATGGCTCCCTCCACGGGCAGCCATAACCTCTTCCCAAAGCCCAGGCTGCCGCGTGTGGGCAGCCCGCTAGCAGCCATGTCGTTTTGGCCTGACAGGGCCTTCCTGCCCACAGGCCGACATGGCAGGCCTCCCAACAGCTACCCCCGGAGTGGCATCCCCTGGTCCCCCTTGGATCACGTTACCTCAGCCCCACTGTGGTGCTGGGGGACAGGAGCTGGGCAGCTGCTCGTCCCCCCTTCCCAAATCAAGACACTCCCAAGTCATTTCCCTTAGGGGAAGCTCTCCCTGAACAGCAAAACTTTCCAACATGGCATTGAGGGCAGGGGCAGGGCAGGGAGGAGTACTTCAATACTCAATACCTACTAAAGCCACAGGGTCCTGCTGGAGTAGTATTAAAAAAAAAAAAAAAAATCAAATGAACCCTTTTAACCAATCTTCCAGCCCACAGGCCAACACTTACAGCGTTATATTTTTTTGCAAACTAAAAATAACTGTTTTGATCTGCTCTGAGCATTTGTTCCATAGCCTCGGTCTTTCACTACCACTGACCTGCCCTGGAGCCAGGCAGCCCTGAAGGAAACAGCTGCAATGCTGTCGTTCCTACGAGCAGTTTTACTTGTGCTTACTGCTTTTCTGATACCTCACCTGGCCCTGAGCACTCACGTCAGCAGGACAGGGCAGATCTAACTCTCACTCCATCCCCTCATCCTGCTCTGCTTCCCCCGACAGCAGGGAGGAGGAGGGCAGGAAGGAATCCAAGACCTGCCATGCCATCATATAAAACTTCTCCGTTAATTGCAGACATTGTCATTCTTCCTCACTCAGAAGACAAGCACAATTCTTTTTTTCAGAAGGGCCATCCTCTCCTCACCTCGCCATCACTTCGTTACCCTGTCAGCACACGTGTCGCCTCTTTAGCAGCGGGGAGCTGTAACGGGAACGACAGTAAGGCCAGCAAGGAAACACCAGGGGAAGCAGGATGCCTATCCCCTGGGCTTATCCGGATCCTCCGGCTACCCACCAGGAATCAGGTTCCTTCACCTGGTCTGTCGCTGCTGCGCCTTTGACAGCTGAAATACACCACTGCTACACCAAATGCAAGGCTCCTCTGTACAGTGTAAAGGGGAGGCAGCTTTCGGAGCAATCATTGTAATTGCTGGTGTAATTTCATATAATCCGACTGGAATAACATGGGCTTAATTTAAAAAAAACACCTTAGAAATGTCTGTTACCCTCCTATTTGCAAAGAGAATCAACTAAAAGATAAACCCGAAAATCTGGAGTATGTGGTCATCACCCCTTTGGCGCATGGGGTAAAGTGTGTCATATGAAGGGACTTGCTTCCAGCATGCATCTCTGCCTAGCAGTTGCCACAGGAATTTGCACACATCTGAGACCGATCAGAAAAAAATTCAGTCTGAGTTTATAAACCCTAATAATCTCTGAACTGATTTAATATCTTTAGTAGTAGGCTTTCCTGTATTGCTTTTACCTTTTGGAGGTCAGGTTTTGGTTCTTAGGAGGTCAGAACTGTTCCACACGTGAAGCTACAGTCACTCACAATTTCATCATTTTGTTTCAATTCTAGATTTACTCCCCTGGCTTTTACTAGCAGACAGATGAGGCTGTGAGCATGATGTGCCACAGCTTCCATCCTACCATCTCAGCACCTATACATCAGAATGTCATCGCCCTTGGTGCTGCTACATACGCCTCCTATTTGTAAGCCTCATGGGTGGCAATAAGATCTTTTTGCTGAAGGTTTCGTCCCACATAGAATATTCATCTCCCTGCCAGTGTCCAGAGTGTGATTTGGTAACTGCTTTCTTTACCCAGTAATATTTGGCACTGAGTACAGAGAATTTTTTTTTTTCTTTTAACTAAGCTGGATAATATTTATTCAAGCATAGGTATTTGGTTGCGGCTCTCCCTAGCACTTAATTTTAATTGCTCAGACCTATCTGAACCTAAAATGTCTTCTCCATGGCTACGAGGGCACATATCAAACTTTCCAGCACTGCTACTTTAGCAATGCCACCATGTCTTTTTATCTTCCACAGACACAGTGATTTTTTACTTGCTCTCCAAGACAGATGCTTTATAGACTGAATCATTTTTCTCTGTTTCCAAGCCTAGGATATCTGGAAACATCCCAGGCTTTCAAAAACATCTCTGTTTTCTTTCAGAAGTTTCAGAAGCAAAGATATAGTGCATTGTGTACTTTGAATATGGTTTCATTTAATTTATGAGGCTACTGTACAAATCAGTTGCTGCAGATTTAATGACTTCTCTGTGCTATTACCTGAAATCTCCAGCTATGTAAAATTTTCTTTGGCATTCTGGATGCCATTTGCTTATCTCTGAGGCATTATTGTGCTCCTGCCACTGTATCACGTCAAGTGAGTTGTTTTCCTGCTGTGTTTTTCTTCTCTTGCATAAAGCTGACAAAGTCTTGTTTGGGGATTCCCTGCTACCCAACTTGCTTTTTGATTGTGAATTGTTGCTTTGCTATTACAGCCCAAGTGACAAAGAACAACTTATTTTTGCTGTTCCCCATAGCCTTAATGCTTTATGGCTGCAAAATCATTCTCTCTGAGCAACTTGATTTCTTGTATCCCGTTACATTTTCCCCCTACTAGTTTCATTATAATGATTTTCTCTCCAAGGTTTTCAGGAGTCATTTGAAAAATTTTCCACAGAGGCTGTGCTGGTTCCATTCTTCATTTACACGAGTAGGTTCATTAACTTTGCACATCTTAACAGCACTTAGTAAAGTTAACATACACTTTTTTACCCTTCTCCTTTGAGAGCTTGCATCTTTCATCTTTTTTTTCCCCTAACATACCACAAATTAATTCCTCATTTAAAGATCGTCATGCAGGTCTGCCAAACTGCACAGCAGAGCAATCTTCTGAACTGTTTCTGCAGTTTCTTGATTACACTTGAATAGGATATGTCTTTCCATGGCCAGTCTCCTTAATCGCTGCCGTTACATATCCTCAAAAGTTGGCTGCTTTTGACCTCATATTCAGGGGAAGAAGGAATCACCCAAACAGGGTAAAAACTGACCTTCAATGCATCCTCACCCCAGCAAGCACCCTTCAGGAAGAGAATTCCACACAGTACCGTGTATCCCCTGGTTCGTAGCCCCTCTCCCCACCACAGCCCTGGGACTTATGGAAAACTTGGAGGCAAAGAGCCATCAGTCTCCTCTCAGGACCGGCACAGGCGGTTGGGGGCAGAGGGGAGACTGATCCACAGAGGAACGAAAAATTCCTGAGAACACTCTGTCCCTTGTAAGGTCATTTACAGATTTCATTTCTTGCTGCGAAATTAGCTGCAAGTTTTCTCAAGTTTCATCACACTTGTCACAATTGGCAGCTGATGCCTGGCCACTTCCAACACCCAAAGGTTGTCTTTATTTTTAAGCTACTTTTTGCCTTCACAATTCACAGAGCTTTGAAGAACTGTGAAAGTGTATGGTACCAACACAGCAATCCAAAATACAGAGGCATGTGGGACAGCTCATAATAGGCAAGTCTTTAATTAGGATGTTCCCTGAGGGTGGGTGTCTTTTTTGTCTCTCAGGCAGCTGGACTAGATGATCATTGTACGTCACTTCCAACTGAAATATTCTATTCTATTCTCATTATTTAACTCAAAACTACTGACAGCTGTCTATTAGCAACTGATAGCGTGTATGTGCCAGACAGAAAACACCTATTGTTAGTCACTTTTCAATAGGAAGCAAGAATGGTGTGTTGCCTTAAAGGGGTGGGGGGAGTTTTATGAGGTCTGCATTTCTGCATCTGCTCCATTGATTTTGCTCTCCGATCTTTTGAACAAATCCAATGTGTGGAAAACTTGAATGGCCAAAACAGACACTGTGTATCATTTTTGTGGTCTCTCCAGCTGTCCCTTCATCCTTCACAGCAATGAAACTAGTGAAAGTGGCAAAACACCACAGCACAGAAAGATCATGCAGTAGGTGGTACAGATAGTACACATGTAACAGAATGGTGCCTTACAAAAGAAAGAGCTCTTTAGTGCTTAGCAAAGCTCTAGGACTATATTGATAGTCACACGAGGTGACTATCTATAAAATATGCTACTAGTTCTGGGTTTAGGAAGATAGTGCCACTTGGTTTCTTCTGGTCTTTATACTTGCCTTTGAGGCATAACACCTCTTCACCTGAGGAGGGACATCTCTAAGGACTAAGGGTGGGTCATTACATAAAGAAAACTCATGGGTTTACAACCATGTATTCCTCCAACCTTTTTTCCTTCAGGCCACAACATTCCTTCACAGTATTCCTTCCCTCACGTTCACCTTGTCCCCATATAACTAATTTTTTATTTTAGGCTTTAAAACAATCAGATCTCCTGCATGTCTTACCCAAAAACCAAACTCTCCTGGAAGCATCATAAGTACAGCTGCTTTCTCAGGGAGAATTCTCTACAGAATAACCTTTCTAATCTTACCTCAGCACCAGAAGACAACTGGAACACACAACTTAGGAACACAGAGAGAAAAGTCAAGTGGCATGACTGTCTTCCTGCTCTCCTATACCACTAACACATTGCAATTGAAGAAACCAACCATTCTTCACTAAACATGGGTGTCCAAAAGGAGCTGATTTCCTAAGCAAACAAAGGCAAAATTCAGTCTCTACATTCCCAATTAACCAAAATTCAGGAGATTTTACCTATTTTCTTGTTTGATTTGTCTCACATGACTTTGATCACTCAAAATTGCTTTGAGGTCTGAAGAGGTCTTCATTTCAATTGAGCAAGGTCTTGGAGACTAAGCTCTGCACTCTCAGGGCAGAGTAAACATAACAACAGTCCTGGTCTGCTTGCACAATGTGCAGTGGTTTTGCCTTGGTTGAAAATCTTTTTTCAAGATTTCTTGTCAACAAAAGCTGTAAAGTTATGTTTTTTTCACATACTACGAAGAAGGGGCTCTCTAAACTGTAGTAATTTACTAGATTTGGCAACACAAGTAGGAAAGCATCTTGAACCACAAGGACGTTAGGCATTATAAATATTTTCTGCTCGTCTCCGCTTCATACATTAACTTTTCTCTAAAATGCTCTTCACTCAACACAAAAGCACGTGCACCGTCAGCAAGTTCAGTACCTCAGAGAAAACAATGCATTAAAAACAGTTTGGAATAACTGATTTTCTATTCCACTATAATGCATTTTCAAAATGCGAAAGATCTTAAAAAACTTAGGGCAAGTTTGCTTTTGGTCACATAAGCTTCCACATAAACTTCAGTAATCAAGCTTATTGCTTGACTCGTTTCTGTGAAGGAGCTCTCACCCCATGGCAGGGCACAGCAGTCTTGGTTTCCCTCTTGGTTTTCTAGTTATCCTGCAGAGAACAGATTTAACACCGCTTTCTCTCTCTCTGTCAGAGTAGCACTTATAAAGTTCTCAAAACTTAAAGATGGACTCCCTCAAAGGCATGCCTTAATTTCCTCACTCCCCACCCAAAACATCCTTATGTCCACGTCTCAGCCAGCTTGCTGGTTTCTCCACACAAGGAAGACCTGTTTGTCATGCTCCAAAACACACTCCAAATTCCTCTCAAGACATGTTCCTCCCAACTCCCTTCCTGGCTCCAGCAAACTGATTCCCAAGAAGGGCTGCTGCAGGATCCTGTCTCCATCCTGGATCCCAACAAGCTTCTCCACCCATCACCTACATCGTCTCCCCACCCCACTCAGCAGAACCTGCTCCGAGCCTCATCTCCTCACCCACCCATTTTTGAAGGGGCCACCTGTAAGCACACATTGTGCTTTCTTTGGACTCACTGGCTGTTAGAGAGAAAGAGCTTGCACTCATAGTAATAATGAAACAGGCCATGAGGACTGAGTATTTTACGCATCTAGTCATAGCAAGCTTTTTAGTCTTTGCAAGGCAGAGAAAATAGTGGAATTTTAAAATAGTAAACTAAGGGGACAACTATTTCTCTCTACACTTACAGTAAAATCAACAATATATTGTACATACCTGTCCCATTGGACTGCTTTAGGCTGTTTCTGAAGTCTGGCAAACTTCATACAGACATAGCAGCCTGCAAAACCACTGCAGAATTGGGCCAAGGCCTGCCTGCAAGTTTCCTTCAGAACAGGGCTGCAATTCTAGAATTAAGCCTTCTGGACCAAAGCTGAACAGATTTTCCAAAATAAAATTTAAAAAAACCCCAACGTATAAATGCTATTATTTATTAACACTAAAATAATCTCCAATAAGCTCAGACAAGTATCTTGATAATGTTCGCAAATTAGAGTTCAATATTATCTGGAGATTCAAACATAGGGTTTGAATTCAGGAAAGCATTTTACTACACCTGACATGGTCATAAGCATCTCGGCAAACTCCGAGTCGTTTTTTTTATCAGGTGCAACTTTAACACAGCCACAGGCACTGTTACAACTGAAATGGATAAGGAGAGAAATGCCATTTAAAAGGAAACTAAGCCAAGGCATTTCACTGCAATAAGACCAAGCCTGATTTTTGTATACATTTTCCCTACGCCTATTCACGGCCTACCCCTGCCCAGGGCACACAACATGAGGCTGCACTTGGCCAAGTGCACTGCAACCTGTGCGCGCAGCATGGAGAAGACCCTGAAAGCGCCAGCACGAGGCCTAGGTGAAGGTACCCAGCCAGGGAAAGCATTCAGGAAAATCTGAAAACAGGGATGTTTAGCAATGACCAACATCCATGCCTCTCTTTCAGGCGTTATTGTGACTTTTACTCGGACAACAGGAAAACCTTGCAAGTGGTCTGGCTAGAAGAAACCCTCAGGAAAACTCTTTGGCTTCTCATCTGCCAAAAAAAGCACCCGCACAGCTCTGTGGCCCCCAGGGGGGATGGGGCTGAACCCTTCACTCGTGGCTTCGAGCAGGGCCATTCCTTGGTCCAGTTCACAGCATTTACTCTCAGGCTCACCTCTAACACCCAGCTAAAACAAAAATCTTAATGTTCAGTGTTTCCACACCGAGGCCGTGTCCCTGGAAAGAGTCACAACAAAGAAGCACATCTTTGCAGCCCCATGCAGATGCTGCACCCCATTCCCCAATGAGGGCTCCACAGCAAGGGTCAAGCCCTCCTACGGGGTATTCATACACGAGGCAAAACGTTTTCCTGGCCCGTTTCAGTTTCTAGTCAGTGGTTTTCTGAAGGAAAAGGAACGCTGTTAAAGTCTGCGTCGGCTGTGAAGCTTGAGCCGTGCTGCATGTGCATACGCGCGTGCACATACACAGGGGAACATATGTGGTAGCTGCAGGATTTTAAAAGTGATTTTCTCATGCTTTTACATGATGTCCACTTAAATCTGAGTGCTGGTCTTAGATTCACTCTAAACACTGGTACATATGTCACTTGCATGCCAATTTTTTTTTTAAAAAAATTATGAGTGAAAGACTAAAGGCTTTTCAGTGAGTAATAAAAAGAACACATTTTTTCATTTATGCAGGTGCAATTTGTTTCTATTTAACAGGACACTGCTTGAGTTGAAGTAAAAGCATGAAATGTCACTCCAGCAAAGTCTTCAATACTTTTCAGTCATGACTTAAAATCACTAGTGAAAGGTAAATTTGGCTTTACCACTATGTTAAAAAATAAAAAAAAAAAAGACAAAACCTTGTTAAAACTTTTATTTCCTCAAAAAAAAGGGAAAATATATTTGCTTTTAAGCAAGCAACACTTAAACATTTAATCAGATGCCATTTTCAATAATATAATCATATGCAGAAGCTTCCAGGCCTGGCAGTTATTTGGACAGCTGTCAATCAAAATGTCTCACAGCTACCCTACCGTGTCAGCCATCAGCTAACCCACACTTTCCCAGGGACGTCTTAGCATGGCATCTTTGTT
>JANHGO010000001.1:77991948-78017110 GCA_024606505.1 Aquila spilogaster | reverse complement strand
CTTTATCCTCCAGTTGAAGATTTATAAGCTGAAATCATCCCAGCCTATTAAAGTCAGACTAATGTTAAAGCACTAACACAGAGAATGAAAGTGCATTTCGCAGTCATCCACCTTTTGAAATCCTGCCGTGAGGAAAAGATATCAAAAGTTTGAGAGATGTATGTTTAAATATGCTGGAAGTCTACATTCTGTGCAGAGCCCTGGATGACTGAGAGATTAAGGAATCTAACTGTTGCCCTACAGTGGGGGCAAGTTATTTACAGAACCATTATTTAGAAAGACAACATGAAAAATACAGATGTTGTTTACATTGAAAGACTGTTTTCTTAGCAAAAACCACTATGTGTGATGGAAATTCACTCCAGATTTGTCTCCCCCTTCTCTCTCTTAATTTCCGCATACACTGTAAATAAAAAGCATGACAGCAGACTTATTAGAGTCACTTGTTACTTATTAACTTGATGGCAAAATTTAGTCAGGGTGCTTTTTAAATTTAAAAAAAAAAAAAAAAGGCAACACTTTTCATGAAGAGCCTGATGAAACATGCCAAGAGAAAGAGTTTCACATACTTGCTACCTGAAAACACTTTTCTATGAAAGCCAGAAAAAAGAGAAAACATTTGGCATTGTCCCGGTTGCAGAACTTTTCCAAGAAAAAACTACTCCTCCAGCAAGTGCTAACACTTCCACAAACTGCTGTGATTTAGCAATTGTTTTCTGGAATATTCCTTTGGAACAGACTTGCTCGGTGTACTCCAGAGGAGACTTTCTTTTAACCTACAAATACAGTGCCAATTAAAATATGTAGTATATCGTAGAGCATAAAAGCACACTAAAGCTTTGTACTAATAACAGGAATATGCATCTCAGCTATTTGCAAGAGGAAAAAACTGTACTGCTATACCTCGTGTAACACCACTTGGAAGAGAAATATGAACACATTAGTTTTCAGAGGTGTGTGCCTCAAGAAGCTTAACCTTGTGTCTTTAAATATATTTATATATTTACACACCCCTACACTACTGTCAGACCCTTTTTGTATGAAACAACTCAAACTTACTTTACACAGGCTAAAACTATTTTACTACAGTAGGAAGAGATGACCCTGTAGATTACAAGATGCCCTTATCACCGCTAATGTATACAGCACAACTGCAAATTGCGCTAGCTCGCTCCTAAATAAACGGCTTGGCAAGACCACTTCTCCACTGGTCTGAAGCAGTGAGACATGCACGCACACTGAGCTGCATTTCGCGCGAAGAAAAAGCAATTCTGCTTAAATAGTAAGAGCTGAGAAGCTCCAACACCAAGTTTACGAAGCCATAGTGAGAAGAGCAGGGAAAAAGGTGGAACAGCACGGAAAAGGAGGCGAAAGGTGTCCCTGGGAGAAGCTGAGTGTGCCCCAGGAGAGGATGCTTCACTTCCCACGGCCGGCATGTCCTAGGTGGGGACCTCGGCCGTGCGCTCTGGGTGGGGGTCAACTCGAGCTCGCTGCAACGAGGTTTGGTTTCTCAGACACCTCCCATCCCGGCCCCTTCCTCTTCCCCCAGTACTAAGAGGCGCAGAGAAGCTGCCGCTGCCGGCAGGGAGATGCACACCGCAGCCTTCCCACCCAGCGGAGTGGTTCCTTGATGCTGCTGGAGTAAGCAGTGGAGGGGCGACAGTCTGCCCGCTCCAGGGATTTCTCCAGGCAGTTATTTTTGTGAACCAGGAGACATTTCCTTTCTGAACAGGCAACAGTCCGAGTTTTGCTTTGGGGATTTTTTGGGGGGAGGCTGGGAGGGGAGTAAGGAGGAGGCAGAGGGATTCTTCTTCTTCTAACAGGAGGAACAGCTCAGACAGGCATGCTCAAAGCTGAGTGGCAACATAAAGGAACATAACAAGAAGAAGAGGGAGACTGAAAATCCTGCATACCTTCCCTTTGACTCTGTCTGTTGTATGACATTTGCCAGATGAGTATATGTAAAGTACTCTGTAATTAAGTTCATCTGATCATAATAACTTTAAGGAAACTTCAAAAACTATGTCAAAACTCAGAAGCCAGAATAATTTGTATTTATTCTAAGTAGATGAGCATGTTGCTCGAGCGTAAATTATACTTTTGTTTAGCATGAATCAAGCCAAATGATTTGGTAGGCTCATGGAACTGCATTTCAGATGTGACGTACCCTTTGCTTTACTAACTGTGTGGAGACCCTCCCCACTTCCAACACGCAGCGTGTCCCCATCTCCCTGGCCTGCCCCCGCCTGTGCCTGCTCCTGCAGCGCCAGCCGGACACACAGCCTGACAGAGGAAGAAATGCAAAGAAGTTGAAAGCCGTGCAGGACGTAATGACAGGTGAAAATACCAAACTCCATTTGAACTTGAGCTCTCTTCAGGCATTTCATAGCTCCCATCTCATGCAGGAACCAAATTCTGCAAATACATCATTGCCACAGCTTTGTCGTATCATACGTGTATGCTGTGGCTGCTGCACTGCTAATGAGAAACCCGCCCCCACGCCATATTCAGGGTGGAAGAAGAAGAAGTTTATTGGGGAGAATAAATTTAGACACCAGTGTTTCTCAGCAGTATAAAAATAACAACCTATAAAAGCTGTACACTAATCTCACCAGAGAGAGAACTAAAAATTAAAAAAATTTAAAAAAAAAAAAAGGAACAAAAGCATCCATTAGTGCATGTGCAGGATTGATATTCCTCCTCTTGAAATGTCTAAATTAAATTGCGCGTGTGTGTTTCTCCTTCCCCCCCAACTTTTTTTTTTAAACCTGTATAATTGGGGACGTATTGTTATATACCAAAATTTCAAAATATCCTTGAGAAGAAGCACTGTTGTGGAAGAACAGCTACAGCCTGCACCCTGCACACAAAGTGGGATTCGTTGTGCTTAGCCAACTAGTCCGAATGAAACACTCATGGAAAAAGCAGATCTACACATCTCCATTTTCTCCCTTCATTAAACAGATTTTCTGAATAAATACCATGTGTTACCCCAAAAGCAACATAATCAGAGTTTAATGCTGGAATAGGTATGTAGCAACTTAGCTGCCTTACACCATATTTTTGGAAAATGGGAGAGTCAAAGAAACTAGGGCGCACGGGTTTTCCTCAAAGCAGCAGGCGCACGTGTAGGATGGCAGCGGCAGCACCACCAGCCGTACCCCAGCGGAACCAGGCGCTCCTCTTTGAGGATGCTGTCTCCCCTCGGCCAACTTGACATGCAGATGCCTCTGTCTCTCACTGTCCTGGATCCGTAAAATAGAGACAGTGCTGCTTTCCCATCTCAACAGATCACCCGGAAATCTGCAGATTAATTGTTCTTTATTAAAGGGGAGATGCTGCTAGTACGCAGTGTGGAAGATGCATAAATGCTTTATGTATTTTTATATTTTGTATTTGTAATACAGCGTGTCTTGAGAAGCACAGTTTGCCAGCAAGCATAAAAATACCATTAAGATGTTCAGATTGTCATATCCAAAATCTGAAACCGAATCTATCATCAGCTGTGCTAGCAATATGTTTTCTGCCAAGTTGCCACGGGTAACAGAAATGCATGATGACAGCAATAAATAACTTTAATGACTGCTGATAATATCATGAAAAGAGCTCTGTGATACACTGACATCATTTAGAGGTTTACTAGCCATTATTAAGTGTTGTATCGTGCCTCAGCTTGTCAGCTAATCATAGCAAATCGCTTGTGTATACACATATTTTTATGCATCTGCATGTATATGTAAAACTAAATATTATAAACTATATACTACATAGTTCATTCAACTTATTTTCACTTAAGCTAACTTAAGATAGAAGTATGCCAATTACACACCAGTGGATGTACCTTTGGATTCTGTACAAACAAAATGCCTTTTCAAACAAAACTGATTACTATCCTTACAATCTCTGTCTAATCAACGGATGGTGTGATCTAGCACCATGCACCAGAGCCTATTTATCACATGTATTTGTCATTTTTTAATTCTTTTTTATTTAGCCTTCCTGGAAGTTTGCAGTATCACCATCCCTACAGATAAGCCTTGCTGGGAACACCAGGAATAGGATGACAAGCCATTTTCACAAATACCTGCAGTTAGAAGAGTTTCATAATGAAATCTCCTTGAAATTAAATAATTCAGGGTTGGCTGACCTCACTATTACCTTTTAAGTTAGAAAATACTGAATGCTTTACATTATATCTTGACATGTCTTCCTCCCCACCCCCATAGGACTACTGCTACCACAAAAAAAGCAAAAACTTTAAGCTAATATTGCTAATGCAACATAGTCCTAAAACACAGACATTATCAAAACAAGTTTAGACATTACATATTCTTCTCATACACATTTTCATTTCCTTAAGGAATAAAATAGTTTTGCATTTTTTGCATTGGTTATATTAAAACATCCCTTAAAGAGGGGAAAGAACACTATTTGCAGATGTGACATTCTCATATTTGTGATCCACATTAAAGTAAATGTATTCTTAAATGGTAAAAATAAGAGTTTAAAACCCTGTCTTAAATCATGTACAGCTGTCAGAAGTACAAATATGACAAGATCCCTTTAAGAAGTGACATTTAGCGATACCTATTGACACAGAAGGACTTTGGGAAGATGACATAAAGGCTTGCAGATGCACAACAGATCAGGCACTTACATCTGCCTCCTTAACTCACGTCACCCTTTTCCATTCACCATATGATATGCATATCAACGTGATTACGCCAAGCTGGGTTATACATCATAAAATACATTTGCTTGTCAAAAAGGTACAGATACTTTTCTTTCTTCTCCTTCAGCAACCATTCCATGTGGGTTACATATCCCACGGCATTTAGATACAAGCAAGGGGTTTATTTTCTAGCAACTTCCCGTTCTGAAGTGTCATTATGATCAAGATTTATACGCTACAGGCATACTTCAAGCTATGATTATTAATTTTATTTAGTTTAAGAGACAAAATTTGTCACCTGCATAAACTCAGGAAGAAAATTTAATGCAATTAATAACCGTTCATGAGCCTAACCTGAAGGTGGAGGCACACCACGATGCATTAACATTTACTCTTTTCTTTTTTTTGTTTAACCCTTTAAGTGGCCTGCAGAAACATGGCATAGAAATTTTAACAAAGGTGTAGAAATAGACATTTTTTGCATTGTACTGTATGCAAGTTGCTGCACTCATACAGCAAAAAACAAATACCCCAAAAAGGCCAGGCTTAGTTCCCAACAAACCCCAAAGACAACATGGTTTATGACAAGGTCGTCAGTGGTCCTAAGGAAAGTTTAAAAAAAAGAAAACAAAAGAAAAGAAAAAAATCATTATGGCTAATTATGTTGTCTCAATAACAAGTATCTATTAAAAGAACCTGAGCCTCCATGCCTTTTCTGATAAAGCTTCTAGTACATGACGAAAGGATTTACAGCTACCAAGATTATGAGGTGGCAGGAGTCAGATCCATTTCTGCACCTCTTCTCAAGGGTCATTTAATGTGGAGGAAGTAAAGCTTGTGGGGCCTCATTTGGCACTTATCAGGCTGAGGAGCTCCAACCGAATTAAATGAAAACTGAGTTCATTAATAAGCAGCATCCCTGCTAAGAAATCTGAATGAGTCTGGTCTTGTAAAGCCCATTTTTTAGTGGTGAGAATTTCTTTTCCCTGAGATTAAAGTGTTTGTGGAGTCATAAGATGCCTCCAATTCTCAAACAAGACCATAACCCCCTAAGTGCCACTTCTGCCCTCCTTGTTTCAAAGGGCTCTGAATTCATGCAAGCAGCAGCACACAGAAATTGGTTAGCGTTGGCAAACAGCGTGACAACTGCAACACAAACCCAAGAGGGGAAAATAAACAACCCTTCAGTCATCCCAATCATTGGAGTCATGTGGGCATTTAACATGCTGTGGGTTCCTCGGACCTTGGAGAACATAAATTAGTGCAATAACTGATACAATTAATGAATTTCAACAGTCAGATATAAGCACAAGTAACGTACCCAGGAATAAATCAGGCAGTCGTTAACAAAGAAACCCTGTTGCTTTGGGCTACCCTGAATTCCCAGGCTCTCCTTGGATCCACTCACTAAACGAAATCACTTTCCAGACAGAAACTGAAAACACACAGGGATAAAATTTCCTCTCAGATTCCTTTTTATTCAATGCACCTGTTTCCCAGGCCTACCTTGCACCTCTCCCCAGAGATCTCCTATTTCCAGGACCAGAGGGAATAATTCTCTCCCTGTCCGGCTTCACACAACGTCTCCCAACTCTAGATTCTGCTCAAGCAAGGAAAGGATTTGCCTGTCTAAACACCTGACCCTGAGCATCTGCAATTTTAGGCATCTCATCTCCCTCCTAAAGATTGAATGAGGGCTCTTCTAAAATCTATTGCAACAATTTGGGATGAGTGAATGAAGAAGTCTGTGCTATAAAACCCAAGCCAGGTGATTCCATCAGGAGTGCAAAAAGTTCCAAATATACTAACACATAAAGAAAAAAAATGCCCATAAATAATCTGTAAATCAGATCATTTTGATAACTACTATCTACAGCTTCATTATCTAAAACAATGCATTTTAAGACCAGTTCTCTCCAATGTGTGTATCTGCCCTGCAGATAAAAATTTTCTCTGCTTAGCAGTAGAGTGCTTGGCCCAGCTTACAAAGGGTGAAAAAAATTACCAAGGCAACAAAAAGAGATTATTGCTATTTTTAAATCATTATGAGTGCAAACAGACAAATGTAGGGCCAGAAACCCATTTTGAAAAAAGAATTAAGTCAAGACACTGCTTTGGAAATGGATTACTCTCCTGCCAATTTTATGTCAAAGTCATAACATTTTGGGTAAGAGCCCAAAACATTAGGAAAGCGACTTATCAAAGCTTGGACTTTAACCATCTGGTTTCCTTTGTTTGAAAACTTAAAGCTTTGGTAAAACAGGATTGTGAATGATCAGCATGGATTTTACACCATTTTAAGACAACCAGATATAGTTAAAAGAATCTGAGTCCATTTATGCTCAGCTCTGGAGGGATTTCCCTAAAATTACATCATTTTCCTTTCCTGTCAGGTGTGTTAGCAAGCCAGGGAACAGGGTAAAGCAAACTGTGAAAAGGTGACAGAAGGAAGAATTCTCAGTTGCTGCAGTGAAGAAAACATATATATATGTTTTAAATACTTAGATCAGCCCATTACAGAAAATCCTGCTCCCCAGCCTTCCTGGAAACTCAATCAAAAAGGAGACCAGAGAGTGGTACATCCATAAAACTTCAAAGCACTAAAATCTATCACAAACTGACCCAAATAAAGTGGTCTGAAGTTTTGCATCTGGTTAAATCAAAATCTCTGAGAGAGCCCGATTTCCTCTTTGGATTTAAGGGCAGAGAATTACAGCTCTTTGCCACTTCTTTCCACCCCCTCACGCCTGTGGGAAGGAGGCAGCCGGTGGCTGCCCTGCCCGAGGCTGGGCTGGGGGCGATGGTGGGGCACAGAGGGTCTGCGTGAGCCCCTCCGCTTCCCGCTCGGAGCCGTAAGGGGCAAGGTGCGCCGGGCCCACACGCGGGCAGCTTTCTGCCCCGTAACACCCATTTCAGAAGCCTTTGTGCAGAAACTACGAGGGGCTTTTCGGGAGCCTCCCTCAGGCGCGCACAGCACACGAAGAGGTGAAAACAACCCATACCGCTCCCCACCACGTGGGAGGAAAGCTGCTCGCTGCTGGACCCTGAAAAGCAGTCAGGAGGCTTTCTCGGGGTGATGGCCAGCAGGGTTACCTGAGGATGGCGCGTACATGAGCTTTCTACCACACTGGTACAGATTCCGGACCTAAATATAGGTCCGGGCTCTTGCCAGCTTAGTTCAGTAACCTGAAGCCCGAGGGGCAGCTCCTGTGGCCGGCACCCTTCCCGCTGCTCGCTGGCATGTGTGCAACAGCTACTTATACGGGCCCTGTTGCTGGGGACTCCCAGCCCAGCACCCTCCTGACGGCTGGTGACGCTCTCACAACACCTTCCTGCAGCCAGCGTGCAGGCAGAGAGCCGGAGCAGAAGTTGCCTTGCCTGGTGGCTTGTCCCCTCAGGGACATGTCTCACTCAGCTGATACACTGCAGAGCAGTCTTCAGGCTGCTTCAGCCTCAACCTGTTCCTCTGCCAGGGAGAAGACAAAAGCACAAAGCCCTGGTCCACATCACCCTGGACCAGCAGTCTCCTATTCACATCTCCACACCTCAAAATTTGCTCTGAAATTTGCTATGAAAAGCCCAAATTTTTCATGAATCTTCTCAGTGAAAACTGGATGCTCACTGTTAGGTAGGGGACAGAAATCTGGTGAAGAATTAAAGTTGTCAAGAACAAACAAGACAGCGCACAGCAAAGATTTCTCCTTCAGTTTCAAGGAGAGATTCCCAAAGCACGAACATGCCTCACTTATTTTGGGAACGCTTCACTAGGTGGGGGTAAGGTGTTGGCCATCACTACGTCTTCTCTCCCCCGTCTCCTAGGCACGGACCCTGCTCTCGTTTTATAGCAAAAACTCAGATATTTGTGATGCAGATAAAATAGTCAAGCTAGGACTAAAAATTAGGAAATTAACTTGGAAAAAAAAAAAACAAACACAGATGACTAGGGAAAATAAATATACAAGACAATAAAGAAGAGGAAGGAAATTAAAGCGTGTGAGTACAGTGGAAGTCAATCAATCAGCTCTAGACACTAATGTGCCATAAGCAGAGGCTCACAGCAAGGAGTGAAGACAACTCTGATCTTTAGTAAGCTGACAGGCTCCAGGAAAGCCCAGCTTTTGAAATGCTCCATAATAAGACTATTCAAGAGTCTGACGAAGACCAAACTGAGTTCTTCCACATTCATTACATGCAACTCTGCATACTTTGCTTTTCTGAATCTTGACACTTTGGGTGATAGCAGTGTGGAGTATTAACTCCAGACCAGGAGTTCTCCGAGTTCTGTTGCAAAACATGCCCTTGCTTAACATGTGGTTTCCTCGGGTACTCCCTGCCATGAGCTGGTTTTCCCAGTTATCAAACAGCCCTCTGCAAAAAAAAAAGCAACACAAGAAAACCACCACTCTCCAGAATACCACCAAGGCTCTCTGGGACTAACTGATTTTCAGAGCCTCACTAAAGTACTACATAAAATTGAGGTAAAGATTGATCATCTCTCCTCTGTCTTCTACAGACCCCTTTCCAGGCTACTCACTTGAGCTCGTTACAATTCTAGAGGATAACAGCTATGGCTGTCAGAAATTGTATTTGGTTTGACAAAAGACAGGGGGAACAACAAAACTGTCTGCTGATAACAACATTCAAATACTTCAGCACCATAGACTTGTTTATCCATATTGAGTAACATATTTGCAATTATAAAAATGCATGACAATGTTTCACCAAATTAACAAGACTACATCTGTCTGTTTTCTATAGCAGTCAGTAACACAGATAAAGGGAGATGAGAAAGGTAAGAAAGGCAGTGTGGTGAACTAAATTTATCTATGTATTTTACCTTTTAAAAAGGAAAAGAAATCTTTATACCACAGGTCTCAATATCTTTGTTGAACTACTCCCAGTACTGCCTTAGGAAGGATACTAGAGAAGCATATTATTCTGTACAGGTAAATTGCTTCTCTGCACATTTTCCTTAAGATTCTGGAGCTCTTGGATTATGTTTTGTAAATCAGTTAGCTTCCTAGCCAGAGATTAAGGTAAATTCTGCTAAGGACTAAAAGTTGACTTAGAGCATTAAGAAGGATTAATGTTTAGCTGTGGTGAAGCTGAAGTACTAGGTTAGCATGTTTACGCAGTGCCATAGATCACAATTAATCCAAAATTAGTATAAAAGATCAACAGCAACTGCTCTTGCATGCCAGTTTGGCTTAGTCCTAAAATCAAGACTTACTTTGGGGGCAATCTGTGCGCAAAGTTGCCATGCATCTGCCCTAATAGGTTTAAAGCTTTCAGAGGAATCCATGCATTTTAAATGTTTAGCTTCTTTGCCCTCTGCTTTGAGAAAATAAATGTAGAAGTCAGTACTCGAGACACTTCTGCTTTCTATCTGTGTCACAGATCTGTCAGAATAGATTGGTGCTGGTAACGAACAAAAGCAAATACAATTTCCTGTCTTACAAAGAAAAGGTGCTTAAAATATGTACTTTCGTTCGTTCATCATTGAGGATTAATAAAAATAACAGGGATATTCTGGCAGAAAATATTCATGCTGTATAACAAAAAAGATAGTAAGTGTACACATAGATGTCCAGATATATTCATATATATAGGCACAGACATATATAGTTTTGAAAAATGTAACTATATCTGTCTGTTCTATAACTATAGAAAGTGTATCTATAGTAATATATTTAAAGATTCCAGAAGATGATTTTAAATGACGTGTAACAACATAGTTTAAGAGAGCTAGGCAGGGGGACGTTTCGCCTCTATTCAAAGTCAGTTTAAACAATGATTTCTAGCTCTCTCCAAAACCAGCAACATCTCTGTGGTCTTCAAAAGAGGAGCTGTGCTGCAGCATGCTGAGCATAACCCAGCTCAGACTCCTGGTACATCCCAGCTCAAGCCCAGCACAGGGTTGACCCATCCCAGCCCCCTGCCCTTACAGATCTGCCCTGCTTAGCCTTGGGAAAGGAGGGCTGGGAAGGCTGGGAAGTGAGCCCGTGGCTCCAGCACGGGGGACTACCACACCTTTGGGGCCATTCAGAAGAGAACAACATATGCTATCGGGGGCTTTAAGGCAATACACATAAGGAGGCAGACTGTGCTTGGAGGCAACCATCATTGGAGATGATGGCTCTTACAGGTATGGAGCCAGCATGTCCAGCTGCAGGGCATTAATTGCCCTTAAAGCAAAAAGCAGGTGCCAAGTTAAGAGATTTAACTAACCTGCAATATGTGAAATTAAATAGGTGAAAGTTAAAACAAGCCCATTTTGTAGAACGGAAGCCATGCTTTATGAGTTGGATTATAAAAGCCTCAAGTTTTTGTTGGGGGGGTCCACTGTGGGTGTTTGGGTTCTTTTTGTGGTTTATTTATTTATTCTTTTTGGACAGAGCCTTTTCACCCTTGTCCAGAAATACATGTTTTCACTTACAGTGTGGTGTTACTTTAGTATATTAGTGCAATTGGTACTAATGCCAAAGCTCATTGCTGAACTTGGTTACTAATTATGATCTTTTCAGCTTTATTTCTATACTAATGCAAAACCAGAAATGGCCATTCTGAGAAACTATTTCATTACATTAAAATACATTGAAACCAAAGGAAAAAGAATGGTGCAGTGTTGTATCAGGAAAGATACCCCATACTCATCCCAGCAACACAAAGCTACTGATGTCAAACCAAATGAGTTGAGAAATTTAAATCCAGTTGCAGTGTGCATTTCACAGCTGTGACAAACATTCTTGATGGGGTGTGCCCAGCAGTGAGGGCTATTTGCAGAGCTGTTTGCTAAGCAATTTTTTCAGTTACCGGGTCCTAGACTTACAACGCAATTCATTGCTTCCAGTGGCAACAGCATGCTGAGAGATGGTAACATCGGTGCCTATGCCTAGCTAACTGCATTCAAGCTATGATGGTGATGACATTTGTGAAACTTGATTAAACCTTTCTTTAATCCCATTCTTTATTTTAGAAACACACATGCAAACAATTTCAGATCCAAGTCTTAAGGGAAACTCTAAGCTGATGCGATGTGGCCTCTTGCAAGAAACTTGAAAATTCCCTTCCTGAGGCCTGTCTCCAAGAGACACACAGGGCTTCCTGTTTATGCGACCATTCATGCCCACAAGCTATGTTTAAAATAAGAAAGGGGAAAAAAAAGAAAAAAGAGAGGGATGCAAGCATAACCCAGGCACGTTCACTAAAAATTCAGACCAGCTCACTATGGGCTTGTGCTGGATTCTTGTCTTTGATTCTCACGGAGTTTTCTTACTAAAAAAGAAATACCCATCCTCTACCCCCGAGGACGATGTGACTCACCACACTCACTCAGGCCTTCTCCAACTTTTCTCTTGTGCACTTGTGGAGAGGTCCTGCTGGCTGATTTTCATGCGATGACCCCCTTCTTGTTCTGCTCTACCCTCAGCCTTAAATGAACAGGAGAAACTGGCAAAATACAGTCGCACACCAAACACACAGGTTGAGAAGAACAACTTCAGGATTCATTTTTGTACCAGGAAAGCTCAGCTCAGACACATCATCTGGTTTGCGAAGAGGTCCTGCTTTTCCCAATTTTACAGCTGGGTGAGTGAGGCAAGCGGAGGTCAGGACACTTGCTTAAGGTCACACAGAGCTAACGGCTGAGTAGGGTTTGGAGTACCCAGCATCCCCCCGGATCACAAGCCTTTACACCATGAACAACACTACATGCTTATGGTGTCCTTAGTTTCAGTAGCTACAAGTTTGCTGAGAAAAGGTAGGTTATTCAACAGGCCTGCAAAGCCTTGTAAAGCTCTTATAAACAGAGGTCACAAGCAAGACAAATCTGGTGTATGAGTTGCTTTGCAGGAAGCATTGCTGTCTTTGCCAAAGGTGCTTCCTTAGACAAAACAAGGCAGATGTGCGCACATTTATCAGCTCCGCCCTGTAAGGTCCTAAGGCCTCCGAGCAAGGAGCTCAGATTTTCAGCACCTGCTGGACTAAGTAAAATAAAACCACACCTGAGGTGAAGTGGACCCATCTAGATATTAACTAGCCTGCATCTTTGAAGTGCACATTTTTCTTGGTAATAAAAGACAGCCCTCACCTAAAAATATTAGGTCTTCATTTCAAATGTTGTTCACTTGTTTTGTTTTATTGTAGCAGAGTTACACATCCTGATTAAAAGAAAACTACTGTCTTGTGGTTGAAAAAGTAAACATGCTTTTCTGAGGATCAAAGCCATAACGGCAGAATGCACAGTGGAGCACACCAGCTCAAAAAGAAAGGGTTACTAACCTCTGCTTTCAAGTATGAATGATTGATATGCAAATATGGTTTATGGTAATGCTCGTGAATGTCTGCTTTTCTGGCAGCTCAGTGCTCCCGCATGCATTACACTCGCAGATCAGGGCTGTGTGAGCAGGCTTCGGGGGCACATGTGCACATTCAGAAACGCAGTTTGCTATGGAAGCCTTCCAGAAAGCCAATCACTGCTTTGCACCATTAAACTAAACATATATTTTAAACTCCTCAGAAGCAACAGAAGCAAATAGTATATCAAATGCCTTTGGTCCTATGCAGCAAGGGTACTGCCAAACCCCAAGCATGCAGGATAAATCATGAGTGGGAACCTCAGATCATGAAAGAGACCTTTAAAGAAATCACAAGGTAGGAGCAAAACTTGGTCTCTTCCACAGTAACTTCTGAAAGCCCAGTTTTGAAAAGATTCATTAACTCACATTTTAACCTTTTTCTGAAACACTAGGCTCTAGCACATGCCTTTTTACACAATGAAAGCTGTGACTCAACCTTTGCCACTTGCCTCCAAGAGCTGAGCTTTTACTGAAAAAACACACAAAACGGCTCAAATGTTCAATAAGATCGTGAACTAGCAGTGGAAAAGTTACACGAGCAACCATCCACAGCACTCTCTTCTGAAGCTAGCAATAAAACCTTCTCTCCAGCTAGTCAAAACATGTTAAGAAACTCCAGTTCTCCCAACAAGCAAGCATGCAAACACTATCCTTAATTTCCTAAGTATTTATGTCCTCCAGTAAGTGCACTGCAATGCAGTAAAGCGAACCCGACTGTTTCCCATTAAGCAACTGTGTGCCACAGCTTTCCCGCACACACACTCGCAGCCATAACTTATCACTAGCATTTCTGCACATGCAATTTCAGCGGCAACAGCGGTCGGGGGCGGGGGGGGGGATCAAGCCATGAAACCTTAAAACCGGTTACAGTACCTGCAAGCTCCAAGGCAGCACTCGCAGTAGAGGTTTCCCTGAGGCAGAGAGCCCTGCAGCCCAGCACCCTGCTCTCCATGGCCCAGCTGTGGACCTGGCCCCAATATCCAGATTTAAAGAGACAGAGGAGAGAGACAGACAAACTAAAACCCACCGGCTTTTATCCAGGTTGCTGTACAACAAACCACTTTTTTTTTTTTTTTTTTTAAGGACTATCTTTAAATAGAATCCGCAATAAAGTATTGCATTTGTGCACCTTGGTCTCTCCTTAGCCAACTGCAAGACAACAGAAAAGTAGCGAATCACAAGTATATATCACAAGTCCTAATGACTTGAACATGTGTTTGGAGCAAATGTAAATATTCCACTCTCCGAATGAGCAAAGCTCTTAAGCGTAGGCTTAATTTTATCTCTCCTCAATAAATCATTTGCAAGCATGTACCTAAATATAAGCCCTCATTTTACTCCCATTAATACTAATAGGACTTAAACATGTGCTTAAAATTAAACATGTACTTACGTGCTTTGCTGAACCTGGCCAGGAGTCACCATGATTGTGTGAGTGGTAAAATCTCTAAGACAGATCACGTTTTGGACCCTGTACACATTTTGTACAGTTCACAGAGTGATACAAGTAAAATCAGAGGATCTGAGCCATTTGGGGTGGATAGACCCATGGCAGGAGATTATACCTTTTACTTTTTCTACTGCAACAAAGACAAATACAGATGCCGTACAGTGAGGCTACACAAAAACATAGCAGATTTGTCAAGGCCAGGCAAATAGGTGTTTCTGCAGCTGTCTCTAGCTGAGGCTGATGTGTGTGCAGGGCAAACAGTGCCTGGAAGCTCACTGCTGGTGCTCGGCTTCGGCTGATATGTTGCCTGCCGCTCCTCAAAGTCAAGCCAGGCAGAGGCTGACTTGTCGTGGAAGCTGGAGCCTGCCCACAACTCCCCTTTCTGCTGTCCCTGTCACTGCCCACCTCTGCCTGGCCCCTGCCCTTACCGGGAGAGAGTCCACGGGGGACCGGGAAGTCTCGGGGGAAACTAGGCTGCCCAGTAGTCCCAGTGACCTCTGTGGGAAGAGACCAGGGGCTGCCCCATGCTGGACCCAGCTAGTTTCAGTGCAGATGAGAGGTGTCTTTGTGTCCCACTGTACAACTCTGTAACCAACTCTATTTTAACTGGCAATAAATTAAGTTAATTTTCCCCACATCAAGTCTGTTTTGCACGATGGTAATTGCTAAGTGACCTGCTGTGCTGGTTTTGAGTGGGATAGAGTAAATTTTCTTCATTGTAGCTAGTATGGGGCTATGTTTGGGATTTGTGCTGAAAACAGTGTTGATAATGCTGAGATGTTTTCATTATTGCTGAGCAGTGCTCACACAGAGCCAAGGCCTTTTCTGCCTCTCACCCCACCTCACCAGCGAGGAGGCTGGGGGGGCACAAGAAGTTGGGAGGGGACACAGCTGGGACAGCTGACCCCAACTGACCCAAGGGGTATTCCACACCATATGACGTCATGCTCAGCAGATAAAGCTGGGGGAAGAAAAAGGAAGAGGGGGACGTTTGGAGTGATGGCATTTGTCTTCCCAAGTAACTGTTAACGTGTGATGGAGCCCTGCTTACCTGAAGAGGCTGAACATCTGCCTGCCGCTGGGAAGTGGTGAATGAATTCCTTGTTTTGCTTTCCTTGTGTGCGTGGCTTTTGCTTTACCTATTAAACTGTATTTACCTCAAGCCACAAGTTTTCTCACTTTTACTCTTCCAATTCTCTCCCCCATCCCACCAGGGGAGGGTGAGCGAGAGGCTGTGTGGTGCTTAGTTGCCGGCTGGGGTTAAACCAGCACACCTCCCTGTCTTATCTCAACCCATGGGCTTTTCCACCTTATTTTCTACCTTGTCCTGTTAAGAAAGGGGACTGAGAGAGCAGCTGGGTGGGCATCTGGCAGCCAGCCAAGGTCAACCTACCACAGAGCCCGAGATCCCAAAGTGTCAAGCTGGTCCACTTTGGTCAGAATCATCTTTTTTTTCTTTAAGTGAGAAGGAGTAATTCATACATATGTAAACATACATATACACATAACCTCTACAACATATATATTGCATTAATGTCAAAGAGCACAATAAAACGACTTCTGTTCTATTCATTGTTACATCTTTCAGGCCTATAAGATGATTTTTTATGAAAGGAAATGCTCCCTCGTTTTGCAAATTATTTCTTTTATTTACAAAATACAGATTATCAAAGAACCACAAAGACAAAACTGGGAACTAAAAACACATTAATTAAAAAAAACAGCAAAATTACTAGTTATATGTTAACCTCAGACCATCTTCCCCCCCAAGATTATTTTTAAGCTTATTTTAGAAGCTGCACATTTCACAGAGGGGCACAGATATGGCCAACACTGTACCGTGCTATACTCAAAGCTGTAACTGCTACTATGATATACATATGCACATCCAGCCTAGTTCTCCTGTAAAGCACATCTGTTAATACACAGATGTATGGCATTATTAAATTACTGAGACAAGGTGCTTTTGCAGAAGACCAATTTGGAAGCCATAATTGCAAGAATAGGGATACTAAATCAAAGGATTTGGTATTTTCTGAATACGTATTTTGAGTGAGTTGCATTACCACGGACTCACTCATACAAGTTGTTCCATGTTTGTGGATCCCAGGGCCCAGTTCAGCCTCACAGATGTGGTGAGTAGTGAAAAATATCCTAGAAAATACCCATTTACAGTTATAATCCTCTGCATTGCTTGCTAATTTTATCAGTCCATCAGAGAGAGCCAGAGCAGAAATAAGAGACACCGAGCCATTCTCCTGCACTCTGCAGCACAAACTTCATGTGCTGCTGGCGTGGCTGGTGGGTTGCCTAAACGCAGCATGGTGGGCCCATGTGAGCACTCAACACACACATCTGCTATTTAACACGTTCACCTCAAATTTACATGACTTTTTCATATTTACTGTTTGGCATGTGCAAATTTGCAGGTCAGGTTCTCTATTTATATATTTACAAGCACACCATAAGATTAGGCAGTCAGTCTTTAAAGAGTCTTGAAAGTCTTGCAGTGAAAATGTAAGTGGACAGCATGAATTTTGGTTACCAACCCCTTACCAGCAGAAAAATTAAACGCAGTTACATCATTGCTTTTTTAAGTGGTTGATTTAACTACAATGTAGCATTCTTCAGAAGGTCCACTCTTTTCTGCTGAAATACAATATAAGTAAAATATTTTAGCATAATAAATATGAATTTTAATTTAAATTTCATAAGAAAGACACAGGACTTTCATTTTTTATATTACTAAAACAAGAATATCGGTAACTCCATCACCTCAGAAATTGTTTCTCAGAAAAAAAGAAGAAAACTAGCCTAAGGGTTGTCTTTAAACAGCCTAAGGGCTGTATAGAGCACAGATTTCCATGCCAGTGCTGTTAAAATACATCTTTGGCAAGAGGTCAGAGCAGCAGGCAGGACAGGGACCAAGCCAGGGCACAGACGCCCTTGAGAGGCCAAGCAGCTCAGTGGCCTTGAGCACCTTTTGGGAGTCACTGGTGGGAAAAAACTCTGATGTCCCCCCAAGACACAGACGTGGCAGGAGTCGGAAGCTCGTACCTCATCCCCGAGACAAGATAGCACCGATTCAAGAGGCAAGATGCTGTTGATAACCTTGGGAAGCAGTGAACTCTGGCCACCACTGTGTTTTGGTGGATGGGCTTCAGCATCTGACTTGGGAAAGGAAAAATGCAGCATGGAAGGACCCTCATTTGCACAACGAATTATTATATCACAGATTTTCTACTTAATAAAAAAATGTAAACTAAATGAAACCAGAGGAAAAATTGAAGCAGTACATCTGTTCTAAGGCAGATTCTTTCCTCCCAGGGAGAAGGCCAAATTAAAAGGTTAATAACAGAATTACTATGGGTCTCCCGTGGGTGGGTTTTTAGAAAAGAGGGGAGGCTTTGAGCCTTTGGCTCAGCTGCTCACCCAGAGGTAGAAGCACATAATACACCTCTTTCCCCTCCTTGCTCTAAAGCATAGGCAACTCAGACTGAGAGCAGAAGGAAGTGGGCACTGGGTGCTATTCTATATGGGGGACCTCAGACAAAGAAATCCCACATCCAGATGAAGGGCCCCCAGTGCTAGAAGAAAAATGCCGTGACAGCCACAGGCTGCCCAGCCTGACCACCCAAAATCCAGCCCCTCTCTCCCATCTTCATCCTTGCCTCCAGACCTCAGGTCCATAGCACTTTCCCAGCTGACCCCACAGCATAAAGAGTATCTAAATGGAAATGCTTAAAAAAATCTCCTACCCCCCCAGCTTTCATGGGGCTCGCTTATTTCCCGTTCCAGTTTTGGTCAATCTCTTTTGCATACGCAGATCCTCAAAACCATCGGTGAACTTCATGAGGTTGGGCAACAGAGGCCGTATGTGACAAAACACTTCCTGCCTATGCTGACCCAAAAAGATATTGGTCACCGATGAGCAGGGAAAATGTTTTCAGCCTTTTCCCATTCTAACACCCATACCTCTAAATGCCCTTCAGTGCATAAGTGCTTCTGTTTGAATCCACGGGGTCTGAGGCACCAGCCTGCCTTGAGAACAAGCCAAACAAAAGATCTAACACTTCTCAAAAGAATCTAGAAAAACTGTTTTTCCAGTCTAAAAAGTGCTTATGCATATTTTTTGAGTACACGGTTTGTCTCAGTGTATTTCCTGCTGAATAACCTGTGATTTTGCCAGCAATTTAGAAAGTGTAAAATGCTTGGCTTTCCTGTTGACATAACTCACAGGCTGACTAACACAGAGGAAAACGGCCTCAGTCCACAAGTTATTTGGCATCTGAAACTTGCACTGATTTTTGACACGCGCAGTTTTTCCTAATGCAGGCAAAGATTCAGTCTGTTGTTGTGCAATCAATCTCTTATTATGTATTTACCTCAGTATGTCGGCATTTTCATTTTAGTTGCCAAAATGCAAATTTGCTAAAGATCTTCACCATGTTAGTGACCATTTGACTATGTTTACCAGTGACAGTCTTCCAGAATGGGGAGAGCCAACAGATCTCAAGTTAGGACTGTAAAAATGAGATCATACCACACATTAATTTACTGCATACGGCTGCTCTGCAAAGTTTGCCATGAAGCATTTTTGGGGATTTCAGTGCCAAATCATCTCTGTAAAATTGTATTGCTGTGTTTATCAAGTCTGCTTTCACGTATATTTGCTCAATTTTACAAATAAAATAACTCTAGGAAGAAGGTCTCCCTAAAGCTGGTTCATCCCTGGGTTTTAAGATTTGGCCTCCTTCATCAGGGTGAAAAGAGGTTGTGCAATGAGGAGAAATATGTCAGAAGAAGCTGCCAGAGAAAAGCCATCATCAGTAATGTCATGTCTGAAAAAAGCTATGCATAAATCACAGGTGCCCTAGGGTAGCTTGAAGTCTTCTAAAATGAATCACTAGTATCTTGTACCACAACTAGCAATATGGAGAGAAAACCTTTCACTAAAAATCTGAAGTGTACAGTATTGTATAAAGTATTCCTTCAAGAAAATAAGTGATTTTGTAAAGAAATCAGTAAGCAGATATATACCACTCCAAAGCAGCACATGGCCATAGTAATACTGAGTAACCTAATGAAACAGAAAAATTATATTAATTCAAATATATTAGATTATATTAGATGCCAAATTGAGGTGCACGTGTGGACGTGAGGAGATGCATAAGAGCATGTGTGCTGCTTTGGCCATGAGGTGCTTAAATCAGAAAGCACCAAGAGTGACAAGAGAAATACCTGGTCCAGAATCGTGAGTCTGAATTTTTGGGGTTCTTTGCAGATCAGAAAAGAAATCTCTAATCCAAGAAGCCTATATTTTAGGAAAGTCTGGGTCACCGTGAAAGCTTCACTGTGCCGGTCTTCCTTTTCTATGAAAAGGATGGTTTAATTCTAAACCACAGACAGACATTGGTGAGAATTGTATATAAATCTGTGTCAAGCTCATTTCTGTAACATACAAGGCTAGACTGTGTGCATTGAATTGATTTAAAAAAATAAAATCAAGACATTCTGCTCTTCCTCTTCTATCTCATAGCTACACTCCAGGGAAGTTTTTCTAATAACTTGTTGCTGAAAAACTACTCAATATAAAGGGCTTTGTGGAAAACTTTTTTCCATTCTTAAAATACTTCTATTTGAAAAGAATAAAAATATTGTTTTAATACACATGTATTAAATTAGTTGTTTTGGTAAAGAGAGATGTGAAAAATTTACAGAAGGATAATTAAATATTCTGATTTCGGCATGGGGTTGGTTTTAGTATGTGATTTGATTATTAGTAGCTTATGAAATTCTTAGAGGGAAAAGAACCTGAAGGTGGCTATGCAAAAGCTTGCACTTTCATCATGTGTTTAATTTGGGAAATTTCAGGAAGATTTTTCTCAATAGTATTTCAATAAACTTATGCTTTTCTCACAGCAGACTGTCACATGTGCATCCTATTCATCTGTCGGGGCATTTCTATGAAAACATTTTTTTAAGGCAACATTTTTTAGACAGTAGAATTGAAAAATTGGTTGCAGTCTTTAGCAAATAATGCATTAAAATTCCTTCAATTATGTCCTTATCAGCTTAAAAAGAACCAAAGAAAACTGGTACGAAAACAAGGAGACATTGTGTTATGAATGAAGGCTGGTAAACTGACTCCTTTTCAGACAAAGCTGAAAAACATCGCTTTAGTTGTGGCGAGCAGCACAACAGAACCTGCTCTAATCATATACAGATGATGGGAATTTGTCTAATGTTTTATGGTGAATCGTTGATGAGGCCTGCAGAAGGAAAATTTGTAGAAATAAAATCACCTTGACAGTAAAGCACTAGGGTCAAAAAGCAAAGTAAAGTCAGTGTTCTTAGCTTTAATAAAAACAGTATGATCTGTCATCAACACAGCATTTTTACACTCTTGGACAATGCACTCTGGGAGCTCCTGCTGGGTTTCATTTGATTTTCACCAAAACCAACAAAGGACAGCTTATGGCTGGTAATTCATTATGACAGCAGAGAAGTTATAAAAATACACATGTTTAGATCCCTGTAAATAAACAGCCCACACTCCAATTTTCAACACAAAAACCGTTAGCCAGGCTAGGTAAAGCACACTAATAAGCTATAAAGCAGATTTCTTTTACTGTGAACCTGAAAGTACATACTTTTAAAATTTATTATTGTAGTTTCTCAAAGTTAATCTGCCTTCTGTGGTACAAGGGTGTTCAAGGCACATTTGGGGGAAGAGGCTTGGCAAAGTGTAAAGAGGTATTGTTAAATACCTGAAGGGACTGTACATACATTGCATCACTGTCTAAATACTGACTGGGCAAGATCATAAGGCAAAACAAACAGCAGAGTAATTGAAAACATCTATGAACTAGATGATCACAGAAGCAGGGTGATAGGCAAAAGGATATAAAATTCATTCTTCAGTGCCTGATTTTACACTGGTGTTAGTCCAGTAAGAATGAAAAACAGGTAGGAAAAGAAGAGAGAGGAGAAAGTAAAAAGGGGAAAAGAAAAATAAAGAGAGCATTTGAATTTTAAGCTTCATGGGCAACAGGGAAAACAGTTTCAGAGAAACTAACCCTAATTTCCAACAGCCGCTCTGGGAAATCTGGACAAAAACAGCGTTAACATACGTACCTTTATGTAAACATTTCCATTTTTAAAGCTGCAGTCATTGACAAAATTTTGAAAAGATAACATATAAAGTTCACTTTAAGTGTAGTTTTTACAGAAAAAAAATTATAAGTACCTGCATGGATTCCTGTGAGCATGTTGTTTCCAAATCAGTGCTGATACATACGTCATGCTATGCATATAAACAGATGGAGGGAGAGACTGGCATAAAGCATTTGAAGAAGTCCAACCTGTGGCCAGCTGATCCACACCAGCAGTATCCTTATTGCAGACACTGCACTACTGACCAAGTGCAATTTGACTAGTGTATCTCATTTAGTTGGTGGTTGGGATACAGAGCAATAGGGAGCACCATTTTGCCAGAAAAGCCCCCACACACATACACCTATTGCTTAATTAGTGTGATATAACCCATGTTGCTGCCCCAGTGAAGTGTAAGCAAGCCCAGACTTAGGAAGAAAACAAAAAAAAGGAAACCAACCAACTTTAAAAGACAACTACATTATCACAGAGTGAGGTCTTTTGCAAGGACTTGTGCTGTACTCGGGTACCTGCTTTAGGACTCCTCAGTGTAATGTGGGCAGTACAGGTGGTTCAGCACATGCACACACACGTGTATACTAAGACTTGACAATTATCAGCTTTCAGAGGCAATTAAAAATTCCTTCTGTTCTCATTTTTGTGTTGTCATCCAAGCCTGATCAATGTGTTCTCCGAATTCAGGTAATTTCTAAAGGTTACTCTGATCAGATATCCAAAGGCACCTAGATGTTGGACACTACTGAACCGCTGTATGACTGATATGACCCTGAGCGCTGTAATAACTAACCCTTACGTAATCTTTGCTTTATTTATCTTTACAACTTTTCTATAAGTTTGAGAAGAATCATCACTACCTTTCTACAGAGGGAGGAACGGGCTCTGACCAGCCAGCCACAGTGCGAGGAGCCCCTCTGCACACTGCTGCCAGCAGCTCTGCCTCCTCCTGCCTGAGATTTGAGGGAAAGGTGGTGTTGCCCTTGCAGTTCGGGTAGAGCCTGCTTGTGCCAGAGCACACCGAGCATCCCTGCTCGGCTGAAGCCCCGGGGCTTTTCTAATCCCACTCAAGCATAGTCTGTACTACTGAGCTTGTGGGTGAGAGAACGTTTCTGGAGAGGTGCAAACACTTGGGAAATATAAGGTTGCCCCCACTGTGTTGCCAGGAGGGTCTGTCAGCATCCAGCGCTCAGCAGCCGCTGTGTGGGGGTTGCAGAGGCATGAGGCTTGACTCAAGCGCTCAAATTCCAAGTCCCACTTCAGATATTGCAGTCCTTTTCTCCTGCGATATTTTGGTTCCTACATCACTTAGGTTCTGCAATGCTGACCTGAGCAGTATCTAAATGCGCTTAAATATCTATGATGGAGCAAAGAGGTGAAACAATTTCCTGAGTCGCAGCTGGCACTTTACCAGCTCTTCCCTTCATGAAAACCCACGTGCAGCACCTACATATCGATATGGATCTCTACTCATATTTTTCAAATTCATTCTCTATAATGAAACGGCAAAAACCTGATATAATATGGACATTAAAAAGAAGATTTAGCTTCACTGAGAAAAAAATAAAGACAAATCTCTAAAGGGGGGTCAGGGTGAATAGTGAAAAGGTGCAAAACTAATTGAACTAATTGTCCTCATTATACAAATTATACTTGCCTCCCAAGAAAGAAATTCATCCTTATCATGTTCCCATCATTTACACAGGAACTTCTATTCTGCACTCATGCATTTGGAGAAACAAAATTAATGGTGGGGATTTTCCCAAAATGCACTGAAGGCAGGCAAGTGTGACCTCTACTAGAAGGATCCTGTGCAGCAGTCCTGATTCGTCCACTTGTGGCTGGTTCTGGTTGTTTGTTCTCTGCTTCTGAGCATGCAGCAAAGCTCTTTTACACTGACCCAAATTTCTGCCTGAGCTTCAGCTCCCTCCCTGGTTTCTGGAATTTTAATTTGCAACTGCACACATGCTTATTTTAAACATCTGAAGCATCACAGCTTTCAAAAATGGCAACAAGCAGAAGTCAAAATCATATGTTTTCTGGCATACCCACTTCCGCAGGTATCCATCCAATCTTCTCCTCCCCCATCAATAATCAAAACACACAGCATTCGCCAAATACCAAGAGAGCAGAAGGTAGAGAGGACAGAAACCTCAAATGCACGCTGCGGCATCCCCCTCACTTATAATTTCACATTTTGTTGTCATGCTCAGCACGAATTTGTACCAAACTTGAAGACAACTGCATGAAAGACAGAGTTTACGTTATTTTTCCTCCTCTTAGGCCTCATCATCCTTGAAAGCCTGGCTTCAGTGGGACTTCTGCCTCCATAACAACAGCAGAAACAGGGCCTTGTGGAACAGCAAAACAACAGCTCAGCTTATTTCAGATCTGTGATATTTTATTGAGCTGGCAAAGGTTTCACATGCAAGGGTAGCCCTGAGAACTAAAATAACACTTAGTAATAGCCTGGCCCAATGGAAATCAATGGGAGCCTTGCCACCGACTTAAACAGAGCCAGAATCTCACTCACTACTTATATATGTAGGAGCGAAAGATGAGGGAAAAGATCTTAAATAAATCATCTCCCAAATAGGAATGATTGCTTTTCTTTCAGTCCTCCTGGAAGGAAAAATGATTATGCTTTTTAGCTGTCAGAACAAAACGCCAGGGTAATTCATAAGGTATTACATTAACACATATAAAACAAAATGAAAAACAGCTCCAGAGTATGACCTTTCACTCCAGCAAAAGCTGGAGCAAGTGTATTGCAGGCCAAATTAATACCCATTCTACTAGGCAAATAAATTCAAAACAGGGAGTCAGTCAGACTCTCCTCAGTGTGTGGAGAAACAAGGGTTTCAGCTCAAAGACAACATCAATTCTGAATAGGACTCAGACCAGGCATTCAAAATGCCAACATACAACACTGATTTTTTTTTTTTTAAAAAAAGGTATCCCAGTGATGTCAAAAAGGGACAAGGGATTTTAAAAATGTATCTTGTATCACTGCAGTATGATCTGCAATTTTGGAATCAAGTCCAGGATTTTACTTTCAGCTACCTGGATCTTGGTCTTTTATTATCTTCAGGCAGCAAGGCTAAAAATCCAACTTGCATATGTGCACTTGTACACACATAGTTAAAAAAGAGGTCTTCAACTGAGAGACATGGTCTGGTAAATGGAATGGAAATTACAATAAATAATTGTGATATGCTCCGTAAAAAAATCTAGTCAAATCCCATGACAATTAAAACAAAATCCCCCAAAACCTTAAGAGTAAAATAAACTGGGCTCATGTAAAAATGTAATGAGGAAGCTTTTTAATTCTTAACTGAACAAATGGTGTAGAAAGTATCGATGTTTTAAGTACAGTATACTGTATAATGCCATACAAACAGAGGAAGTATATTTACTATAGAGGAGACAGTCTGCCATAGCTCTTCAAAAGCAGATATTTAAAGTTTACTTTCACATGGGTTTTCACTTTTTGACCTGCTCTTGACCTGGGTA
>JANHGO010000001.1:77939293-77991757 GCA_024606505.1 Aquila spilogaster | reverse complement strand
CTATAAAGAAATCTGCATGCTGTTATTTTAAACTTCTGTATCTTTCTTTTGAGTAGTTCATATTTAAACACTGGGCAGCACACCCAAAGTTTAACTCAAGTGTCGTTTGATAGGGCTTGAACCCGAAGTGCACTATCATTAGCTTCTTCTTTTCTGGCCACTCAGTTATCATGATGAGGGATCCCTTTTACTTGATTTTTCCAAGTCTGTGATTTTTCTACTCCTAAGTAGAAGTACACTATATGCAAATACTTTATAGAGTGAAAATATTAGCTTTATTATCTGTTTAAATTTGCACTTCAACTCTTACTGGGTTATTTTTGTTAACATGACTATTCCCTGTCATACTTTGCAAGATTTATACAATACTTTGTCAGAAACTTTGAAGAGCTTGGCTGTACAGGAACCAGGTCCATTCCCTAACTTTACAGGGAAGAATTTTGATGTCTCCCTTTAATTTGTTGTCTTAGTAAGAATTCTATTTCATGCAATATGATAAAAAGCACACAAATTTTCCCCTTAATATCACAAGATCTTAAAAACTCTGGTCCACAGGGAGAAGAAGGCACAGCAAGTCCTCACTTAACAATACACATGGGAAATGCTACATTTTTGGAGAGAAGTGCATAGAAGAAAAGGAAGAATGAATTGGCTCTCTGTAGACATCAGGAAGATACTTGACACATACGCAGGAGAGACTGAAACTCTCATGGGGCTAAACCCTATTCTTTCCTGCAAAGAATCAGAGGTTCAAAGGTGTAGGAGTTGTGTAAATCCTCTGACTTGTATTTTTTTCGATGTCTCATTTTTTATTTGCCTCAAAACAAAGGGCTTGTGTACTAGCAATGACTTATGTCCCAAAATGACATCAACTGTGTAAGTTTATGTTCACAAAACTAATCACCTACGTTCTCCCAGCTCAATGCAGAAGGGGACAGAGCGCAGCTGGGAAGCTGCCTCTCCTGCTACAGCAGCTTTATTGGCTTGATTCTTCCATGAATTATGTCTGATATTATATAAAGGGGATTTTCTGTGGACTGTTCTCCAATATTGCAGAATCTGTCAAACAAAAGAAATCTCTAGGTTTTTGAAGTTTTCTATATTGCACCTTTAAACAGCAAGAAATCCCAACTCAAGAGGGTTCACCTGAGACAGTGTGACTGACTAACTAGCAGAGCTGAAAAATACAGTTAAGGAAACATTAGCAACTCTGATGATGTAAATGCTCATTTACATCCTGTAAAACCTTCATAAATGAGATGGGGCAAAAACAAACACAAAGGGGTTAAGCTGCGAAGTTAAAAAGAAAAATATTTATACTTCTCCTAGTCATTTTTTCTTTCTTATACAACTTCTGAAAACATTCTCATGGCTAAAGCTCTTAAGATCTTGCCTCCATTTCCAAGGTACAAGATGAAGATTGCGCCTTTAGCTCTTTTGTCAGTTTGTCCCTCATAAACTAGATCTCCACAAAAACAACACAGGCAGATTTCAAATCAGTGAGGAAGCCTTCTGCCATGAAGTGCTTCTGGGGGTACTACCTTTAAAACAGGTTTTTGTTTGAGCAATGACAGACAAGGCTATTATACCAAAGCATATTTTGGGTAAATAATTTCCTGTGGCAGTTGTCATATCTTTGTTAACAGTAAGAAGTATCTTACTGTCACAGAGTAGCACCATACATATCCGTATTTACAAGGCATTGGCAACAGTTACTGCCATTGTACTCTGACATGAAAAACTTGTCGAACCTGCAGATGGGCTAAGAAGCATCCCACTGCATAAATCATCTCTACTTGGTTTTGGTAAAGTAAAACACACAATGGAAATGTGACTAACTGGGGCAGAGACTGTGACTCTTCACAGAAATCCCACTCTCTCCCACTGTGTCTTTTCTGGGATGTAAGAAAGATGAGGTCACTGCCTTTGGTAACTGATCTAAGTATGATTAAAGAGGCTACACTTCCGCAAAGAACTTCCCATTGCACTGAATGAAGCTATTACTTGCACAAGTGAAAGGGTTCAGTTATTTTAGACAATGTAAAACCACTCCAGATTTTGTAGGCTACTAGAAGTAAACACTTCCCGTTAAACTACAAATAATACCTGGAACATCTACAGCTTCTCTTTAACTTCATAGCTTGCCATTGTGAACCGTCAGTTCAAGATGGTGGTTTTCAAAAACAAGTGTTCAAAGAACAAGAATTTCTTTAGATGTAAAAATATTTTTTCCATCTTTTTTTTTTTAAGTAAAAATGAAAAGAAAGATGATTGCTTACCAGAATTTTCATTTTCAAGGCTAAAGAATCATCACATACACTGTTCAGTGTATAGCTAGGAAACAACCCAAATGCTGCTACCATTCATAGCTCCTGCAGACAGATCTAATCACCAAAATGAAGCTACCTTGAGCCTGATGAGAAGCAGTTTCAATGAACAATGGCCGCCAAGATTTTAGAAAATTAATTACAATAAGAGGTTAAAAAGATACTCATTGTACAAGGGATAATAAAGTAAAGATCATAGGTATTTTTCATACATACGATAGACATAAAACTAGTGTTTTACTGATGTTACTCCGTTCCCATGTAATGGGAATTACATGGTGTAATGGTCATTGCACTGGTAAAAATATCCATGAGAGGTAAATGGAATCTCAGTGAATTACCAACATGACCATAAGTTTCTCGGATTTACTCAGACACCAAGATTCAAACTGAAAGCTCAAAACCATAAAAAAAAAATGATCCATTTTGTTAACAAGAGCTCAGATGGGATTTTGAAGTAGTGAGGACAGAATACTAGAAAGAAAGCATTTAATTTTCGATAGATCAACATGCTAACTGGAAAAGGGTATAGATTTGTACAGTTGAAGCAGAGAAGATGGACCAAAAAAAAAAGCTACAACATTTAATTAATTTAAATTATTTTGTCAACAAGAGCAAATGGGTGTTTTTCCTAATGAAATTAGAGAGTGCTGGAGAGAGCAGGCTGGTCTAATGCTGTCTCAGTAAGTACATTTAGAACTGGAAATTAACACAGTTTACACTATTTCTTTTTGAATCCAAATCTATATTTCATCTTTTGAGACTTCAGTGATGTTTATGTCTGGGGTTTGAACTCAGGCTACTGTAATGCTAGAAATCAGTTGTAACGTACAGATCCAATAGTAAGCTGCTTTTGTACTACAAGAAAGTCAACCAACACATACAAACTAACAATTTACTCAAACTTTTATGCAAACTAAAGGCTGGTTGGAAACTTGAAGACTCTGAGTATGTTACACTGTTACTTTCCATCTTGATCTGAAATTAGACATGAACAAAGTAAGCCAGATCCCCAAAATATTTACAGCTGTGACTGAAAGCAGAGACCATTGTTTTTAGATTCTTGTAACCTAACAAGAAAGCTTTTCTTCCAGACCAGGCAGATTAGTTGTGTGGATCAGAGCCTCTTTCCTTTGCCTGTGGAAAGCAATGAGAAGTTTGTCCATTACTTCAGTATAACTAAACTACAGTTCAAAGCCCTGATGTGGGAAACACACATAGACTCTTCGGTGTCAGGATATAGGCTGCATGGCAGGATTGAGAAATGCCAAAGAATCAACAGCAACACTCTTTCACTCACAAGAGTTTAGGGAAAAAATTAAAACAGCAAAAACGCCTAGCTCACATTTCCTCATCCGCTCTTTGGGTCATTGCAGCCCCCATTCTCCTTATTTCTGACTACATGTTTTTGGTAAATTCCAAACTATAGGGGAAAAAAAAAATAAAAGCAGTGCTAAGGCCCTAGATATGGGATTCATTCAAGTGTTCCTTGACATTAAAAAAACGCATTATCCAACACCTTCTCTACATGAAGACCTCCTCTTGTCTTCTCAGGAGAAGACGAAGCCTTGCAAAGAGCACCACAGCAAAGCTGCCTGGTAGCCATGTGGGAATCTACAACCATCTCACTTGGAGTGGATGCATGGGGAAGAGTGACGAGCAGGAAATTAAAGCAAAAGAACCACCCACCACCACATAAATGAAGCCAGAGAGTGGGAAATTTAAAAGATTTGAAAATACAATGAGCTTTCTGGATCAAAGCGTAGCAAAAGGGATACAGAATCTTTAACCTTTGGGTAGTCAGTTCAAAATCCAGCTGAGGTCAAGAGGGATGAAAGGTTATCATCTTCTAATGACTTTCACAAGCTTAATTAAACTCTCCGTCAAGCTGCTTATGCCCAAGAGCATAACCCTAACTTCCACAGGAGACAGTAGCAAAACTCATATTGACTCAGAATGGAGCCAGCCTTATACTCAGATATCTATAAATAAGCATAATGTCAATGACTGCTGATAAGGTTATTAAAAAATTCTGAACACATCCCAGGTATAAAACGACTTTGGATCTAGACATACATTTCACAATTTTAGCAGCAACATATTGAGAAGTCTTGCTAGGAGGGTTAAGAAAGAAGCCAGAAGGAGGTAAGACCCAAACTACTTTAATGCACAGAACCAGACAGTTCACAGGAGGATACACATCATGGGAAGGACAAGAGGAAAAAAAATGAGATTGCTGGGAATAAAGCTGTACTGAATTTACTGGGACAAGAATCTTTTCCCCCTTCCACAAATAAACCAAGTCTTCAATTATGGTATCACAGGCACAAGTAAAAAACTTGTTATATCAACATTATTCATGTTTCAAATTGTGTTACAGTGTACAAATGCAAATCTAAGGAGGAAATGTCACTTCTGATGCAAACACAATACCTGCAACACATACTACAATCCACACCTCATTTGGCTAACAAAGCCTTTGCACCTAAACTCATGAGACAGTAAAGTCTACATTATGCCAAAGGATCCTGATAAACAAATTTCTGCATCCTTCTATGACTACTATTGCTGTTCAGATTTCTTCTTAATATAGTGATCCGCATGATCTAAACATGTGAAAACCAGGAGGAAAAAACAGTGGATATGAGATGTACTTGAGAGAAAACTGAGGAAGCTGAGAACAACCAAGACCCCTCAGACCCTTCCTGAAATAAACCATCTTTCATCTTTTAATAAATCCTATCTTTCAACACATTACCATATTTGCATTTGTTGCTGGAGCTGCTTGAAACCTAGGCAGTGCCACAGCAAAGAGGAACAAGTAGAACAAGAACCAGGGTAAGAATCAAAATCAAGTGTGACTTTTCAGTCTTTCACCCAGATAAAGATCCTCCTGAACCTCCTGGGACACTACACTTCTCTTCCCATTTAGGTGCTCCTTGTTGTTAAATGATAAGTGACCTAGTTCAAAACTCCTGTCACTGACAGAAATTGAAGCAAGGAGATACTTAGAGGGTCACAACAGTTAGAAGAACCAATACACAGATCTGTGTCCTCTGCGATTTTGTGTAGTGTGAGCATCTTCCTGAAAAAAACACTTCTGTGTTCACAATAAATCTGAGTCCTTTCCTAGCTTAGGACCAGGATTTATCCTCTGTAGAAAATGTGAACATCTTGGATTTCACCCCAAACTGGAAGGAAAACATATTTAAAATTAGCTCCAACAACAGCAAAAAAAAAAAAAAATCCAAAAAAAAACCACAAAAACAAACAAACAAAACAGTGCCATCAACACCATCCCCTTCATTAAAATCAAATCTGTTTTTTCCCCCCATTTTTATCTTAAAATCTAAGCTTATCACACCAAAATGCCAAAACTAAAATCTGAGCTTTTCATAGCCATGGTTAGGTATTTGCCTATTTGTTTGGTTTTCCCAGAAAAAAATTTGCTAGAGGATGAGCACACATTTTTTTGTTGGAAAATAACTTCTTATTAAGCAGCACTGATGGAAAAACATAATACCAAGCCACTGCACCAATCTACCTTTAACCAGCTGTTCTTTCACAGATAGGGAACAAAAAGAAGGCCAAAAAAAAAGACCAGTTTTGTTGCTAGTAACCATAAAAATATGAAAATGTAAACTAAAATAACTGTTTAAATATTCATTGATGTTAGAAGTCAAAGTATGTGTTGTCATTTATATGCTGAACTGTTTACAGTATTTGTCTTTCCCGAACATCTGAAGACCTCTTGAGAAATCAATGGCGGAAAACCAGAAAACAGGACTTCATTCCCAGCATTCTTTTAAGTTTGCTGCAGGAGATAACCCAGACCTATTTGTGCAAAATCTCACTGATTTTCAATAGTTTCCTATGGAAATGACAGCTCATAGAAACATGAGACATCTGACACGAGATCTGCATTTCAGTGTGGGCTTTGGAAATGGACACGTTAACTGGAGGATTTTGGGGCTGAATTCTCCCAAGATTTACTGCATCTGCAGAACCTATATGGTGCCACTCACCCCATGCAGCCCAGTGACCAATACTTCAGCAGTCAATGAATGGAACAAGAACCAGAAATTCCTCAGATAAGACTCTACCATTTCTCTATCTGGAGAACCACTCATTAAATAGAGAGGATAACAGGGATTGCTCCAAAAGTACCAAATGCTTAAATTACTACTGTAGAAAAGTAAGAATTGTAGAAAAAGAAAGCTCCACATCTTTTCCTTTGTGAAGAAATTCTGAACGGTCACTGTGAGTTGGTACCTCTTCATAGATAAGTCTCTTTTCTGTTGTCTTCCTGACCAGTCTCACTCAGATCATTTATCAGACTAATTGCTTTAAAGACAAGCATTCTTAGGCAATCTGTTCCCTCTCCATATTTCCCATTACAGTCATTGAAAGTTATGTGTGCAGATGAAAATGATAACAGCTCAAGCTCTCTCAGAATAGTCCTTTTTAAACAAACACGAAAAACTCCAACAGAAAACGTGGCTGAGCCCAGTCCAATCTGACAATACCCAAAATAATGACGTATAATAGAAATATGAGGATCGAGCCATTGTTTACACAGAAAGTTTGAGGGATGATTAAGCATTCAACTTGAAACTCAGAAGCCCCTTCAGCAACCATACCCATGGAGGCAACTGAAGACAAATCTCTCCACCATCAAGTCCACCTAATAGTTCCCACTTTCCTTCCCCCTACTACAGGCAGTAAAGATTAGACACTAGCATGTGTGAAATAAATGCTGAACTTACCCAACATGCAGGTTACACCAATCTTCCTGAACCTGAGTAGAAGTAGTATTCTTATGCAGAACTTCAAAAAACGTACATGGCCTATTCAAAGCTAAATGCCAAAAGCTGGCTATAACACCCAGCCTTCAAGCATTGCTTTGAAAAGGAGCAAGCACAACACTTACCACCAGGTCCAGCAGCCAGGAGCTGCAAACCAGTGCTGTGTCACTGCAGCTGCCCCACTCCTCAGCAGCACAGCCAGAGCCCATTCCCTGGGATGGACGTCACCTTGCCCTTTGGAAGGACCACATCTCCATCACTCAGCAGGTCAAGTATCCAGCACAGTCTCGCTGCTTCCCAAGCATGGCATGGAGTATTGAGGGCTTGCAGCATTTGAGGTGGATTGTAAACGTACAGGAAACCACATGAACATTTCCCTCTGCTCTGCCTGTACAAGCCACTCTTCATGGCTTGTTTATCCTCACAAACAAGGGAACAGCCAGATGCTAAATTCTTTGAAGAAGATAATAGGGATGTTGGCTGACCACCTCTGCTGTAGGGTTTGTTTGCAGACACAGCTAAGACAAGACAGACCTAAAATTACCTTAATGTGTTTTTCTCCATTACAACACTACCTTGGTCAGAAATACAATGTGAGAAGGTACAGTAGACATCATGGCACTCTGGCTAGGAAAATATTCAAGCGCTATATTAATAAACTACAAGTAGATGAACGATGGCATTTCCTCAGAATCTAAAGTATTTCACAAGATATATAAATTTAAACAATATCTGAAGGGATAAAAACTTCTGCTTTTTACTTCATTCCAAAAACATCCAAATATTTTTATTTTCAAAATGATACCATTTCACAGAGTTGGAAAGAAAAAAGATATCCATTTCTATTAATTTATTTAGTTTAGTCATTAATTGGGGAAATTGGTACCTCTCATCACAATTCTACACTTATGGTTTGAATTTTGGGTGGCCCTACATGGAGTCAGAAGTTGGACTCTATGATCCCTGGGGGTCCCTTCCAACTTGGGATATTCTTTGACTCTTTGATTTTATGTTAGGTTCCTGTGTACTTTGTGTAATGCATTACAATGAAAGGATCAGGCCCTACATCATTTTTTAAGCTTCCATTCAAAATCCAGTGATACTAGCGAAAGAATTCCTACTGACTTCAATGATCATCGAAGTAGTATGAGGATATCTGCCTGCATGAATGCAGGTAAAATAAACATTTTAAGGTGTTCAAGCTGCTAGAAAGAATTACTTGAGCCTCAGAGAACATAAATAATCTATTGCTAAGTAGACTTATCAGCACTGCTCTATAATGATTGTAATTAAATAGCCGCAGTAAAGTAAGGTTAACTAGTAAAAAAAATATAAAATCAGTGGTCATTCTTCAAAGAGGATTTATTTAAGTTTTCTAGAAGTTCATAACTAAGCTAACAGATTCAGCTGATGAAAAAACAGACAACATTCTGATGTGATCTGCATGTTCTTCCCTACATTGCATACGTTTTTGTGTAATTCTGCTTCTATGTGAATGCAATTTTTATTGGCGATTCTGTCACCTTCTCAATCATCTATTTCATACCACCATTCAGAAAGATATCAAATAATCTAATTACTGTGAGCTCTCTCTTCTGACTGATAAATCCACTTACATGATACTTTTCAGAGGACGAACATCACGGTCATCTTGGTATATTTATATCAGTTTTGATGATGTGATCTAGTTGCTGACAGCTTGCTAGTGTTAAATGGACTTGCAGTCCTGGCTCAGCTGTGAGTCTGCTAACACAGACTGTTCTGCTCCAAACCTCTAAGAAAACAGCAGGTTCCTGGGAAATATCAGTAGAATTTCAGTGAGAAGGACATGGCTGTATCATCTCACTTACATCTGCATTCTCCATCACACTCATTTTCGGTGCCTTTTCCATGCTATACCAGTAAGTTCTAACTGGAAAGTTCAACCCCCTATGCAAGGCAGGTGCCTTCCCATCCTTCTATTCCACCTATCTCACCCTCTGTGATGTACAGAGTAGTCCACACATCTAGAGTGGGATTTTCCTTCATTATCCACCTCTAAAACATCCAGCACACTACTTTTGGGAGTCTGTAAGCTTACAGTAGTCATTATAAACACTCGAGATACAATTCTAAAATATATACCCTTAGATTTTTTCACACAGGACTAGACATATTGCAGGAGCATTCTGAAATATTTGTAAGTTATTACAAAGAGATAGAAAAAAAAAGAAAGCTGAAACTATCTCAAATGTTCCCATGCATGTTTGAATCTACTCAAAATTCTTCAGATTCTCCCAGAAAAAACAGTGTTCTACCAATGCAGGGTCATGGTCTTTGGCCTCTGCATTCCCCCAGGCATATTTACCATTATTATAAGACCTGTCATTCATCTCTTTAGATCTCTGGCAGAAAAAAAAAAATGTTTAGCTATTTTATCTATTTAGACAATATCTTGATGCAGAATCAAGCACTCCCAAGCCCCTGTGTGTGTCAGCCACTGAACATCTGTGATTTTGTGCTGGTGATTTGTGTCACTTTATACACAGAGAAAAACTCCTTGCAACTTTTGCAGCAAAAATGTTTCAAGGGCATCATACAAATGTAGTAAGCACAACATCTTAAATGTCCCTAGAGCAAGAGGAAATCTGTGCACAGCATAAAATTAGACAATCTATCCATTTCACAGCTGATTTCTCAGTATTCCCAATTTGTCAGAGAATCAGAAGTAGGGACTCTTTCAGCCTTATGCAGGAGCTCTTCAGTATTTTAAGGCAATGATTTTTTTTTTTTTCTGGCTCTTCTACACACTGATGTAATACAAACAACTGATACATTGACAGAGTATATGTAAGCTACAAGAAACGCCCAAGGCCAGACTCACTTTTTCCAGATGTATCTGAATTAGTTTGGCTGTTTGGCTGAATGTTGTTTCCTTAGTGAAGACAAGGTATAGAAGGGGAGAGTACTGAGAGTAGGAGTCCAGCGCTTCAGCTTTAAGGCTATGCTGTGCATGTTGAAAATACGGTATGTGTGAAAGAGTCAAAATTAAGGATAACAATAACATACAGTAAACCTAGTAAATTGAATTACTTTAGTCTCAAAGTCTATGTGTAATTTTTAGCATTTGCATAGATTGTTTTAAGTATAAATAATCATTCATGATAGACTGTCAGAGAGTCTCTGTATTCAAAGGCATTAACCTCTTATTTCTCTTATACTTTTAGTCCTGAGGCTGTACGCCAACCACAAGATCTAACAACATAAGCCTGACTCATGAACCCATGAATTGTTCCATAGGTCAGTGAAAGCCAAAGGAGTAACCCATTTTCTGAAGGACAGAATGAAGGAGACAAAGTGCGGAGGGCCCCTTTGTGTCTCACACTTTATCAACACCAAGACAGCTCTGCTCATACACAAGACAGAAAAACCACCAACTCTTTTTTTTCCTGAATCCCTCATGTTCCTAACTCAAGCCTACTCAAAGCAGCAAAGGAAGAGGAGGTTATGCCTTCATTTACACATCTACCTAGAAGTCACCTCATGCCAGCTAGGAGAGGCTAGTCCAGTCTCTGAGGTCTAGTCATGGACAATAACAGGATGATGATGGCTCAGGGACCTCATCCCAAATCCAGCTGCAGATTTCACGCTAGCTGCTCCCCACAGACTTGGTGGTTCCACAGTTTGTTGACCAATTCAAGCCAAACCACACCATGGCTGCCAGGTGAGTCCACATGTTTACACTCTTCATCGCAACAAGTAGGTGTTTCTACAGCAGGAAGATGAATAAGGAGAAGGGCTCTGGTGGGTTTGTTTTGTTATTTCTTGAAGGCTCAAGAGGACAAGGAGCCATCAACTACAGAACTACTGGGCTCTAAGAAATGGCAGGAAATAAAAAAACGCTGCTATACTTCTAGCATGGAGAATAGGTATCAGATATAATTTAAAAGCATAAAGGAAATCAAACCAGTTTGGGAACAGCAACAAATCTACAACACAAAATTAACTTGAGTCACAGATTCAGTCAAAAAAAACATGAGAAATAAAATAAAAGAAGAAAAACTGAAATTTACAAGCTATGGGATTTTAACTGAAAACAAGATACAGGAAAGAGTGTTTTCCAACATATTATTCTGCCATTTTCTCAGTAACTGTAAATTGTGTGAGCTAGACTGTGACACTTCAGGGCATATACAAAACTAATTTTCATCCCATACATTCTTCTTAAGCAATTACCCATTTCATCTGAAAAGATTTTAAAGGGGCATCATTTTTGTTGATCTGATCTGTCACTATAACTTTTGAGGGCTGCCTTTAAATCACCTTGCACACACTGATCCAGACATAATAGGAAGGCGGTACCAGTTCACCTCTCTTTGATGAGCAGAGCCACACAAACGCAGTGGGGAGAAGGGGCACATAGCACCGCATCACAGCTGAGCCCTTATGCAATAGCCAGGGTGACGCAAGATCAGCTTGAAGTGGGAGCTGAGCTTCCCATTCCCCGTCCTGAAAGATGCAAAGCATTGCAGAGGTATCTGGTGAATCTCTGGGGATAAGGTTCAAGCCTTGTCACTACAAATCACCCTCTGCCAAGCAATTTGTGCAGCAGCTTATAACAGCAGTTAAACAAAGGAGTCATGAGGCCATCCTCCGGACTGAGGGCAAGATGCTTGCTACTGGGGAGAGGAGACTGGGAGATAAAAGGAAAGCAAACATGCCAAAGTTAATAGGGCAGAAAAGGCTCAACCTCCCTCCAGTCCTGGCTGCGTGGCAGGAAAGAATAGCACATGGGCTCTGAGTGAATCAATACACGAGAACATCGGCACGAGGCAGCCACGCTGATGGCCAGCACCTTGCTCCAGCCTCAACAGGTGGGTTTGCAGCCACGCTGCAGGCAGGGTACTTGCATTCAGTCACTTTGTATGGACTTAATAAAGCAACTGTAAATTGATTTACACGGGGAAAGCTATATTTATAGCAGAAATGGAAAGTATTTCTCACAGGTCAGATTGCTGTCCACTTTCATGAGGTAATTGCCATCAGCATTATGCAAGCAGAGATTTTTGTCTTAAGGTCTTTAAAATGAAATTGTAGAAGCTTACTACAAGTCACGGAAAGAATTAAAAATGCGATGTTTTGGAGAATGTTAGCCTGTTGCTTCTGGGATATTCCCTAATCGCTCTGAGTATTTTCCAGAGCACAGAACACTGTTTCAGAGATCTTGGGACAGGTTTTCCAAAACTCAGTTACTCAGAATCAGGCGATGATTCAAAAAAAAAATGGATGTTCCCGAGGGACTGTCACTGTGTTAAGTAAAAGTACCCATATTATGTACACAATGCCGAGTGCACTGCTATTTGCTCTCTTCACCCCCTAAAAAGCTTTGGGTGTAGAGAAGCATCTCATTCCTGGCAATCAGAGCTCTTCCATGAAGTTTCATAGTACACCCTATGATTCACAAAGCATGCTCGGATAGAGCCAAGGGACAACATACTTAGAATGGCATTTTGCGAAGTATGAGAAAATTTGGCCAACTTAATTGAACCCACTAGTGACATTAATAAAGATTTGACATACAGAGCTTACAGAGCAGCCAAAAAAAATCTTTGAAAGACATATGCAGCATGCTAGGTGGGATGGTGAGCCTGCACCATACCCTCAGTGCCCATTACTGTGCTGCAAGACACACAATATGATTTAAAGGTGTCTTTGATACCTCTGGCTGCAGCTCGGACATGTTCCTCATCAGTATGCACAGCGCCATAACTCTTCCTATAGTATTTGTATAGACCTATAGAGGTACATGAGAAGCCAGCAGGTGTGAGACGGGCTTCCAGGAGCTGCAGAGCTCCTGGTTTCATAGAACCATAGAATCACTAAGGTTGGAAAGATCAATCACATAATCCAGTCCAAACACCAACCCATGCCTGTGACTGCTCTAGACCACGTCCCTCAGTGTGACATCTATCCTTTCCTTGAACTCCTCCAGGAACAGTTACTGCATAATCCCCCTGGGCAGCCTGTTCTAATGCCTCACCACTCTTTCTGAGATGAAATTTTTCCTAATATCCAACCTGAACCTCCCTTAGTTCAACTTCAGGCCATTATCTCTTATCCTATTGTTAGTTACCCGGAAAAAGAGGCCAACCCCCACTCCAGCAGGGAGGGTGCACAGGTGACACAGCAAAGAGGCCAAATGGAGGAGAGGTACATCAGAGTAGTGGACAGACACAAACTCCTATGAGACCTCCATAAAGATGTATTTATTGCCTGGAGTAGGCACTGTTTCTCCATGTTCACCCCAAAAACAGAGCAACATCCATCTGTGGGCAATAGGTTTGAGACCAGACAAAGAGCAGCTCATGGCCTAGGACCAAGCAGGTATATTTTTCCCCCTCCTGCATCTTCCAGGATATACTTGTGTGTGGAAAGCAGAGATTGCTCAAAGCCTGATGGAATGAAGCCCTTGGAGCTGAAGGGAACGTTTTCACTTTGTGGAGAGGTTCTGAATGAGAGGCAGAGATCCTCTGCCTAACCAATGGTTACATGCCATTATGGGTATTTTAACTAAACAGTGGACCAAGATGGAGTAAGTTGATAACTAGCATTCTCTCCTACCCTTCAGCCAAATACAAATAGATTAACCTGGGGAAGTTGGCAACAACAACAACAAAAAAAAGCAGCCAGGGAGGTGATGGGAAAGGGAGCCTTCTTCATACTTGCAAGGGGAATTCAGCAGGTTCAGTTACTGCACTTTATCAGCACAGTGCAGTTAAGATCACTCATTTTCTCCAGGAAGAGAAACTTTTGGGTATACTTCCTATAGGTTTGCTACAAACAGGGTCAGGGATACAACATAATTAATATAGCACATCAAGAATTTTCACATTCTTGCAGGTCTTGATCCATAAGTTAGGCAACGACAATAATTCCTCTTTTAATTTTTCTTTAAATACCAATTTAAAATAACGATGAGAAATTGAAACATCAGAACAATTCTAACTTTCTTTCAAGATTTTACATTAAATCTTTCACACAATCTTTCATTAATCTTTGTATTCAAGATGTACAGTACACTTACTATTATCATTTTAATACAATCACTTCCCTTCTACTTACATGTGAAAATTACAAGGCACACAAATATTTCATATTACCCTAGATGAACTGTGATGTAGATGAGAGGTCAAAACACAGGAGAAAATATTCCAAAACTAACAAAATTCTATTGAATTTTATCACGAAGAATAAGTTCTGATAAGCAGATTGCAGTATCTGATTTTACAGGGGCTGCCCCAAAAGTAATACCTCCTATTTTATTATGTTGGCCCACAACATCAGAGGCAGGTGTTGGTGGTATGGCAACAGAGGTCGAACCTTCCCACCAAAATTCCATTACATTTCGTTGCTGTGTGGCAAGTGGCAGCAGAGGGGCAGTCTGACAAAATGGTGCCTCTGACATGGAAGCGTGTATGAAGCAATGGGAGGAACTGAATTCCTCTATGCGGAAGAAATGGTAACCGCTGGCATTCACTGACACTTGCTGAACACTGATGGAGGCTAAACAGTGACTGTGACCACAGTGAGGTAGTGGGTGGTGTGTTTCAGCACTGGTGACAGTGGGTCACCTCCACTGGTGCAGACTGCAGGTTCTTTTTCATTGTTAGTGAAAATGCATAGCTAATGATGTTAACTATGTTGAAAATAGTGTTTAGCAGCTGAGATTTTGCACTATCAAGTAGAGTTATTGTACTCTTTGTATCTTACAGTTTCCATGGAAACAAATAGGAGGCACTACTTTCAGAGCAACCTACATAGCTAACCTACTCTCATTTTTAAGTTTTTTTTAATTCCTTAATGCCACAAAAGCTGTTTTTTTCAAAAGTCAAGTCAAAAGATATAAGCTTTGCAAGAGAATGTGTTCTGAGTTTCACTCTTCCCATCACTTATTGTGCCATAAACTTTGCATGTCCTGATAAACAGTCAATAATACGGAGAAGTCAGTTATTTAAATTATGCAGTACAAATACAACAGATATTTACAACAAACAAAAAACCTCAAAGCACACAAAGATGTGTTAACTAAAGTAACCTTTTTTCTCAATGAGCAACTGTCCACAAATGGCTTAAACAGAAATTTTGAGGCTCTCTTTGGTTACAAACTATTCAAAAGTTGCAGTGGGTTTGGTTTTGTTTTTGTGGGTCCAGGAACTGCCTTGACCAATACTTAGAATTTTATACCTGACTTGCAGAAGCAAAAGTACAATGCATCATTTCTCCAGACTCCCACCTGAATTGTTTAATGCACAAAACCAGAAACAATATCAGAAAAATGTAACTGAACTGCATTGCTTCAGGGACAGACTTGGTACCACTCTAGGAAACATGAGGAACCTCCAAAGCTGGAACAACAAACAAGGTTCTTTTCAATTATTTATGCTAGTACCACTGTGATACAGTGACAAAATCTGGAACATTCATCACTGGGATTCCACTTATGATATTCATCATTTGGAAAACTTTACACCAATCCAGTAAACGCATGGCTAAAGCAATCACATGAGTGCACCCTGTTACTTTGGAAGTCTGTGTGCCTCTACCTTTGACTCACCTCTGTGGCGATGAATATTGGCAGGGCCTTCTTATGGCAGCAGCGATCTGCAAGAGGCTGTCATGTGACACGTGGAAAGAAAAAAAAAAAAAAAAGATTTACAAGCCAAAAATAATCTTTGAGTAGAGATATATATCCTAAAAGCTATCTCTGAGTGAGTAACAACTACCGTGGACTAAAGCTGATGCTGTGAGCAAGATGGGAAGGCATTCTATAACCCCACAGTAGTAGGACTTCTCTGCAGGTAAATTGCTGTACAGTAGTCTTTTGAAGGGAACTCTGAATCCCAACCTCGGCAGCTGAAGCTATTGATTTTACGAGAACCAGATCAGCCCTCTGAATACGAAGAGCTGTTTGCACAGATTTCCCTCTGTGTTGCACTTCTGAAGGGTCTTGCAGGATAAAAAGCAAAAAGAAAAAAATTCCTTCATAGAACAAACAAACAAACCCAATTCTTCTTCTGCACTGAAACAAAGTTTTCATCCTAATTTAATTAACATGTTACCTTGGGGCAACAGAGCAGTTCAGAAAAAGGTAGAAGGAAATTAAAAGGGCAACAGAGCAATCTTACAGAATATTTCTCCAAAGGAAAAACATTAACAGACTCCAACAAAAGTTTATCCTCTAAGGAGAGATAAAAGAATTCACTCAAGCTGGCTAAATATTTTTTTTTATTTCATATGATAACTAAAAATGAGGCAAAAGCTAAAGACACTCAGATATTTTGCCATATGGAGGACAGTTTACCAGTAAAGCTAGACCAAAAACCTATAAATGCATTAAGTTTTGCTGTGTGGAGGCTCCTTCTAGAAGAGAGAGAAAGCTATGTTTCCATTGGGATGTACATGAGCTGCACTTTCTCTCTCAGCCCAAATTCAGAACTTTGCTCTTCTCTTCCCAGCATAACATGGTGGTGCAGGAGCTGTGCTGACCCAGTCAGCACTATGCATCCTGGGCACTCCCATACACAGCCCAGGACTTGAAACCCCAGACATGGAAGTTCCTTGATCTCAGGATTAACATGGGGCCATTGCAAGCAGATGAAATATAGATGTGGGCAGCTCTCAGAGCCCATCAGCAGCACTGCTCTGTTTGCCTGCCTATTTATCCACACGTGGGTTGGACAACAGAGAACATCAAGACAAAGCAAAGATGAGCACACTACTGTTATTTGTCTGGCTTCCATTGCTGCTGCCCCGGTCCTCTGTACCTACCTCTGGGCAGTCTGGCACAGAGCGCAGCTTTCCAAGGAAAGCAGATGTATGCGCTGCCACCTTTTGGCGATAGCCAACTGGGGATGACATGCTCCCAGGCTCACAGCTGGTGCACCTGCCTGCCAAAGTGTTGCTGGTGCACACACCCTTCAGCTCCTACCAACCCCAGAGGCAGGCAAAGATTGTACTCTAGAAAAAGTTTTACAAATACAGACATTTTTAATTTGCATTTCTTCTATGGCCTTCTCACAGTGGCAGGAGATGCTGCAGTGCATTGGACTTCCTCTGACTTGCAAAGAGAAGGGCTGCAGTGCAAGCCCATGCTAACAGCTTATTTCAAGGTCTTGGCACAGACAGAAAGCAACTCCTTTACTCTCCAGCCCTCTGCTCATTAGGTAGGGCTTTGCAGCCTCAGGGTGCTTTCTTCTGCAAGGCATCCCAATAGGAAAGGGCAGAGATACTCCACTGGGGCAGAAGGCTGTTGGGAGGAACACTGCCCCAACTTGGTGACATGGGTATTTGGGGACACAGCCCTCCTCACATGGCACAGGAGCTCAGCGCGCTGATGGAGGAGGGCCAGAGGGAGGGAAATGGGGAAGGTGGCCCTCCAGCACCCAGAGTAGCAACACGTTGGCACAGAGGTCATCTCCTTCCCAGGGGTATCTGGCATCCTGTTGTCAACAGCATGCAGCAAAGAGGAGTGTGCTGCTTCCTCCTGGGGGCACCAAGGGTCCTCTGACACCAAGGACATAGAAATCTAGCTTCCAGGTTTTCACCGAAGGCTCAAATTGACTTGGAAAGTTCAATGGAGCAGGTCATGCTCTATGTAATATAATGTCTGTATTACTGTCAGCTTTCAGAATGTTCAGAAATAGGGGAACAGCTAAGGGGTTTTGCATTTTGCTCTCACACACCTTAAGGATGATGGCTGATTCATACTTCAAGGAGTAATGGTCTGGAGGACTGAGCTCCGGACTTCTTTTGAAGGCACACAGTCGTACTTTCATGGGACTGAGTGATAAAAACCACAAATGGGGCATATAGACAAACAAAACTGATATCATTGAGGGAAGGTTAACAGCTATTCAAATCAGCACTCTCTCAATACAACTTTTTCTCTCTCAAGAGTTTTACGTTTGGTCCACAGCTAAAGGTTTACCCTAGTTTTAAGTGAAAAAGAAATATTTGCACAAAAGATTTTTAACTCCACTTTAGAAAGTAGATTTACAGTTTTAACTACAATTTCTCGGCTTCTTTAACTTTTTCAAACATTATAGTTCTTTATGATACTGGTGAATGAATTATACTGAAAAGATATCTAGTACTAATGTGAGTTTAAAATAAAGCTGAGGCTGTTATTTGTAAATAGATGCACTTCGGAGCTAATACTCCAGGGTGTACAGAAGTAGGTTTATTTCATTGAACGAAATACTTTTAAATACATATTTTGTTCAAATATTAGAGGTGCAAAGTGACATTGTGGGCTTGAGGTCTTAACATGAATTCCACACACTTAATCTTGTACAAATCATTTGCTGTGTGTTTTACAGGCATTGTGCGTTAAAATCCATGAAATATTACCACGTAAGCCTTTCCAACCCAGTCCATGCTTCTCTGGCACTCAGCTGTTGCCTACTAAAAGAAATTTGGTGGAGGGGAGTTAAGCAGTGAAAACCTCTACCTCTTCTCAGCCTCTGTATTCACACTTTTTCCACCCTTTATGCTCTCAGACAACATGTGGGAGAGTTTAATTTTCTCTAAGCACCAGCCCACCCAAAAACTGGCATTTGCATCGTAGCTGGAGATACGTTGGTGCAAAAATGATCATCAGCTCCCTGCAAACTGCCTTAGCCCATGGATTACAAGCATTACTTAATTCATAAAAAGGCATTTTCAATGCTAACAAAAAAAAAAAAAAAAGGAAAAGAAAAACAACACAAAAGGCTGTTTTGCAGTGTCTCAGGAGCAGGTGGAGTAATAGAAAGCAGACAGGCGCTGCCCCAGCAGCACACTGCTGTCAGGAGGGACGCAAGCGGCTGCAGCCTGCGCAGGAACTCTACCACCCGCTGGGCTGGGAACAGCGTGGGGCTCACTCCGTCAGCAGCAGGTGCCAGTGTGACCCACTCATGCCAGTCTGGTTATACTTAGACGGCAACTCGTGATGCTCATCCAGCACAGATATGGATGAACTTTGCTCCCACTTCAGTCTTCTTTCTCCCCTTGGCTGCATCTTAGCTATCCATCCATATTAGGCCCCATAGATGGTCAAGCTACCTCTAATCCTATATCCCTCTAGTTAGAGAACTTCTCTGTATCTCACCATCTATAAAGGGTTTACTCATGGGGCTGTGAGCACCAGGACCTCCACAGCAGAGAGACTCGCACAGACTCCTTCCCATCCTTTGCTTTTGGTTTAGGTGGCTAAAAAATGCTGCTGGAAGCCTTTGCTCTGTGCCCACAATACCAGACCCTGCAGTGACAGGATATGGTGTAAGGCTGTCAGCAGGCTGACCAGCTGGTTTGCTTTCATTAGGTTTTTCCAGGTCTGACTCTGGTTGCAATGAACTGATGCTCAGCTATTGTACGAAATCCTCTCAAAAATTGAGTGGCTACTGTAACACCCCATTAACTTAGCCCTTTCTGTAACTCTCTCCCTTCAAAAATGCTGACCTGAATATAAACACACTGTGTTTTGGCGTAAAAAAGTTGCATCTCATAAAAGAATATCTGACTTTATAAACCTACTCAAAGCCTTCTACTGAAGAGGGAATTCTTGGTTTCTGTGAAATTGATAGATTTAATGAATATATTCCTGTTATAATACGACTTCTCATTCTCCTCCATCATAAATACTAGTCAGGTTTATGATTTTTCACTCATTGGCCGGGAATTGTGTTGCACAAGCTCAGGCTGTGGGTGCTCATACCGAGTTTAATTTCACTCACAAGTAGAGTTGACAAAAGATCACAGCCACTAAGCCCTGGAATTACCCTAGATATTGCCCTCTGTGCTCTGCAAATGAAATCCTACAGAAGACCCTTTGGAGAAGAAGAACACGCTGGTTAACACTCAGAAATCCATTTTGCACAGGGCAGCGTCAGTACACAGAGGCGCGCTGAATGACAGGCAAGGCTGCCGGCTCCGGGCGAGCAAGTCTGATGCTGCGCCACACTCCGCGTCCGTCTGTCTGTCTCAGCCTGCTCCTCTCTCGCTTTCTCTTGCTCGTCTCTCATGCCCTTGATTGACTACCAGGTCAGATAAGAAATTAAGAGCAGTGAAATCAGAACCAGACCGCACCTGTCCCCAGCGCAGCCAGAAGAGCCCTGAAATAAAGCACTTACGAAACTGCTGTGATCGTAACCTTCAAACCTCCGAGCTGCTCCAGCTGTCTGCTTCCTTGCGCGGGCACTACAATGGAGAGCAGGGCAGGAGGACCCTGCCAGCTATTTCCAATGAAATGTTGTCACTTTGGGAAAGGCTAAAGCAGTCCGCAGCGCAAGGATCTGTTTTTAGCAACAAAGCTTCTGAAAATAGACATGACTCTACCATTGAGTTCATCAGATTACGGCTCGGTAATAGAGGGATCGCTTTACTCCTATTTAATTGGATGCTGTAAGGGGAAAAGATACTGCTATTATGAACAGAGGAGTACTCAACTCTGCCAGCAATTGTCATGGCAAGTGTTTATTCTAGCAGAGCATATTTTCCTTGTAATTCAAAAAGAATATTCAATCTAGGGATTCAGCTACATGAGTTGCATTGCAGGTCCTGATCCGAAAGGCATGCATATGTAGGCTGAAACATAATCACTCTATAAGCACACATTTTCCATGCACTTAACACTGTATTCCTCCTTTCATTAGCAGCACATTCAAGAGGCAGCCTCACTTAACTGATGCAGGCACAGCAGTAAGGAAACAGCCACCCCAGCTGCAGAGCAGGTAACCCTGAACCTCACCCCATTACCAACTAAAGGGATCCCAGCACCTGTACACCTTATGGCAATCTTCAAACCCAAAGATATAGGAAAGAATCATCTCTGCACCCCAAAGCAGGCTCTCAACACTATGACAGAGGTGGAGGAACTTGGGAAACAACAAACCGCACAGCAAGGAGGAAAACACCCTGCTCACAGACCTGCTTGCATACCCCTGCAAGGGACAAGCCTACCATCGTGAATCCTCCAGAAGAGATCACGTAAATCACTGCATTAAACAACATAATCCACATTTGTCAATGAAAGAAAGCAAACCCCAGGAGAACAGGTTACAAACAGGCGCACCTGAAAGAACCTCAGTGTCCTCCAGCATCCAAATACCTGAAATACAAACAAATTCAAGAAAATTGAAGGGAAACTTGCAGAAGTTGACTTGATGTGAGCATATGTAGCTGAAAACAGCATTTTTGTATTTCAAAGAAACATGAAAGCACCATGTACTTGCAGGACAGAGAGTTGTTATGTATTGTAGAAAAAATGAATCATCCCAACACAGTGATGCCAGGTAATGACACGTTGTAAATAGGCATGGCTGGGATTTCCCTTGTGATGGACAAAGTAAATGGGTTGTTTGAAATACAAGGAAAATTAATAGTGAGGCTGAAAAAGAGGCACTGTGAATGTAGAAGTGTATTTTTGAAATAGTTTTCCCTGCTGAAAAACAAACCTCCCTGTAGATACTTCTACTGTAGGCACCATCAATTAATATCACTTCTGAGAGCATGGCCACTCTTACTTGGGACTTCTGACTGCTGCCCTCTTATAGTTGTCACAGGCTTCATTCAAAGCCCACCTCATATTCAAAATCTGAGATCAGACGACCTCATCTTTCATTGGTCCCAATTTGCTTCTCCCCAATGAAGTTTGAGAGTCTGACCCAAATCATACTGATTTACCATTTGGTGGGGTGGGATTTCTGTAAGCATGCAAGTTCAGTGTGCTTGAGCAAATTTCAATTATTAATTAGTTCAAAGGAAGAACAACCACCATATTCTTTCTCACAGGACACTGAGCTGCACCACACAATCGTTTTGCATCCCAATTGCGTGCTCAGGAAAAGTGGCTGAGATGTCTTCAGCCGAGACTCACAGCTTTAGCTTGGGTTCATACTTAAAATAATAATTAAAAATAAAATAAAATTCATCTGCCACTGAAGTACTCTGAATTTCTCAAATTCAAGCTTCCTTTGACGATCTGAACATTCGCAGTTTCAAAATGAAATGAAGCTATGAAATATTCCACCAGTGGGGGAGAAATACTGTCAGATATGCAACAAATGCATGCTAGCTTGTTCTGAAAGGAAAAAAAAAAAGAAGAAAAGTAGCTTTTCACTAGGTAGCAGCGTGTTTATGGTTTGTCTGGTTTACAACCATAATGTAACTCCTTCAGTTATTAAGTTGTCAAAGGAACACAGATTAGCACATGTTTTAGCAAGGAAAATATATGTTACCTTTCTAAAAGAATTACCCATTTCAATTAATCACTGAAGTGTGAATGAAGTCACAGGGCATCTGCAGGGAGCTTTCACATACTGTTTTTTGGCTGCATGAACAGTTACTCACATTAAAATACTCATTTTAAGCTCACCACTGATTTGACTTCTACTGAGTAAAAAAAATACTGAATGAAATTGTGTTAGCACGTAAATCGGGTATAAAATACTTCCTGAGTTCCAACAGAGAACATCATGGAATCAACAACTGAACAGGAAGAACAAACCTCAGTAGATCTGAAAGAATAGAGCTGCGTAGCTAGATCTGGCTCAGTGCTGCTCCTCAAAGTTTTTGGGTGGAAAATAAGAGAGGAGTATATATAGTTAGTTTCATATTAGATAGCCTCTTGTGACTTATACGCATTGGCTAAGATACTATCGATCCTTCATTGGCCTAGTCCATATGTTATACCGCTGTGTCAATACACATTACACAGCTGAACACTTCAGTTACAATGCCATGGCCAAGAAGAAAGAGCAAGGTGCAAGTGCCTCAACCCCAGCCCTGACGCAAAAACTAGCTCTTAGCTCAGAATTGAGCAGGTTATCGCATCTCAAAGCCAAATCATGATAACACCTCAACAAACCCCTGAGGTTTGTTAGTCTCTAGGGCTGAATGGCACTCTGTAAATGCAAACTGTTTTACACAAATTTGTGGCTACTTAAGACTTTGCTAATACATTCTTGGAACCTCCTCTTGCAACTTATGTCCCTGGCACCTAGAGACAGCATCCAGCTGTTAACTGCATTAAACCCCCCCTACAAGGGGGGAGTGCTTCTCATCCCCTGCAGCAGAAGACATGGCGTGTGCAAGCATCGCAGCTGGTGGGGACTGTGAGGCAGGCTGTTCCTCACCCCTGGGCAAAGACCTGAAGGGAGAACCTATAGAACAACTGATCTTAGTTATATTTTACTTTTCTTTTCAGTCCAGAGCAATAATGAGGAGAAAGAGTATTAGGTAAACTTTTCATCTTAATGGGAACCCCATGTCAGACTCCATCCTCATTTATATGTGAGAAGACTTCAAGGAAAACAAGGCAACATAAACAACTTATTTCACATTGAGTTTTCAGAGAAAATGGCAGTAGCAAAGACAGATTGATGAACACATGCAAGACTATTTAATTTTGGCTCTGGACAATGGAAATCAAACACATAAATTATAGCGAATTGGGTACACTATGAGATCAGTTGTTATTTCAGTGTTCTTCAATGGTGGAACAATAACACTCAGCCAAGAAATAAAATATAAGCATTCGAAAAAGCACTAGTACTCTGAGACCTGTCCACAGTTCTGGAACACGTTGCAGATTCTCTGCCATTTTAAACACATGGGTTTTCAAACAAAAGAATTACTTATAATTGTTTATAGGTAATGCACAACTGTATCTGACTAGTTTCAATTTTTCAAGGCAAAAGCATAGAGCAATACCTGCAAAGGATCTCAGTTTGCATACGGTAACTTACTGTAGTAATTCAGAATAAACCTGATTTAAAGACAGGTCAAAATTAAAGTACAACCAAAAAGTTTTAAGAAATGACCATCGTTGTGCACCATGCTGTTTACTCCTCTGACTCCTTCTAGCTGACAAGATCAACAATGCAAGTAAGCTTTTGTAGGACTGCAGCTGAAACCAGCTCTGCAGTAGTTTCTTTTATGTCTTCACTAGACAAACAATAACCCTAAAATTCACATGAAGAAATATTTCTTATTTCTCTAGTTATATATAGAACTTCATGCTTCTTTGAATCTGTCAAACAATTCTTAAACATCTCCATAACCTAGTGCCATACCATTAAGCATGAGATCTGGTTTGAATTTGAAATAAGAAAAGGTGGGGGGACAGAATAGGACAGGAGGGAGAGATAAATCCTGTGTTTTTCTTTATATTTTACAAATTTTATTACTTCAGTCAAAAAATGTGACTGAAGCAATAAAATGTTACTGGTGCTCAGTGTAATGGTATGTGTTTGAAATACAACCCATTTGCTCTTCATTCACTTCACGAGAGTTTTTGGCAACCACTAAAGGCTTCAAGTATGTGCATAGAATATTCTTTATGCTATCATATTCGTATTATTTCTCCACTTGCCATTTCTTAATGAGCTATTTTTAACAGTTGCCCACTTATCAATTTTCTATTTATGGCTATGTTCCTTTCCTCTATCTAAAAACATTTAATGAGATTTGTTTATGAAACTCATTCGCAATGCTTTGAATGCTGGCAGCCACTACAAGAGGGAGATCAGAGACCATAGGTGCAGCTCTTCTTCCAAATCCCCATTCTGACGACAGACTAGTAGTCACTGCCAACTCACATGAAATATGGTCAACTATGCAATCGCAGCAATTATGCAGATGACAGGATACAGCCTGAGTTTATATCATGACATTGCTCCATTGACCCTCTCTCCGCCCTTAGGGACACCACCTCCAGGAATCACGGAAAGCAATGGGAACCCTGAGGTGTAAATATACTCCAAGTTCTGTTGGGTATTCAGGGAGCTCCAAATGGCAATGCGGCAAGCTGATACTCAGCTACCTTGTTTATCCCTTGTTCTGGCTCCCAGTATTTATCTAGCTGTTTATGGACATCTAAAAGCTCCAAAAGCTGTTTTCTTTGGCTGTGAACTCCAGTCTATAAAATACTGCTCTGTAAGGGGATCATATCTGTGTCCTTTAATACCCAGCCAGGTGCTCTTCAGAGTTGGCAGTGGTGCCTTTACTGATAGCTTTGACTGCATTTTATGTCTTTTCCTTTACCATTACAATGCAGACTGCTGTTCAACTATTGCTCCCTCTAAATCACGCATGATTTTGGCTTGTAGTAAAAGTAATTCAAAGACAATTCCCCCCAAGCAGAAAGTCATACCTGCTAAAAAGCAAAGAAACAGGGAGCACAGAAATCCCCATTTAATTAAAATGAGTTGGGGATTTCCCCCCCCCCCCCCAGTTTCTTAGTTACCTAAATGGTGACAATTATGTTTCATCTAAGCTTGATGAACTCAATTTCTAAAACCAGTAGAACAAGATCAGTACAGAAAACACTGCACAGGGTCCAATAAAAAATACACTTGTGTAGAACACTTCATGTTGCATTGCAATCTTCCTGTTTTGATTCCTAGTGCATAATTACAGCAAAATATCAGCTGCTGATTTTTCTATATCTTCAATAGAAGAATAGTAGTAAGACCAAGATGCAACATTTTCCCAAAGGAAGCCCCGTCAGGACAACAGGGAATGCACCTCAGCAATAAAGTTCAATGAAGGATGGAGATTTTCATTCTGGCTGTTTCCAGTCATTTTCTATAATTAAATTTCCTCTCCAGTTCAGTATTGATCACAGTTTTTTGAGATTTTTTCCCTTCATCTTATGAAAAAAAGCACATTTTGATTAAATGGGGTTACAGTGAGCAAGTTATGGATATTTTCTTGTGTATTTCTTGCTTCCCATACTGCTCCGTAGGAACAGCTCAGTGCATATACGTGATATGTGACAGCTGTCAAGAGCAACCACGTTCCTGGAATGCAGCACAAAATGCCATCCACAGCACAAGGATCATCTCGTCACATAGCCAGGAAGGGTACACAGCCCTTGCCTCTGTTCAGACATGAGAGCTGACCAACTATCTGACACAAGAGGTTATCTATTCCACAGAGTCACCTAGGAAAACCTGCATGCTGTGACAAGGTCTCAAGAGGACACTCATTCTGTTTCAGAGAATAATAGGATATCAGTGCCTAAGAAAGGAATTTTAAATAACTTCTCACAGTCTTGAATGGTGTTTGTCAATATTTCCCTGTTTGTTTCACAAAGTTTGGCATAAAATTTTTACGTAGCTGTAGTGGGCAACTGAATTATCAACGAACGCAAAGCAAAATCACCAGAGTGGTGTCTCAGATGCTGACATGATATAAGCTCTGTATTGTCCAGATGAGGCACATCAGAAAAATAGAAACTTCCATTTACCTTCCAGTACATCAGCAACACTCAGCTTTTATTGCCCTGTACAAATACATTTCATTTTTCTCAATTAGCATAGGATTCAGAAGGTGCATCTTAAAGAACTACTAACATATCTAGTGTGGTCTGTTTATATAAATAGCAACTTAAACTGAAGTCACAATATCAAACCTCATAGAAAATGTGGAATTAACTGACTTTCCCAAGTTCTTCACAATACTATTCTTTCCCATAACAGAACCTGTTCCACAAACAGTTCAGAATTGAACAAAAAAAAAAACCCATATAGTTTCTAAAGGATATCCTCACTTACTGATCATCTTCAAGGTCAAACATTCTTCTGTATCCCATCAACACAAAGCAGAACTTGAATCACTAAAACTAGTATTTTTGTGGAACGTTCACATCATGTAAGAGAAGATCAGAAAATTCTGCACATTTGCAGCTACATGAGGGTAGATAAAAATGGCAAAATAAGTAATTTCCATGACATGGACACATGGGCACTATCCTTGATTGACCCTGGCAACATTTCAAAGGGAATCTCTCAAGGATTAACTGTTCAATCAATCAGATTTTGTGACATATGCCAACTGGGTCCACAAATGAACTTGCAATCAGAACGTGGAAATAACAATTGAAAAAAGTTTTATCTGTCATTAGTGCTTGCAGCAGAACACGCATGGAGAAGTTGCATGCTTTGATGGAAACAACCCTCGTGTTTCATAAACTCCTTACCAACCTCAGTCTGCAACAACAGCGGACTGCAAACAGCTTGGGCATAGGTGTTTGAAGATACATTCATTTATGAAGGCACCCTCCTGCACCCCATTCTCTGAGTGTGCTGAACTGGAGGAAATGACAGTAGATGCCTTTGTAACCAGAGAACAAGATCCTTCACCAGGCCACTCAGCAGGCACATCTTCTCCTATCAAGACCCAGAAGATGGCTGCATACATGCTAAACATGGAGGCAAGAAGTAAGAGGCAGCCTGAATAGACATCTTGTGTCAGTAACAGTCTGTCTCCCAATACAACAAAATTGCACCTATGAGCCCTCATCATGGCTGCATGCACCTAAAAACTGCAGTTGTGTGCAGTCATACTAAAGAGACAGTCCTGTCCCCAAAGAGCTTGAAACTGAAAGACAGGAGCAAAGAAGCACAAAGAAGCCAAGAAACAATGCCCCCAAATAAGTTTCCAAATAACAGTTATCGGACTGATGAAAATACAAGATCTTCTACCAACCCTTTTTTAGCAAGTGATTTTAGCAAGAGGAGGGGGAGAAATCAACTATCAATCCAGCTCTGCATTATTGCCTCAGCAAGAATAGAGCCTGTCATGACTCAACAAGGTGTTTTTTATTTTACAAATAAAAGTGATGCAATAGATTTCAGGCGATGTTTGCTTACATCAGGATAAGCGAATGCATACACGGTTTGTTGAGTGAAGGCCCTACCCCATATATTTAATTGCAAAAGCTTTAGATGAGATCAGAACAAGCCTTATCACGCTCAGAAAAGGCCATATAGAGCCTCAAGGAAGCCAGTTAGTCACTGGTAACAGCTATTTGGTATCACACATTGTCCACTATTTCTAGCGGAAAGAAAAGCAACAAACAATTGTATTAAAAGCAACAGAAACAAACAAAGAACAAAGCTTATTGAAGGGGTGGTGGGAGAGATCTGGGGGAAAAACAGAAGTAAAGGTAAGGGTGGGATGCTCTGGCTCCAGACTGCTCCTTCCTGACTTGAACTTCTAGGTCATGGTCCAACTCAGTGAGCCTGGAAAAGCCTTCCCACCTTTCCGCTTCAGCCTTATCAGGATATAAAGTTAATGTACCACGTATATAAAATAAATTGAATATCCTTGTAAAGGATACTACTAATTTATGCAATTTACCCAAATTGGTTTTCTTTAAAACATTATCAATCTTCATTCTAACACTTTGCCCATTCTACTCGGGCCACAGTCACAGCCAGCAAGGCCTGGATAGAAAATAACAAGTTCTGCTCCAAAAGTAACACCTCCTATTTTATTATGCTGGCCCACAATATCAGAGGTTGATGTTGGTGGGATGGCAATAGAGGGTGGATCTCCTCTACAAATATGCCACTGCATTTTGTTGTCATGTGACAGATGGCAGCAGAGGGGCAGTCTGACAGAAAGGCATCCTGTCATGAAAATAGGTATGAAACAAAGACGCATTGCTGAATTCCTCCATGCAGAAAAAATGGCACCCATTGATGCTTGCTGAATATTTATGGAGACTAAACAGTGGATGTGAGCACAATGAGGTGGTGGGTAGTGCTTATCAGCAGTGGCAACAGCAACATGAAAGATGAGCCAATTTCTGGATGACCATGCACATGTAGAGCATCAACCAGTTCATCCATGCAAAAAGGATAATGACACTGACTGTGTTGAAAAAGTGTTTTGCAGCTGAGAATTTGCTCCATCAAATGTTATTGTGCTCTTTGTATCTGTTGTAGTTCCCATGGAAATAAACAGAAGGCATTACTTTCAGAGCAACCTACATATTTGACCTGAGCAGCAAGTAATTGTTCACAGCCCATAACTTGGCCTGTATGACAGCTGTGAAGTCACCTTGACCTGCAAAATGACAGGTTTCATTTAACACCTTTGCCCCCATATCTATAAGAAGAACCTCGAGGACTCTCCTACAACCTCAGCAGCAACAGATTTCCCACAGTTTTCTGTGTGTGATTTCCAGAACTCTGAGCAGAGAAAGTCAGGCACCTCTGAACAGAACAGCATACTCTCTGCATCACTGTCAAGGACATCGGTAGCAAAGTCAAAGCTCGGGAATAAAAATAAATATTTACACTACATCATCTGTATATTTTTATGTCTGCAGTTGATATATTATCAATTAAAGTCAATGTATACTCACAAGAAAGAGACACTGAAATACAAGATTTTACTAAATAAGTTTGTCAGATAAAGGTTTGAAGTGTGAGTTTGTGCAGACAGAATTGAGTAATCACAGAAGAGATTTGGGTGAAATGGGCCTCTGTGGGTCTTCTGGTCCAAGTTCCTACTCCAAGCATGCCAAGTTAGGGAGAAGCAATGAAAAAGAAATTCAAATATGCACTGATTCTTCAATCTGTTGATATCCAGGATTAAATGAGAAGCCAACCCCTTTCTCACAAGAACAAACACTCTAACAGTCCAGATTTGTTATTAGAGCAATTTTTTCATTTATGCTTTACCTTCTCTTTTCAGGCACTACACAGGCAAACAGCAACAGTTTTTTTTCCTCAAACTCTTACAGTTTGGACTTAGTTGAGACTTAGGTGAAGCATCTGAAAAAGACTTCATTTGTTTTTAGAAAGAAAGCAATCAAGACAGCTATAATCAGAGTTCAAATTGATATATACACTCAAGGAATAAAACGCTTTTCCTCATCTCAATATATTTTCCAGCTCAATGTCTTCCAGTAAAAACAGTGACCTTTTGTTGAGTGGTTTGTTTGAAAACTGTTTTGCATAACCATATTTAAGAAATTAATGGAATATGTTCATTCCTCTTGTAATTCTACTTACGCTGCAGTCTCTACAGCCCAGACACTTGGAGAGGGGGAGAAGAGAGAAAAAAGAGGGGGGCAAGAAATCAAGAACATTTGAAGCATACTCTTTGGCACATACTCTAGATCAAACTGATAAGCCTGCAGACTGCTGTGCATTCTCCATCACAGTCTTTAAAAAAGTGAAACAATCATATGGTACTTCCAAAAATAATATTCAGGGAAAGAAAGACTCAAGATAAGAACTCAATTTTATACAAGTTCTGATAGTTTAGTTAGAAATGAAAACGGCTGCCCTGTCCTCCTGCTGTGCTTTTCTTGTCACCTTACCAGGTCTAAAGCCTCTGTTACTGGGGAGTAAAGATTCCGAAATTCTTACTATTAGGCGAGATGAAATAGCATTGCTTGCCTTGGGAGAGCAGCTATCCTCAGCTCCTCACTAGTGAGGAGAACGATGCAGCTGTATGAGCTGTGCTTTAGCTGAGAAATCCCCTGGCTAACATAAGTAATCCTTTTCTCTAGGAATACAGATGCCTTTTCCTGTGGCCCTCCTCTGCTTTCCTCCGTGCATCTTCTTACACATACACCCAACCCCACCTCCACTACCAGCACTCAAACACTGCAGATGCGATCACTTTGCTTCATCTTTACCAGTTGTTTCCTTATATACATGAAGAAAATAAGGCACATATATACATGAAGACTTACCAAAATCACACGCTATGTGTAAGGAAGAAATAAACTTAACTCCTGACCCCAAGACTGATGGAAACTTCCTTTTAAGAGTTTTTCACTCTGAACTTCTTTTGGAAACAGGATAAGCTAGAGAATATTAAACTGTGGTATTTCCAACAGGCAAGAAAGGAGGAAGAATACTTGTGCCTAAGACACCCATCCAGCCAGAGCTTGGCATAAAGCCTAAAAGGTCTATGTGTTAGCAGTCCTGTGTTTTTCAGCAACAGCTACATTTTCTCCTTCCAAATTAGACATAGTCTTATTCTGCTGTGGCCCACAAGCACAGTCCCACTGCTGCATATTCTCTGCTGGAAGAGCAAGTGAAAAACCTAGATGTCAAGGTGATATCCTTTGACGAGGCTTTCTTTCGTTCACTTTATTACGGAAGATCTCATTAGTCACATTTTAAATGTAAAAACATCACTACGTCAAGCACTCAAAAAATGCATGAAAACTCCAGAGTTTAGGTTTTCAATGCCAATTAAATTAACCTCATAAAACAAGCATTACAAATCCCATCTCTTTTTTAAGGTGAAGTCTTTCATTGCTTTATTATTTACTTCTCCTCTCTTCTCCATTCCCCAAGTACAATCAAATGCTGCCTGCCAAACCTCAAATGGAAAAGCACGGAGACCGTAAAGGTTTTCCAACAAAGCGAGATGCAAGACATTTTCCCTTTGTAACATGAACAAAACAATGGCATTTTCTTCTGAGAAGTGACTGATTTAAGTTTGGCTCAAATTCCCCCCACCGTCACCTCTCCTGAATGAAGACACCCGTCTGGAAAATCTCAGCCCAAACTATTTAAGCTTTGGCAGAGCTAGCGCAGACATTTAAAAGCATGACCTTCTGGCTGAAAGCGTTAAGCAACCTTAAGCATAGGTAGAGTTAGCAGCCCCGTCCATCACACAAACAGAAGAATGAGGTTGTATTAATCTGAAATTCTCACAAAGCAGGAAGGAGATCCACTAACAGTGCTAGGAATACATATAATGCCTCTTCTAGCCAAAGTAATGGCATCCTTCAGTTACAGGATTAACAATAGATACTTGCACATTTCCCTACAGCACTTCTGCCAAAGGAACTTGGCCTCAACCTTCCAAAACTTGTTATACTCTCTGTTACACAAGCCCAGATCCAGGAAGTTATAAAATATTCCCTTCTTCAGTGAATGCTGAAGGAAATGGTTTACACTTGAGTTTTTCTTCTCACATTTGTGGGTTTCATTCCTTTTGGAAGAGGAGCCTTGGCAGAAGGGTCTACTGTCCCCTCCTCTTCTCTGCTCCTTCCATCCATTTCTTATTTAGCTGGATGTTTGTCCACATCACATGCTGCTTTGCACAAGAACAAGTGGCTACAGAGTTAATCCTCATCTGCTCAATAAAACGTCTGTGAACCAAATCACTAGCGCTGGGAACACTGGTGGAGGCCCCCCAAAATCTCCGCCACTAGCACTGACATGGCTCAGCAGCCTTAGAGCTGTTCTGTGTATCCACTTCTCAGCAGCCACAAGGTCATTTGGTTGAAGAAGGAAATGTTCAGTTCATGTTAGCTATAATTAGTTGTTGGGTGTAAGGCATTCTTATACATTACTGCTACAAGCGTGAAAGTAGCTGGATGTTCTACATGGAAAATTATTAATGACAAGGAAATATCTTCCTTTGAAAAACACCGTGTCCTCTGTGCGGTCCAGTGCTCACAGTTGTCCTAAATAAAGTAAGGTTTAAAAACATAGCAGGAAGTTCTGCTTTTATACTTTTCTTTAATGTAGATTTTGTAACTACTGCCCAGATGAATGCTAACCAGTAACAGAGCTCTTAGAAAACATTAATGATCAACTGTAAGTATATTCAACATTTAGCTTTTTCTGCCAGAAGACAGTAAGAGTATTCAACTTCTTTTTACCCTCAGAGTTTACTCAATAATTCTGCTTCCTCTAAGACCACAATTGTATCAGAAATTGTATATGGAAGTGAGGAAAATAAATGAACTTACCATAATAACAGGAATCAGTACTGAGCATTTACAAGGGCTGCTCCAAAAGTAATGCCTCCTATTTTAATATGTTGGCCAACAATGTCAAAGGTGATGTTGGTGGCATGGCAATAGAGGTTGAACCTTCCCATCTGTATTCCCTTACATTTTGTTGCCATGAGACGGATAGCAGCAGAGAGGTATCCTGACAAAATGGTGTCTGGCATGGAAGTGTGTATGAAGCAAAGGTATGTCACTGACTTCAGAGGGACCTAGAGAGGCTTAAGTAGTGGGTTCAGGTGAACCTCATGAGGTTCAACAAATCTAAGTGCAATGTTTTGCACCGGGGCCGAGGCAACCCCCATTATCAATACAAACTGGGGGATGAAAGGACTGAGAGCAGCCCTGCCAACGAAGACCTGGTAGTGCTGGCGGATGACAAGCTGGACATGAGCCAGCAATGCGTCCTCGCAGCTCAGAAAGCCAACCATATCCTGGGCTGTATCTAAAGAAGCATGGCCAGCAGGTCAAGGGAGGTAATCCTGCCCCTCTACTCTGCATTTGGTGAGGCCTCACCTGGAGTACTGAGTCTAGATGTAGAGTCCTCAGTACAGGAGAGACACAGACCTGTTGGAATGTGTCCAGACAAGGGCCACGAAAACAATCCACGGAATGAAACACCTCTCCTACAAGGACAGGCTGAGAGAGCTGGAGTTGTTCAGCCTGGAGAAAAGAAGACTGCAAAGCAACCTGATAGCAGCCTTTCAGTATCTAAAGGGGAGATACAGGAAAGAAGGGGAGAGACTCTTTAGCAGCATCTGTAGCAACGGAACAAGGGGAAATGGCTTCAAGCTCAGGGAGGGTAGACTTAGGTTAGATATAAGGAAAAAATCTTTTACAGTGAGGGTGGCGAGGCACTGGAACAGGCTGCCTATTGTTGTTGATGCCTGTCACTGGAGATTTTCAAGGTGAGGCTGGATAAGGCCCTGGGCAACCTGATCCAGCTGTGGATGTCCCTGTTCATTGCAGGGGAGTTGGACTAGACAGCCCACAGAGGTCCCTTCCAACTCTAAGGATTCTATGATTCCATGAATTCCTCCATGCAGAAAAAATGGCACCCACTGACATTCATCAGCACATGCTGAATGTTTAAGGAGAACAAATGGTGGATGTCAGCACAGTGAAGTAACATTATTGTGCTCTTTTTATCTGTTGTAGTTTCCATGGAAAGAAATAGGAGGCATTACTTTCAGAACTGCCAACATATTTCTCTTTGTGACACTTATTGTGCCATCTACAGGCAGCTTGCAATTAAGGTTTCCATAGCATAATATGCTGTCTCCCAGCACACACAAGGCTTTTCTGCACAAGATACTGCATGGGCTGTTGCACTGGAAGCTGCTCTCTAGGCATGCCTGCTCACAATTTCCTGAGCTGGTTTAGGCAGCAGCAGCTTTTCTCCCATTGGTTTCCTGATGGAAAGCCTTGGCCTGCAAGAAATGTCAGTGGGGCACTCAACAAAATGGGGCTAGTACCCTTCACACTCACTCAGTTGTATATTAATAAAAGCACACTTTTTCAGAGTTATGACCCTGTGTGTTCCCTGTGTGCATGTTTGATTTGCTGTCATTTTTAAAAGGGCACTGAACAGTCCATTGCAATATCTGATATTTATAGAAAATGCTTGTTACATCATACACAAAAACACAGATGGGCATCCACGTTTCTGTTCCTGCAGCCCACCCTTCTCTATAAATTGTAGCTTCTCTCTAGAACAGCCAGATTTCCTCACTCTTAACAAGTCCTGATCCCCCTACTTTCCTCTACTGTTGACTGGGAACATACAGAATATAAACCACCAATTTTGTATGTATGTTTTAATTTGGAGATTTCCTATTCTTCCTTCAGGCATAGCTGATTTCCACAGAGTTCATAAATTTTGGTCTTCTCTTAAAGGTATATTATTCCACCAATGTAATAATTCTGCACAGGAGAATCTGTATGTAGTATTAACAGTACTAAACCTTTGATAGCTGGAGAGCCACTTCATCATGAGTTCAAATGATGAAAACAATGCAAAAAAAAAAAAAAACAACCACAAAGCTTGACAGATGATATTGTTACTCCAGAACAATAGTATACAATTTTGGTCTTGACCCACGTTGAATTCTAATCTAAGAATGCAACACCAGGAATTAATGACTTCCTATTTCTATCCATCTCAGCTTCCGATGTTGTTTCATAAAGGGCAACTTCACAAAGAAGCAAACAAATGCCTGACTTTTCTTCAATTCACCAAACTACACTGAGTTTAAAAAAAAATATCAAGTCATGGTTGCCCACTTTCTAGCCTTATCAATCAAGAATCTACGTGGTCTAAAGCATATCACAAACACCCTAAGTAGCAGAAGCTAGGGTGAAATGATGCCTCCTTCAGTCTCTCAACATGAACTGAGAGCATTGCGCCTCCAAGTACCAGTTGCTACATCATTGACATGATTTGGGAATGATATCAACAGCCCCAGCTCATCAATTTGCCCTTATCAGCCAAATAGTCTAGCCAGACTCTCTCTTAGCTGCACTCTCGGCCCTCAAACTGCAGAAGTTCAAGGTACAATCTTGCAGAGTCTACGCAGAATTTGGCAAGATTTGGAGAGCATTAAATGGTTAACTCCACATCTGCTTCCATATGTTGGCATTTTTTTAAGTTCTAATTGAAAAAATGAGAAGCTGTAAACTGGATGACAAACATGGACATCAACTTTTAATGTTCCTCTTAATTCACCACGCGAAAAGAAGAATTCCAGATTACTACTTTATTTTTAGATATTGCTTGCTCACGAGCAACCTCGTATCCTCAATTGTGGGTTTGGGACTTGAAAAAGTTACACCGCAGACTGCAATTACATTTTGCAGCTGTTCTAGGTATAACATTTTAATGTTATATCAAAGGGGACATTGTACTGATTCTCTACATTATACCAGCAGATGTGCAAAAGTAGTAATCTATAATTATTGTTTTCAGAAAAGAGAAATGTGTTAGGATCTCTTTGTCAGAAAGAAGTTACTCCTGAGGAAAAAAATAAAACAGATGATGATAACTACAAAGGGAAATGGAGCGATGACAGAGAAGTGTTGAAGTTCAGCTGCTGCTCTCATCATCTCTCTGGCTGCTGGATGGAGCTATAACAAACAGGCAACTTGACATACGCTCCTAAATGCCACCTAGCAGAAACATGAACCAGTGGGTTCTTGTTTTAAACATATGGGCAGGTGAACTCACCTTTGGCAAGGATGATTATAAAATACTGTGTGTGCTGGGGAAAGACCTGCAGTAGCACAGATTTCTGAAGAATAAACAATAGGATGAGTGACCGCTAGCCTTCCTTTACCAATCTGAAGGTATTAGGTCGTATTAGGGTGGTATTAGTCACTGAGAAGCATGGCTGAAACTCACATCTGGGTGCTGAATTCAAACAAACTGAAGAGAGAAGTCACAAATTCTTTCAATAAGCAATTCAGTTGATTTCAGTAACCAACCAACGGCATAGTTATCGCCTGGTGGATTTACACACAAACTAAATACCTTTTTAGGTTTCCTGCTCTAGTTTCAATAAAAAAGTTGCGGAGCTCAATGTACATACAGTGAAAGAGTAAAATACAATGGCCTATAACAGCTGGAGCTCAAGGAATGTTATTTAAATCGTTTTGCTTAGCCTCAGTCTGTGAATGCTCTCATCAAGTTCAAAGAACAGAGTAAGAAAAAAATTAAGGACAGCTGCTTCTCCACACAACTGTAACAGTGTCATTTATTTTTCTTTTACTTAAGTGATTTCACCTACAGACCATAAATAGTCTGGTCCGTAGCACCTAGCCATAAACCTAAACTCCTTGGGGCATAAAAGCAAGTCTACTAAAAGTGAAAAGTAGCATCCACCCCAGAAGGAACCCAGGCTACCAGTCTTCTCTTTCAGAAATGTATTATTTATGGCCTAGTCTTATTATAGCAACATTCTGCAGATTTTTTTCTGTGTCAGAGCATTTAATAAATGCTGTATATTCTCAAACTGTAGGTGCATGGTATCAATAAACTATGCAGTGAACGTAACCTTTGTCTTCCGACTCATGTTTGCAAATGAATTTCTAGCATTTCACTGAACAGGTGAGAAACACAAACTGACACACAAGTAATGTGGCAGTCGGACACTTCAATCTAGACTTTAAGACTTCAGCAGTGGCACAAACACTTGAAAGAAGCCATTGTAGCCAGTTAAAATAACTTACTGAAGATATCACTTTAAAATGCATCATCTGAGAATAGACCTCATTTTGTCTGTGGTAGCTTTTGGTCCAGAAGGAGGATTTTACACTTTCAAAGCAAATACAATAAGCTATCAGAACAAACAGTAAAATGCATCTAGTTGAACTCATTGATGAACCCAAATAAAATCTTAATTGTACCAGTATCTCTGATCCTATCTATGCCGATGACTTGCAAGTCTAGACACTTTTTGTTAAACACCAGAAGCCAGCCATACACAGCTCATCACATTATAAAAAAAAAATGTAGAATCTAATCACAAAGCAAACACTCTGCTATAGTATCTCTGTAGAGCAAAATAATACTGAAATGCCAGGGCCCCCTATCAAAATATGCATGAAATTGCCATCGACATCTGCTGGGGCTCAGCACACAGCAGAAGAGCAGGATGTGGCCTCACAAAGGGAACAGCTTCAGAGTTCTCATTTAGATCCATTTTAATCATTTAGATTTTAATTTCTTAACATGAAAAGTGCGTTCCTTAAAACACATTACACATTGCCGTACTGGGCTAAGGCCCCTTTTCCTTGCACTTACTGAAGGCTGAGTAATATGAACCTAACCATACCCTTCCCCTTAAACAAAAAAAAAAATCTGGATATTCTCTCTATCAGCAAATAAAGATAAGAGCAGCACATGCTGGAAATGCCAATTTTACTGCATATTTCAGGATGTGATAATACACTTCTCATAGCAAATTCTCTTTTCTCTATCCAAAAATCAGCAAGTCACCTTTGCTCTTTTTCTCACAGAAGGCTGGAATTTTCTGAAAATAATACTTACAAAACTATCTTTGGCAGATTTACCATATCTCATGAAGTACAAAAGTTGCAATTATGGCAGAGTGGAAAATGAATAGACACCCGTTTGTGGTGGGAGAGCTTTCAGGAAAAAATAAACTTATGCAAGTCCACATGAAAATGCTGAAAACAGTTTGAAGAATGTGAAACGAGTGTTTTTCTACCTATGCAAAGGTTCATAATCAGCCAAGAATTCCACTTGAAGGGCTGGAGCCTACAATGATTGAATACATGACATTTACAAATAAAAGCAGCTGGCTAAGAGTCTCTTAAAACTAATCAATTTTCCAATACATTTTATTACGGTTGTCAAAAAATCCAATGATGTACGTTAGTAGTGTATAGCTATCAAAAAAATCACCATGGTAGCTGCATAATCTTTGCTTATTTGGAAGTTTGACAGTTTCCCTTGATTAAAATAAGAATACTTCATTATGAGTATTAAGCATTGCCTGATTAGTTAAATAAAGTTTATGATTTTTCATTTATACTTTAGAATCTTAACCACATTGTCTCACTTATGCATAATCCATCAGCCCAGGTGACAAATAGTCTTCTATATTTGCACACTAGGAATACACAAGGAGCATACTGTAATAGCAGCTGGAACTACAAACGCCACTGTCAATCAAACCGGCTGGCATAGGACCATATTTCTTGTCACCAAGAGGCTTAAAGCAAAGAATCTGTGCCTAATTCTCTTAAACCTTACAGGTCAAAAGGTTTTAAAATTATTTTTGACACCATTTCTTTGCTTTGTCAACAGGCCTGAGCACTTTTTAACATGTAAAGGATATCAAAAAGCTGTTCATTGGAACAGTCTGGCATCAGTAATTTATGGGTTTCAAGACCATTGGCACAACCACACGCCATCCTGTAACAAAAAGATGGAGATGCGCCTGGAGGACCATAACTTTTATTAATGCAAAACTTCCAAAGCAAGCACTTGTGCTGCAGGAAGCCAGCAACTCCTGCAAGCACAGGGATGCCTTTGTGCCTTGTCCCAAGGTATTTCCCAGAATTTGTTATGAAATTTCCCCCTTTCTGTTTTGGGGTATAGGATTTACAAGGAATTGCATTACACAACTAAGAACGTTGTATGAAAATCAGCTCCTTGCACACCAGGATGCCCTGGTGCCACCAAAATCAACAGCACTGTGTGCACTGACAGAAGTGTTGCTGAGAAGGGTGCCCATGTCCCTGCCCCTTGGCACTGCTACAGAACTCCCCTTGCCAAAGACAACATTCGTCACAACTTCTAATGGCATGAGCATCATTTACCTAGACTTGACCCCAGGCTTTTCCAAACGTTAAACTTCAAAATAATAAATAATATAAGTAATAAGAATAAGCAGGCTGGAAGCCCCCAGACTTGTTGGAGCAGGTAACTCATTGTTCTTCCCCACCCTCACAAGATTTAGTTCTCCCATCTGCCTAACCACACAGCGCAGGCACTGGAGCAGAGGGAAGAGGAGGAAGGAGGAGGCAGCCAAAAGGACAGCTCTGTGCAACCCCCGGAAGTGCTCTGAGGCTGAATTTTGGCCCGCAGCCCAACACTAGCAAGTACCACTGACTACAACTCCATCAGATGAAATATTATCGTAAGGTTATATCCATTTTCCTCCCTGCACTGTATGTATGCACTGAGTCTGGTTTTTATTTTGGTTAAGGGAAAGGACACTACATTCAGCAACCCACACCGAACCTCCTGATTAAAACAGTGCATTTCCTCACAACATATGCACAGGGACATGAATATCTAAATAAATGTGGACTGAATAAAAATTGTCATGAGAGACGATGAGCTGCAGAACACTACTGCACACAAGGATCGTGGCTCAACCTTAGCATCACTTTCCTTGGCTTTAGCAAGAAGCTTTGTAGTTGCATCCATGGAATGATGACTGCTGCTAGCCCAACTCCCCGCTGCACTGCTTTGCCATGTCACCTTGCAGCCTTGGAATTCAGAGAGCAGCCACGAGCTCCTCATATCTCTCAGTAGGCAAAGAAATGGACGTGACTCTCACCCCTAGTTCTGACCTCTGTAAAGGCTGCAACCAATCTGTCAGGATTAGGTAAGTGATAGATAACAGCCTTTCTCCAAGAGTGGAAAAAGAGAGGGAAAATAACACATCTTCCATAGTGGGAAGCAGGACATACAAAAGACAGAGATAGAGGGTTCTCATAAAGAAGTGAGGAGAAAAGGATACAAATATCTTGGAAATGGAGATCACAAAATTCATAAAAAGCAGGAGAAAGGCTCTTAGTGAGAACAGAAACAGTCTGGGAGAAAAAAGTCAGCAGCCCTACAATGAACCCATTCCAATTTCAACAAAAGGAAGTAAAGGAATTTCTACTATTCCTGGATTACAAAAAAAATAATAATCATCTAATGTTTACAAGGTAACAAGAACATCTCTCTTGGTAGTGGATTACAAAGTTAGTGCAACTCAAGTAACTTCTGAACACTATGAAGATTTTCCTTCTTTCCTCTTTAACACTTTTTTTTGTACTGTCTTCCTGTTCCTATCCCTGGTAAATGTTCCTTTTTCAACAAAATTAAAGCTCACCCTAGTAGAATTACCTCCCTTTCAGTGAAACTACAAATGTCTTTTCAACTCCTACCTCTCTTTTCCACCTTCAGCATCTCCACTGAATTCTAGTGTGCTCCTTTCACGCATATTAGGTGACCTACCATATTGTTCTGCTTTAGTGTAACAAAAGTATACACCTTTCTGCTGATTTATAGCTCAATACATACGTATTGCTTACAATAATACAATTTTATAAGTAAAACAGAGCTGCTTTTGGTTCTTCAGATCTCTCCTCAAAAACTGAGCTAGGGCTCATTTTTCACATTGAAGGAAAGGATAATAACACAGATCAATAAAAGGGCAATTAAGAAGCAACCAAATTACTTTGTGACATGTATGTAAAAAAGAGCTGCCAGGGTTTAGAGCTGAGAGAAAATCCACAGAATTCCCAAGAAACTGGGAAACAGATTAACAGTCATGTGGTGCCCTACTTCAGCTTTAGAGATTTATGAGATTTTTTCACTTTTGTGGATGTCTTAAAACCAAACATATGTCAGTCTTGGTTGATGAGTGTGCCTGGTGCCTTCAGGTTTCCCCCTCCCAAAGTTTCTCTTGGTGGGGAGCTCCAATTGCTTCCCACTTTTCTTCAACTAGAAGAGTTGGAGCGCAAGGTACCAACAAGTCTTACCATCAAGAAAATAAAGCTATAAATTGGCAGCATCAGCTTTGAGTAATAATTCCCTTTCCATTTTCTAACTAATTCTGTCTAAATCTCAGCCCTTTTGCTTGTCTGTATATGAGATGTTTCAAATACAGAGCACACAGAGGAAACTCCCATACACAGAATTGCTGAATAGGCTGTACACATTGCAGCAAGGCTGGCAGACTTGTTACAACAGATTCAACTTTGACTCAGTGTATGCTTTGAGGGGGGCCTGAGAGCAGGCTTTTATCCAAACCTATTGAATTCTGGTTCAATCTGATGTTTAGGCTGAGGTTTGGACATGTTCTTAGTTTTTTGGGAGTGATTCATCCAAAACTTTAAGTTATCCAGGAAAAAATGTGGGATTAAATTAATCCTGGATGTTAGTATTTAAAAAGGAAAAAGCATGTTTAATATGATCTGAATAGCAGTAGAAACCTGAAGCCACAGGAAAATGATACATATATGGGAACAACAGCATAAGTTAAGATCACCAGAAACAGTGCATCCAGAAACAGTGTCCAGGAAAGGCATCCTGCACTGCACAGGTCTGGCTATGAAATTAATACAGATAAATCCTGCCAGTGCTAGGATGAAGTAGTATCCATAGGTGCTTAAACAGTCATGAACCAAAACAGCCCCACTAAACAGCCAGGTACTCTATGATAGCTACTTCTTGTACAACAGTACAGGCAGGCACAGGGACCCAGTTCCCAATTACTCCACTACTCACATCCCCCAGAACCCACACAGCAAAAATAAAATAAAATAAAAAAATTAAAAAGAAAAAAGAGCCACAGCATTTTCTTGCCAAGATCCAAGACAGTGGGGTTTGAATCTGGGAGGAAGGGAAGAAAGAGAAGCAAAGCAAAGCCTGCAGCTGGTTTGGGTCTCGGGTGGGAAGGAACAGAGAACCAATAAACTACTCTGTTTTTTAAGAGAAGATGGGTTAAAAAGTTTGGAAAGAGATTTCTGATTGCATTGGAAAGATTAAAATGATGATAACAAAATAAGTTTCAGAAATGGAAAATGGTTTGGAAAAGGAGACTCCGTATCTGTACAACTGATCGGCATTTTTCAGCTGTCTAACCAAACGGCAATTCTGCACTGTAGGTTTCTATTAGTAAAATAACAAGGAAGGATTGGGTGCCAAAACATTTATTTCCACTGTAAAGGCACATTAAGTGTTGAAAAAAAATCATCAGTTTTGTTGGTGTTTACATAGGAAATAGTTAAGCTGTGGTAAAGACCTAAGCAATCATTTTTGTTATGAAAAGCAATGACAGGACATTTGTGTTTTAAAAGCATCCAAGTTTATCAGATTATGATTTTTAGCATACTTGTGGTCTCTCCCTAGAGCATATTGTTTGTGTGCATATGTAGCTCAAGTGTTCCTATCCCATTAGCCAAAACGTGTGTGGAAGGAGGTACTGTCATTTCTGAGGGTGGCTACCCCTTCGCACATCCCGTGCTGGGCCCTGGTCTCCTCTAGCAGAGCCTTGCAAGTCGCAGGACCCCGTGCTTTTGGCCTAGACCAGTGAGATAGGGGGGAACCTTGAAATATAACTTAAAAGAGTTCAGGACCAGCAGAGACCATCTACTTACGGGGACTGATCACTCTAGAGAACAGGAGGCTCAGGGGAGACCATATCGCTCTCTACAACTCCCTGAAAAGAGGTTTTAATGAGGTGGGGCTCGGTCACTTCTCCCATATAACTAGCAATAGGATGAAAGGGAACAGCCTCAAGTTGCACCAGGGGAGATTCAGGTTGGACATTAGGAAAAGTTTCTTCTCCAAAAGATTGGTTAGGCACTGGAAGAGGCTATCCAGAGAGGTGGTGGATACACCGTCCCTGGAGGTGTTCAAGAAACATTTAAATGCTAGACTAAGTGACATAGTTTAGTGGAAAATATTGGTTGTAGGTGGCTGGTTGGACTAGATGATCTTGGAGGTCTTTTCCAACCCTGGTAATTCTCTGATTCTATATTTGGGTTCACCTTCTCCTTTCCATTGAGCTCTCCCCAGCAGTTTGAAAGCATCCACATCAACTTCCTCCAGCTTCTGCTGCTCCAAGGATGCACAGGTTTTGGAAAAAAACACAAAAACCTTATCTGACTATACTAGTGCTTGTGGAAAATATTTAAGTATTCAGTAAGCCAACACAGCATAACAAGCCTTTTGCTAAGTGATCCTAAAGCACAAAGAGGACATTGTTTTTCCTCCATACATCACCATCGTATCTGTCCCTTCAGCATGAAAGGAGGGATTGACACTCACCAGGCTCAACATCCTGGCCAAACAGGAGATGGAAGAGGTCACTATCATGTTGCCTGTTGGAGTGTGAGAAGGAGCTTGCCACCTTCCCCTTGACAGGGTAACCAGCACCTCAGGGCTGGCTGAGGACCACACATGCCCCAGCACAACTTCCCTCCATCCTGCTTTCCTCTCAAAATAAGGTACTGTTGCAATTCAGGACTCTTACTCAGATGGGCTCCTAAGAAGACCCCTTCTTCCAAGCTGTTGACCTACATATATTCAATGTGCAATTTCAGATCCAATCCATTCTTCAGGCTCTTCTCCTCCTGCCCCAAACCCTTCCAGATGAGCACCATAAGTGCTTTCTTCCCCACTGCACAAATCTACAGGTCAGTACCAAAAAAGTGTCGCCATCTCCAGTTCTGTCCCACTCCAGAGGAATGTGGCTCTGCAGTCCCACAGCTGTGCCACTCCAGGGAGGGGAAGATCATGTTCCCAACATTGCTCCAACACCCATTTATCCACTTCTAAGAAGTGAAAGCGTGACTGGTTTTACTGTTGAAGTGTATCATTTCAGTCTGACTGAAGAATAGAAAGAGGCCAGATTTCAGCTTTAACACAACACTAAGTTTTAGTACCACTTTACAGGGTGATTTTACAGACTTATACCTAAATTAAAACAATGGGAAGATACTTTATGTGTCCCTTGCACAGGAATAAATAATTGTAATTAAAGGTCCATTTCTCTAGCTCAACTAGGCAAAAGCTATATCACTTAATGAATTTGGCTGAAAAAGAAAAATACGTCTCAGAACTTCAACTAAACAAGCATGGCTCAAGACAAAATTCCTCTGAAGTGAATTTACTGCCAACATAAAATGCAAATCAGCAGGTGGAGAACCAGACCCAAAGATCTGAATAGTTATCCTACATGATCATGAAAGGGAATCCTTGCTCCCGTGTTGAAATCTTTGTTCAAATACATCACCAGCCAAACCCTGCCCAGTCCTGTGCCATACATTTTCAGTGGGCCCAGTGGGAGCATGCAAATCTCCAAATCTGTTTCCTTATGCCAAGCATAAGGCACTGCAGGCATTCCTCTGCTCTCACACCTGGGTGCTCAAAGGGAGTTGGTCACGAGTGCCCCTCACTATCATGAAATTTGGCCTGTTTTCTTTAGACGCCTATGATAGGACTGCTACCAACAGAGCTCTCTGGATGATTAGTTTTAAGTACTACAAGACAACAAGCAACAGCTATTAAGTAATACTGATCCTGCCACCCTCAGACATTCAAGGCAGTTAATAATCCACATTGCCTCTTCTTCCGCAGTATGACATCATCCCAATACTCATAGATGCAAACGAACAGAACCACAATGTATATCAAGAAGATATGTGCCCTGAACAAGTTTGGGGCATAAACTCTCTGAGATAATTTCAGTGGATAATAATTTCAAAGTACACATACAAATAACAGTCTTAAGATCTAGAGCATGAAAAATGAATTTGCAGGTGTTTACACATGTAAATCTGTGCACACAAAGATGACAGTGATGAGACCCCTCCGAAAATCAGATCTTTCTGCAATTTAAGTTGAGAAGTAGGAAGGGACAGCTTTGTTTCCCCTGGACTTGTGAAAAGAGATAAGGGAATTATTTTTTTTTCCTCACATACTCATTGCCAAATTCCAGAGCCTGAGTTAAATTGATATAATTTCCAAAATCCCTCAATATGTCAGTAGTAGTGTGGAATCTATGACGTACCAAAACACAGCTGTTCACAGTGGATTATCATCCTCTCTTTGGTTGAGAAATCAAAAGATTGCTTTCCTCAATAACTCATCCAGTGTTGCATTTGCTCCCCCCAAAAAATCAAATATGCATTCTCTTCCAACTTAACTGATTTTTGACTTTCCCCCCTTTATTTAAAAGATTGGAATGAAAATGTAATTTCCAAATGTACTCTGTTCTGACCTAAGTTTCATTTGGTCTATCTCTCACACACAGACATCCAGTATTCTGATTTTGCAGTGAATTTACTACGTAACTGCTCATACAGAATCCCTTTATTTTTAGAGATATTTTTAAGAACTTTTTTTTTTTTTAATCTCACTATTTGTAAAATCAAAGGCTGCAAAGACAAAGCTGTTGAGAGTGAGGAAATACAGGAGGGAAAGCTCCATCCACAGGACTGGAATTTGAAGCATTTGAGTATATTTCACGCAAGAAGCAGCTAGAAGCACCACTGAAAGAAATTATGAAGTAGCAGACTGTTACAACAGCCGTATTTCCTTATGTAAATTCAAAACCAAGAGATTACTACAAGTTTGTTGGCAAAATTGTCCAACACCGTCATTAGACCACGGAATTACATGCTGCAGGAAATAAGAGAAAAACTTGAACAATATTGAAGTAGAATAGAATAGCAAGATACAATAGCAAGGTGGATATGGAGTTAACACTGACAACTAATTTCAGAAAATTATTAAATCACATTCTACAAGGTTTAAGCCAAAATCTGTCTTTAAAAAAAAGAGAGAGAGAGAGAGAGAGAGAGAGAACTTGATGAAACAGATTGTTCCACAATCAGGAAGGACAGGAAAAAAAACAACCTTTTTTATTTTGCAAAAACGAAAAATAAATGAACCTTTTGAGTCTTCGTTTATCTTGCATATCTCTACTAATGTCTTCTTATTATCATCTCATCATCTGGAAAATACCCCATTATGAAATTACACCATAGAGAAGACTTTGAAGACTATGAAGGAGTTGAAGAGGAATAAAGAGTCCAAACTTTTTCAAATAAATCCTTAACACTCCCCTGCAATGGTGGGAACAACATAGCTGGTGAAGCTGAAGACTTTGGTAACAAATCTTCACAACGTAATCCTGTCAAATAAAGGATTATAAAGGAAAGTCCCATTGGAAGCTTGGAAGGCACGGAGGCTAAGAAAGTGCAGTAGCACTCAGCGGAGACAGAAAAGGGTGGAAGAAGAACTAGGGAAAGCATAGTCCTAAATTTCTAAGGTTTAAATAATCCAAGCTTTGAAATAGCCAAGTTCAAAATTGAGGAAGCTGTAAGATAACCTTATGGAAAGAAAAGAAATAGACAGAAATCACAACTGAAAATTGGAAGTCCCACAGGCGCAATTAGCAAACAAGTTTAAATGACAAGAAGATAAACTACTTTTCAGAAGGGCCTGGCAGATTTAAAGAATAGGAAAAAGATGCAGGTTTTTTTATGCTGAAACCAAAGGATTAAAAATTCAATACTGTACAAATATCTGCTATCCAGATTTATTATTATTATTATTAAGTATGTTGCAAATTTGAAATGGTGTGAAAAAGAGCTGCAGAAAGATTTTTAGGTCTACAGAAAATGTTCTACAGACTTTAGTGAACCAATCAGATCAAGCTTTTAAAGCAGAGTATTCTGTTATTTTCACTGAAATAAGAAGTACTAAATTCTAAAGGATTTTTTGAAACCATAGCAAGAGTTTTAAGTAGTATCTTACAAGCAAAGCCAGGCAAACACAAATGAAATAGTGACGTTTCTGTTTTCTTGGGGAGGTTTTTGTTTGTTTGTTTTTGTTTTTAAATGGAGAACTTGACTAACCATTGTACCACCTACAAGAAAAACTGGAAAAAAATTTCACTTCAAATCAAGAATGTTTTTTGGAAGCTGTTCTTCACCTGAAAATAAGAAATGGGAATCAGTGTCTGTGTACTGAGGGTGGAACTAGACAAAGCCTTCCATCTTGGCACAAAACAGAAAGACCAGTCAGATCATATCCTAATCTCTCCTGGCCTTTAATCCTCTGCATCTCATGCCTGTGGTTCTGGTTCCATGTGCTGTGAGACCCTAAAACATCTCCAGGGAAGTCCCACCTATGCCCAGAATTAAGCCACATTTTACTAGGCTTTCTTCCTCCTTTCCTCTGCTTGCTAATGAAATATTACCATTTTCCACTATCCACTCAAGTCTTACTTTACTTTCTATGGAGCTCTTTGTTACAGAAGTAGTGATACCACATTTTATGCCTTTTCCTTCCACTAACAAAGATGGTGTTAGCAGAGAGTTGCACTGTCCTCCACCTATCCTCTGCTTCTGTGGCATTCAAACAGAAATTTTGAACATCTTCAGGAACCCAACATAGGTCCAGCTTTTGAAGTTACAGTACACAGAAGCATAAGATCAGGTCTGGACTAAATCACCTCAAACACTCAAGACACAAAAAGAGGTTTAACACATGAATGGTGGAGGCAGCCGCCATCTGAACAGCTTCAGCCGCAGCAAACAATGGCTGTGTAATTGCTGTGATTCTGAACAGCCCCCACTAAGGAAACAATCAGGACTGTGAATCAGAACATCTCAGGTGCAACTGCACCTGCATCTTCCAAGGCCGATACTTGCAAAAGCTAGCACTGAATTCCAACCACTGTGTAGCAAAACACGCCATTCACTGAATGACCTCGGCATTTTCCCACCTTGCATTGTAATTTTTCTCTAAAATAGCCAAGTTCTAATGCTGTGTTTCACAGAATGTGAGATTTCTGTCCCCCCTGACTGATGCTCAGTAGCACTCGGGAGAAGGCCAGTTATTCTCATCTCAATTTGCTCATTAGGTGTCACAGGAAAGGTCATAACACTCAGAGGGAAGCTATCCCTTGAGCTATTTTTGCAGCTCACCAAAGGGGTTTTCCAAAGACCCATAGCACTGTGCCATATAGCGTCTGTGTTATCCTCTCACTTCCTTGTCCTGTCAGCCAATACATCATTTACACACAGCATTTTCAACTGGTTTAATTTGTGCCCCCACAAGGAATCAGAAATGCAAATCTGAATGTTCTTGCTCCTAATTACTCTGTCAGCACCAGCAGCCAAGGAATTATGGATTTAGGCGCTCAGATTTACACCACAGTTGTGAGAAGGAAAACCGAGTGAAACACCTTTAGGAAAGAAGCAGTAGGCTACAGAAAGCAGAGCCAGAGCCCCTAATCTGCAGAGCTGCAGCAGAACAGCACTGTCTATGACATATGTCAATAAGGATATACAAGCATCCTTCCCAGGATTTACAATGTATATGTTAAGAAGCTAGAAGGATTTAGCAAAATTGCTGTACTGACAACCTTAAAGCTAACTGCATATGTTTTGATATCATATATGGTGTGGCAGGACACCACCACAAAGAGGTGCATTCCAGACAACTCACACCAGTGTTTTGAATAAGATCTGATTTATATTTACTTTTGTTGTGCATTTTTACTAGTGGATAAATAACAAAATAAAACATGTCACATTTTGTTTATTCTTTTTTTGGTTTTCTCAGCCAAGCATGCTCTCAGTCTGCAAACATTTAACATTTTCAGCATCAGTGCTTTACCACAGACAACATCTGAAGGTTATCCTCTTCCCTTTACTCTAATAAATTATATAACTCAAATGTTGATCAAAGCACTCCCTCAACTTCAGCAAAGTAATGAAAGAAAAGTTTAAATTAAAATCATTTAATTTTTTTCAGTATTGAAAATGGGGGTATGCACAGAGGTTGGGTTTTTCTTACTGACTGTTATTTATTTTTATTTTAAAACAGACATAATCACATCTTCTTTAAAGTTACAATTAATCCCGAGCTGGGAGAGGGTGTAACACATATGGAATTAAATTTCTCTTTGGAAATCATGTGTTTGCATTCTTCCTATATGAATACTTTTACCACACCAGAAACTTCCTAATTAATTGCAACCTATTTCACTATACTGAAACAGATGTAAATAAGTATTTTTCTAGTTATTATAATCATCCTCACTACCCACGTGCATACAAACTAAAGGAGGGCACTAAGAAGCTCCGAGCACCTTCAGACTAAACTGCATTTACTACCTCCTGCAGAATACTTGCAGATTTCTGCTGTTAAATGAAGGACAAAAGGAAGATCTAAAAAAAAAAAAAAAATAAAAAATTGCTCTGAGGGAAGTCAGTGCTTCAGCAGGGCTCTTTGAACATCCCACCTGAAGCAACTGACTTATAACAGAAAATGCTTCAAAGGGATGAAATGCAAAATATGACTACGGAAGAAAGACTTGAAAAAGTCTCTCTTGCTGTGCTTTGCTTAGAGTCAAGAGGATATTATCAGAACCTGAGCATTTGGGAAAATCTGCCAAGTGATCGAGCTTGGTTTTAAGTAGAAGAAGGCTGACAGGATCACAGGAGAGCTTACATTATTGGAGAACTTAAAAGTGAAAAAAAGTTAAAGCAGTAAAACTCCGTGAAAACAAAATACTGGGGACTGAAACGTGCCCAAGAGAGGCAAACACAACCTAATGTCAATCATCATCAGCTTGAAAGATGGTACTTTATTAAAAAGAGAATTTCATACTCAAGAGACTGTTTTGGAGTAAGCTGTGAAATCCAGAAAAGGAGAGTTTGGGTGATAGATACTGCCAGTAGAAAACTCACAATAGGTTTGCTAACAAAGCCCCCTGAAAATAGTAAAAAACTAAATAGGAAATTGCAGTACTCTCCCAGTCTAGCTCTATCTAGAAGTCATCAGTTGTAATCTGTTGCCCCAGTAGGGCTTTCCTAGGGGTTGGAGGCTAAAGGCCTCCAAAATGCAGAAGAGTTGATATTTTGAAGCCAAACAACCACTACTTTCTCCACATAAAGGTAGCACCCTTTGTTTATGCAATACCATTAAAAGTGAACCATGACTTTCAAGATCAGTCTTTAATGCAGTGCAACCCCAAAAAGAAAGAAACCTCTTGTTACACAGCCTAAGGCACTTCTGAAAGTAACATTATTAGGTTAGGAAAATTCAGTCAATGCAATTGGTATGAATATCTCATTTTTAGATCTCTTAAGGCACTGGATCAGGATTCCGAGAAACCTGCATTCAATTTCTGTCTCTGCCAGAGACTTCCTGTGTGACCTTGGGAACATCATTCCATTTTGGGGGGGGCCTCTTTCTGATCACAGATGATATTTCCCCGCTCCATTGTATCTATACTAGTTGTTCATACCAAATGTTGAATTTACACCTTTCACCGTGTTGTCTCTGGCTCCATGGAACGTGAACGCAGATAACAACACTTCTCAAGTTCTTAAGTGTGAGCATGTACAATAACAGCCCTTTCCTTCCACAAGCGTATCTAAAGAAAGTATGCCCATCCCATTTTAATGTGCAAGTGTTTCAAAACAACTCTAGCTTTCTCAAATCTCCCCATTGCTTCAGGAATGGGACGTTCCACAGTGACTTAATAGGCTCCAGAGGAATGTGTCTCCAATGACTGTGCATGTTTTGAAGGGACAGGTCTTCTGACACAAAACAACTTCACCACACAACCTTTTCCTTTTCCAACTTCTCTCCCAAAGCTAGTTTTTATTTCATCACACTCAGTCAGTACTTGCTGGAAGCAGAAGATATCCTTGCTTTAAATGAGTACAATATCTAAAACTAAAACTGTTATTGATAACAAAATCATAGAAGTAGTTTTCTCTGTTGAGTATCTTCCCTCAGCTAGACTTCTTTTCAGTTCCCTCTCCACAGGTACGTTCAGGACTCTTAAGAGCTACCCTAGTGCCTCTTGGGACTCACAATCAACATTACTTTTCCTCACACTGCAACAGATTCTCACTTTCAATCATCGACACATCCCATTCCTCACCATCTGCGTCAGGGGCTGTATGAGCTTAACAGCAGGATAGTGGGATCTTCAAAAAAAAAAAGAAAAAGAAAAAGTAGAAAACCACTGTGTTTAAGAACATCCAACTGTTCCACATCTGCACTATGCTCAGCCAGACTGAAAATGTGTTCTGAGTAAATGATGGAAACAGGTCAGTGTAAATGCTTGGCAACAACAACAGACATGGCAGTGTCCCACTTCTTATTTCAAAAACCAGTGCGTGGCCTCGGTAATGGAAAAAAAATAATCTGAGGACAAGGTGATTTGCTCCAGATAGACATTCAGACTGCTTATTTTGATGTCGAACCCTAGAAATCTTATTATGTAAACACACCTTCCCAGAAGTAGGATTTATATTTCTTCATTTGATAATCAGAAAGGTCAAATATATTGAATTTCTTCAAGTGACATTAGATCTAATAGCTTATCATTAGCATTTTGAGCTGCTGATGATGAAGTTAAGCATTTTAATAGCATAGTCACTTCAGTCCCCCTCATTCCTCTCCTTTAGGATGCTCCCAAAAAATTGCATCAAGCAAAATTATCAGGGTAATTATTTGTGACTTGTACTTGGAAGGAATCTAACTTGTTTTTCACACATAAATGCTACTCAGCTTTTTTGAACACTAAGGACAAAGAGAGCAAAAACAGAAGTATTTTGTTATTGGAAGCAGCCTTTTGCAACGTATAACTTCATGGTAGTAAGGAGATATGGTTTCAATTCTAACCTGAATCAGACTCTAAATATTCTGACATAGTAGACTTGCCAAAACATATTCCTCCCTTTCAAAACATTCAATTGGCTCTGTTCTCATTAAGCCATTTAAACACCATTTCATTTCAAAAAATTAAAAATGCAATACTAGAAATAGATTACAGTGGAATAGCAAAATTATATGGAACGGTATTTCAGTTATACTTTATTCATTTATAGCATGTCAACGAGTTTCAAATTTTTAGCTGTCAGTTTGGTTACAATGAGGCATTACTCAAGTGCATCACTGTTACATTGACTAGGTTCATTTCTACCAGTTATTCTGGAATTAGGCAAATATTTTTCTCCTCAGACTTTTGGCCTCCTTTGTGGCAGGTTAAGGTAGTGTAGCACCACTATGACGAACACCAAGAGAGCCACAGCTGGCCCTTCTTCAGAGTGGAATTGGAGCAGTCAATTTTCAGAGACTCCTTTCAACTTACTCTATGAAATTGAAATCCTTGAACATCTTTTTCCACTCTGTTCAAATTCATTTTCCAAGCATTGTCTTGCTTGCATTGACAAATACATTAGATTATATCAAGCACAGCTGCTACTGTCCACACAAGTTGCTCAGACACCTTTTCATCAGTGCTATAGCAGCCTATGTGGCCAAGAAGGCCAATAGCATCCTGGGGCGCATTAAAAAGAACATGGCCAGCAGATCAAGGGAAGTGGTCCTCCTTCTCTACTCTGCCCTGGTGAGGCCTCACCTGGAGTATTGTGTCCAGTTCTGGGCTCCCCGGTACAAAAAAGACAGGGA
>JANHGO010000001.1:77893809-77939193 GCA_024606505.1 Aquila spilogaster | reverse complement strand
CCACTAGACCAGGTTGCTCAAAGCCCCATCCAGCCTGGCCTTGAACACTTCCAGGGATGGGGCATCCACAACCTCTCGGGGCAACCTCTTCCAGTGTCTCATTACAATATTTCCTCAGTAAGAACAGAGCCCATCAAGACTCAACAAGGTGTGCTTTATTCACACATATAAGCGATGCAATTGATTCCAGGTGATGTTAGCTTAATTCAGGTTAAGCAAATGCATAAGTGCTTTGTTGAGTGACAGCCAAACCCCACATACTTCATTGCAAAACATTTGAGTGGGATCAGGACAAACAATTATAGTCTTCTCATGATCAGAGAATCCCACAGAAAGTCTCACTGAACCCAGTTACTCAGTGGTAACAGCTATTTGGTATCACACTTCAGCTACTTCTAATGCTCCTTCTGCAAAAATAAGAGCAGCTAACAGAGAGCTAGCTTATTTAAGGGGTGGAGGGGAGAGGTTTGGTGAAAAAAAAAAAAAAAAAGGTAAGGGTAAGGCTGGGATGCTCTGGCCCCAGACTGTTCTTCCTGTCTTAGCCTTCTAGGTCATGGGCCAGCTCAGAGTATGAGCCCAGAAAAATCCTCCTACCTTTCAATCATACCAGGATATGGAGTTAATCTACCATATATAAAAAAAAAAGCGTCAAATACCCTTGTAATAGACACTATTAATATATGCAAATTGTCCAATTTATTTATTTTCCTTTAAAATATTAATAATCTTCATTCTAGAAGTTTGTATCAAATATCTTGATGAAAATACATTAGCCAAACTTGATATCTCTGATTTGCTTCCCATTCTACGAAGGCTGCAGTCATAGCCAGCAAGTCCAAGAATCTGGGTAGAAAACTGTTTGACATGACCAGCAAGCAATCATTCACAGCCCATAACTTGTCCTGGATGACAGCTGTGAAGTCACCTTGGACTGCAAAATGACAGGTTTAGTTTAACAGCTTTGCCCCCATATTTGTAAAAAAAGTCTTCAGGACCCTCCTACAGCTTCCACAGCTATAGCTTTCCCACAGTTTTCTGTGGTGTTTTCCAGAGGTCTGAGTAGAGAAAGTCAGGGTCCTTTGAACAATGCAGCACCCTCTCCTCTACAGCATTGAGGAGGAGATCATTAGCACAGTCAAACCTTGCAAACCAAAAGAAACTTTTTCACTTTGTTACCTGTATATTTTTATGTCTACTGTTGATATATTCACATTGATTAAATCATTGCAAACACAAAAGGAAGACATGCTGAACTATATATGATTATACTAAATAAGGAATTCTTAAGCTGAAGGTTTGAAGCATGAGTTTGTGGTGTTAGGTGGAAGTGAAGAACCATAAAATAAATCAGGCTAGCAGGGGCCTCTGGAGGTCATCTGGTCCGACCCCCCACTCCAGACATGGCCGGTGAGATAGAATTCATGAAAAGTGAAAGGAAATTCAAATATACACTGATGCCACAACCCTTTGATATCTAAGATTAAATGAGAAATTTACCTCCTTCTCACAAAGTAAATAAAATAACACTCCAGATTTCTTCTTATTAGAGCAATTTTTCATTTATGCTTTACCAGACGTTGCACAGACAAGCAGCAGCAATGTAGTCTTTGCCCCAAACTGCTTAAAGTTAGGACTTAGGGAAAACTTAGGTGAAGTAGTTGAAAAGCTCTGAAGCAGACTTAATTTCTTTTTAAGAGACCGCAATTATGAGAGCCAGAATCAGAGTTCAAATGTACATATACATACAAACACACATGTACATGAGGAATAAAGCACTTTTCCTCAGCTCCATATATTTTCCAGCTAAATATATTCCAGTAAAAATACCTACCTATTGTTGAGTGATTTGTTCAAAAACTGTTCTGCATAACTGTATTAAAAAAATTAATGGGATAAGTTCGTTCCTCTTGTAATTTTACTTACTTTCCAGTCTCTACAATCCAGACATTTGAGGAGGGGGAGAAGAAGAAAAAAAAAGGGGGGAGAGAAATCAAGAATATTTCTAGCATACTCTTTGGCAAAAACTCTAGATCAAACTGATAAGCCTGCAGACTGCTGTGTATTCTCCATCACAGTCTTTAAAAAGTGAAACAACCATACTGTACTTCCAAAAATAATATTCAGAAAATAAGACTCAAGATAACAGCCCAATTTTACAAGAGTCCTCATAGTTTAGTCAAAAATGAAAACCGCTGCCTTGTCTTCTCACTGTGCTTTTTTTGTACCTTACCAGGTCTAAAGCCTCTGTTACTGGAGAGTAAAGATTTTCAAATTCTCACTATTATACAAGACAAAACAGTATTTCTTGACGTGAGAGAGTAGCTATCCTCAGATATTCACTAGTGCAAAGAACACTGCAGCAGTATTAGCTGTAGTTCAGCTGAGAATTTCCCTCACTAGGATAAGTAATCTTTTTCTCTAGGAACAGACACCTTCTGTGGCCCTCCTTTGGTTTCCCCAATACATCCTCTTACACATACACCCAACCTTCTGCTTCACCTCCATTACCCGATCTCAAACACTGCAAAAGTAATCATTTTGCTCAATCATCGTTAGGTTTTTCCTTATATACATGAAGAAAAGGAGGCACAAAAACATGGTTAGTCAAATTAACATGCTGTGAGCAAGGAAGGAATAAAAATTCCTTCCTGACCCCAGGCTTTCTTGAAGCTTCCTTCTATGATGGTTTTTACCCTGAAGTTCTTTTGGAAAGAGAATAAACTGAAGAATATCAAAGCATGTTAGTTCAGAAAAAGAAGGAAAGGAGGAAAAAAGCTTGTACCTAAGTCAACAATCCAGCCAGAGCTTGAGTTAAAGCCTAAGAGGTCTGTGTCTCAGCAGCCCTGTGGTTTTAAGGAAGAGCTATAATACCCACTTGCAAAGCGTACCTGATCAGGCTCTGCCAAGATGCCTATGCACAATGAGAACTGCTATCCATTGCTCCATTTACTCCAGTGGAAGAGTAGGGGATCTGAAGATTTTAGCAGAGCAGGTGGAATACATAGGTGCCAAAATGATATCCCTTGATAGAGCTTTGCTTAGTTCACTTTGTTAAAAAAGTCTTATGAATCACATTTTAAACACATTAAAGTGACATTAAGCTTGCAAAGTCAAGCATTCAAAGATGCAGGAAAACACCAGTTAAGGTTTTCTGTGCAAATTAAATTAGTCTCATAAGACTTAGGCATTACAAAGCTTATCTCTATTCTAAAGTGCAGTCTCTCGTTACTTTATCATTTACTTCTCTCCTCCCCCCTCAAGTAAGATCAAATGCTGCCTGCCAAAATTCAAGTGGAAAAACATAGACTTTAAGGTTGCTTCCCCCCCCGCCCCCCACGGTGAAGCAAGATGCAGGACATTTTCCCTTTGTAATGTGAACAAAACAATGTCATTTTCTGTCGGCTTATTCCGAGAAGTACACTGATTTAAGCTTGGCTGAAATCACCCCCCTCCCACCTCTCCTGAATGAAGACACCCATCTGGAAAATCTCAGCCTAAACTATTTAAGCTTTGCAGAGTTAACACAGACCATTAAAAACATGACCTTCTGGCTGAAAGCGTTAAGCAACCTAAAGCATAGGTAGCGTTAGCAGCCCTGTCCATCACACATAAACGCAAACAGAAGAATGAGATTGTAATGTTCTGAAGTTTTTACAGAGTGGGAAGGAGATCCACTGTCAGAGCTGTGCGAGGAATATGTTTAATACCTCTTCCAGCCAATGCAATAGCATCCTTCAGTAACAGGATTAACAATAGATATTTGCACATTTTTCTACAACATGTCTGCTAAAGCAACTCGGCCCTGGCCTTGCAAATGTTCCGTCATACCCTCAATTACACTACCCCAGGTCCGGGAAGACATAAAGCATTCCTTTCCTCAATTTATGCTGAGGAAAAGGTTTATAGTGGGGTTTTTCTTCTGCCCATATATGTGGTTTTCATTCGCATTGGAAGACTAGCATTGGCAGAAGTTCACTGTCCCAGAGATCCTCCTCTTCTCTCTTCTTTACAACCATTTACTGTTCAGCTGGCTGTTACTCCACATCAAGTGCTGCTTTGCACTGGAACATACAACTATGGTAGTTATTCCTCCTCTGATCAATAAAAGGAGATTCCTTCTATGCATTCAAAAACCATGCTCAGCTAATTCAGTCACAAGTTACTGAACCAGCTGCAAGAACGACCAGGGAAAAGGACTGTCTCTGTCTTACACAGCATATGTAATTAATGGTTCCTTCTGCCCTCCAGAATTATGAACCTCAATCTCAGTAATAAACATATTATCCAGAAACTTGGTCTTAGGTTAGTGGTACTCAGTTAATACATATATAAGATTATCAATACTAATAGGTGGTTTGGGTTTGATGTTGGGTTTTGGTTTGGGGTTTTATTTGTTTGGTTGGTTGTTTTTTTAAGAGAGGGAGCACCGCTTCTTTAAAAGAATTGCAGCCAGGTGAATGGTAGGAATGTGAAGGTAATGTTCACTGATCACTGAAACAGGATACACACACAACATTTATGTGAAGCAACGCCACAGGGAAAAGCCATGTCCTTCCTCCTTCCCACTCTCCCACTGCGGAACAGGATCAAACCAGCTGAAACTGGCTGTCAGGTATTTGCTCCCCTCAGCTGGGGCACCCTGAAAGCTGCTCTGCAAGGCCATTGCACAGGGGAAGGACCATCAGTGGCTGCTAGAGCTCTGCACGGGTGGCATCTGCACACATAGCTCAGCAGCTACAGGAGCCCTGAGAAGCTGCTCATCTAGCACTGCTCTCCCGCTTCCTTGCACTGGGAAGGAGCTGAACAAATTCAGCAGAGAGCAGGAGTGAGTAATTTTAAACTTAAAGCTCAGCAGTCTGCATTCCCAGGCTGTGAAGCACACCTCCCCTATCCTGCTCTAATATCCACGTAATTTATAATCATCCCCCAGTTCAACATTGTGAACAAAGTAAGCAGGTTGATCTCGCTTGGGAACAGCTTTACAACCAAAAGTTCATTTCAAACCACCTCTTGCTTTGGGGCGCTCCCTCCATTTCCATCAGGATGGCTCAAGTTCGTGGCCTAGATGATCTCCTTGACTGCCTGGCTTCTGGGTCTGCGAGCCACATCACCTGCCTTGGGACATCAGCGGAGCCCATGAAATCACGCCCCACCAGGATCAACACCTCCGAGCAGCCTCTGTGCTGTTTCATGTAACCACTTCTAGGTGGCCACAAGGTCATTTGGTTGAAGAGGGAAATGTTTGGTCTGCGTTAGCTAAAATTAGTCAGCGGGTGCAAGGTATTCTTTTACTTTGCTGTTAGAAGCTTGAGAGTAGCTGGATGTTCTAAACGGAAAAATTATTAATACAATGAGGAAATATCTTCCTTTCAGAAGTGCTGTGTCCTCCATATGGCACAGCGCTCACAGTTGTCCTAGATAGAGTAGGGTTTTAAACACAGCAGGAGGAAGGCTCTGGTTTTGGACTTCCTTTTTTTTTTTTTTAATTTAATATATTTTAACAAGTTAATGCATTAGGTTTTGTAACTATAGTCCAGATAAAAGCTAGCTGGGAAAAGAGCTTTTAGAAAGAAAACATTAATGATCAACAATTAATGTATTCTGCATTTATCTTTTTCTATCAGAAAAAAGGTCAACTTTTTTTTTCTTCCCCAATACTTACTCATTATTTTTACTTCCTTGAAGAAAGCAATTATATAATAAACTGTATGCAGAAGCGAGGGGAAAAAATGCACTTACCATGTAACAGAAATAAGTAGCAAGCATTTATTTTCTTTGTGGCATGATGATGTCACTTACTTTGCAATCTGCAGCCATCTTAAAATCAGGGTTTCCATAACATAATATGTCATCTCACAGCCCACACAGAGCTTTCCTAGACAGGACACCACACAGGCTGTTGATCTGGAGAGTCACTCTCAGGGCATGCGTGCTCACAAATCCCTGAGCTGGTTTAGGCCACAGCAGCTTTTCTCCCACTGGCCTCCTGATAGAAAGCCTTTGCCTGCAAAACATGCCAGCAGGGCTCTTGGCAAAATGGGACTAATACCCTTATACTCATGTATATTTGATTATGTGTTGATATAAGCATACCTTTTCACAGATCTTCAACCCTATATGTTCACTAGATGTACGATTTTTAAGGACACAAAACAGGCCATTGCAAGCAAAGTTTGACATTTTAAAAAATAATTTCTTGTTATTTTACCCATCACAAAACCAGAACATAGGTGGGCAGATAGGTTTCTGTTCCTGCAGCCCACTTTCTCTTTGAATTATACCTTCTCTCCCTTTTGCGCAGCCAGTTTCCCTCATCCTTGGCGAGTCCTGATCTGTTCACTTTCCTGCTCAGCTGGCTGGGAACATACAGCAAATTCCCACCTATTTCTGTGTGTTCTCTTTGGAGATTTCCTGTTCTTCCTTCAGACGCTGCTGATTTCCTCAGAGTTCAGTTCCAGTGCGGTCCCATCCAAATGGGAAACACAAAGGGTAAATGATGATTTACAGGAGATATTTAACCCTATTCTGCCAAATATCGAGGGATTACACTAATGATACTGCAGCATCATAGTTGTCAGCAGGGATTGATAACAATCATGTGGACAGATTCCCTACATTATAACAGACTCAGGAAAGATTTTGCACATGGGAAGTGAGGGATGCTTTTGTTTTCACTTACTAAACATGAAGTACAACATTCAGTCCATCTGTAACATGAGAGGTAGTTCATTTCTCCATGAATTTCATTATTCTCTCTTAGAGGTATATTATTTCAATAATTCTGCCCAGGATAATCCAGTACTTGGGATTAGCAGTACTGAACCTTTGAGAGCCAGAAAACCACTTTATTGCGAGGCCAAGTGATGAAGAAATACAAAAAAACCACAGCTTGACAGGCTGACATTTACACTTTGATACATTAGTACACAATGTTGGTTTTGACATAACTTGAAGTCTTGGTGTAACTATGCAACATCAGAAATTAATGACTTCCTATTTCTATACATTCCCCCTTCACTTCAGAAACTGTTTCATTAAACAGATAGATGCCTGACTTCTCTCTAATTCACCAAACCACACTGACTTAACAAAGAAATCAAATCAAGTCAACCTATTACCTATTCAATCCATTTCAGGAATTTGCATGCTCTAAAGCATATGGCAACTATCCCAAGTAGCAAGAGCTGTGGGGGAAAAAACTGCATCCTTCAATCTTTCAACGTAAACAGAGTATTGTGCCTCAAAGTAAAGGTTGCTGCAACATTGACAGGATTCCAGCGCTACATCAGTAGCACCAGTTTTTAAAGCATGGAAAAATCAAGCCCTGGCACATTAGTCCACCTTTATCAGCCAAGTTGCCTCTACAGCTTTTCTCTTAGCATAAATCTCAGCCCCCAAAACACAAAAGTTAAAGGTGCAGCCTTCCTTACAGAATCAACCCAGAATTTGGCAAGACTTGGAAAGCCTTAAATTATTAACTCCACATCTGCTTCGATTTGTTGGCATTTTTTAATTCTGATTGAAAAAATGAAAAGCCTTAAACTGAGTAATAAACATGGACATCAACGATTAATGTTTCTGTTCATTTGCCATGCAAAACAAGAATTCCAGTTTACTACTGTATTTTTAGATATTGCTTGCTCAAAAGCAGCCTTGTATCCTCAATCTGTGGGTTTTGAACTTGAAAAAGTTACACTGCAGATTGTGTTTACACTTTGCAGCTGCTCTAGGTATAACATTTTGATGTCATTTCACAGGATATGTTGTATTGATCTTTACATTCTACTAGCAGATTCTGCAAAAAGCAGAAGAGTTGTGATTTTTTAATTTATTTCTTTAGAGAGTAGAAAAGTGTTAGGATCTCTCTCTGTGTCAGAGAAGTTTTTGCTTAGGAAAAAAATAAAACAGATTATAATAACTATAAAAGGGGGGACAGAGTGATGATAGAGAAGTGTTGAAGTGCAGCTGCTGCTCTCATTGTTTTTGAGCTTGCTGGAGGGAGCTATAATGGACAGGCAACTTGATGTATGCTCTTAAACACCAGCCTGCAGAAACACAAACCAGTGGGTTCTTGGTTTACATATGTGGGGAGGTGAACTTGCCTTTACGAGTTTGGCAAAACTGACCTTCAAATATTGTACGTACTGGGGAAGAACTCCAACAGTGCAGATTCCTCAAAAATAAACAATGGGATGAGTGACCACGAGCATTCTTTTTCCACTCTGGGAAATTATTAAGTGTCCAAAATTAAGCAAATCACTGAAAAGTATAATAGAGATCTACATCTGGATGCTGAAGGCAAACAAATTGAAGTGAGAGCAAAGTCACAATTTTTTTCAATAGAACTGGTAGCGAACCAATGGCACAGTTATCTGTTTGCATCTTTCCACACAGACTAGATAACTTTTTTTTTTTAAACTAAAGTCGGCAACCTGAGAAGGTATGGAGCTCAGTATACATATAGTGAAGGGGCAAAAATACAATGACGTATAACAGCTAGGAGCTCAAGAAACTTTGTTTAAATAGTGTCTTCTTAGCCTCCAAGTCTTTGAATAACCTCATCAAGTTCAAAGAACGGAGTAAGAAGAGTTAGGGACAGCTGCTCCTCTACAAAACTATAAAAGTGCAGTTTACTTCTCTTTTTACTGAAGTGATTTTATCCACAGAACATAAATAGGTCTGGTCCATAGCATCTAGCCATAAACCCAACTCCTTGGGGCATAGAAGCAAGAAAGCCTCCTAAAAACTGAGAAGTAACATCTACACCAAAAGAAACACAGGCTAGCCGTCTTCTCTTTAAGAATTTTTTTTTTCATTATTTATAGTCTAATCTTATTATAGCAACATCCTGCAGATTTTTTTCTGTGTCAGAATATTTAATAAATGTTGTAGATTCCCAAACTATAGGTGCATGGTATCAATAAATGTGCAGTGAATGTAACCTTTATCTTCTAACCCATGTTTGCAAATGACTTTCTAGCATTTCACTGAACAGGTGAGAAACGCACAGACACGCAAGTAACACGGCAATTGGACACTCCAGTCTAGACTACAGCAGACACTCAAACATATGAAAAGCTATTGTGGCTTGTTAAAATAATCCACTGAAGATAACTAACATTTTAAAACATTTCATCTGAGAATACCTCTCATTTCAGCTGTGGGCAGGTTTTGGTCCAGAAGCTGGATTCTACACTCACAAAGCAAATAAATGAGCTAACAGAATAAATAATAAAATGCACCTAATTGAATCCCTCATTGCTGAAACTAAATAAAATCTTCTTAATCATGCAGATATCTGTGATCATATCTACTTCAGCGACTTCTGAGTCTAGACTTTTTTTGTTCAATACCAGCAGTGAGCCACACACAGCTCATCACATTATTAAAAAAAAAAAAAAAAAAAAAAAGTAGAGTCTAATCACAAAGCAAACACTCTGCTATAGTATCTCTGTAGAGCAAAACAATGCTGAAGGGCCACAGCCTCCTCTCAAAACATGCATGAAATTGCTGTTGACATCTGCTGGGATTCAGCGTGCAGCAAAAAGCAGGATGTGGCCTCATGAAGCAAACTGCTTAAAAGTGGTTCATAAACAGCATACCAGCTTAGGGGCGAATCCTGCACCTCTTGCTCATACAGAACCCCCGCAGGTCAGCAGGATTGTTTAGTCTGGAAAAGGACTTCAGGAGTCAAATTTTTATGCTATTGTAAGTCAGATTAAAACAGATGCAGATTTAGACTTTCATTTATTTAGATTCATTTTATTCATTTAGATTATGAAAAGTGCTTTCCTCAAACAAAATCTGTTAAATGTTATGGTATTGGGCTATGTCCCCTTTTCCTGGTTCTTCGTACTTAGTAAATGTTGAGTAATATGAACCTAACCATATCCTTTCCCTTAAAGCTAAAAAAATCTGGATATTCTCTCTATCAGCAAATAAAGATAAGAGTAGCATGCTGAAAATGCCAATTTTACTGCATATTTCAAGAGGTGATAATGCAATTTTCATGGCAAATTCTCTTTTCTCTATCTAAAAATCAATAATTTAACCATGCTTTTTTTCTTGAAAAAAAGCTGGAATTTTCTGAAAATATCAATTACAAAGCCATCTCTGTAATTATTACAAATTTACAACATCTCAAGACCACAAATAAGTTGTAATTATGGCGTAGTGGGAAATGAGTAAATAGCCAACTATTTGTGGTGGGAAAGCTTTCAGGAAAAATAAACTTATGCAAGTACACATGAAAATGCTGAAAACGGAAGAATGTGAAACGAGGGTGCTTTTGTACCTTATCAAAGGTTCATATTCAGGCAAGAATTCCACTTGAAGGGATGGAGCCTACAATGACTGAATACATGACATTTACAAATAAAAGCAGCTGGCTATGAGGAGTCTCTTAAAATTAATCAATTTTCCAATATATTCTATTATGGTTGTCAAAAATCCTATGAAGCCGGTTAGTAGCGTGTAGCTATAAAAAAAGAACCAAACCACACACACCATGGTAGCTGTATAATCTTTGCTTATTTGAAAGTCTGACAGTTTCCCTTGATTAAAAGAAGGATACTTCATTACGAGTATTAAGCGTTGCTTTATGAGTTATGTAAAGTTTATGATTTTTCATTTATGCTTTAGAATCTTAACCACATTGTCTCACTTATGCGTAATCCATCGACCCAGGTGACAAATAGTCTTCTATATTTACACACTAGGAATATACAAGGAGCATACTGTATTAGCAGCTGAAACTACAAACGTCACTGTCAATCAAACCGGCTGGCATAGGACCATTTTTCTTGTCACCAAGAGGCTTAAAGCAAAGAATCTGTGCCTAATTCTCTTAAACCTTACAGGTCAAAAGGTTTTAAAATTATTTTTGACACCATTTCTTTGCTTTGTCAACAGGCCCGAGTACTTTTTAACATGTAAAGGATATCAAAAAGCTGCTCATCAGAACAGTCTGGCATTAGCAATTTATGGGTTTAAAGTCTGAAGTGCACAGTAATTCCACTGATATAACAGCATGCCATTCTGGAATGAGAGGATGGAGATGTGGCTGTAGGACTGTAACTTTTATTAATGCAAAACCTCCAAACCAATCACCCACACTCCAGGCAACCAGCACTTGCCGAGTCAAAGCCACCTCACAGCCTAAAGCTGCACCGGAGCACAAAACACCCTGCTATTGTGCACAAGCTGTCATGCAGCCACTTCCCTTCCCAGTCGTTTTAATCCTGCTTCAAGGTCTTGCTTCCCCCACACACCCCCAAACACGCGTATAGGGTCTCTAAATTGGCAGCAGCGATGTCCTTGTCATTTGTTGAGCTACTCTACACATAGATGACAACCACCGCCCTTGAAAAATCGGGGCTTTTTAAATTTTCAGGAGTTCAGCTGTTGGAGCCTATCTTACTAAAGATGCTGTTCTGCAGCAGGACCAAAGTCCCAGCTGAAACTTTGGCCCTGTCCTGACAGGCGAGCAGAAGGAAACGCGGCTTCTTCCCAGCAGAGCTCACAATCCAGAAATTCTGAAAACTGAATGACTGAAAAACAATCCCCCTACGCAAGCTGCTGGCTGCAGCTCTCAGGGACTGTAGCCAGCATCTTCCACACTCTGCCCAGTGCTTTCAAGACAGTCCCTGTGATCTGGCAAGGAGTGGAACCATGCCATGCAGCAAGCAGTGCAGCACTTCTCACAGAGCCAAAAGCTTGCAGTGGCGGGGCTCTGACCCGCCACCTAGAAATTACTACGCAAATCTCTTCCCAGTTTGTCCAAGAGAGCAAGCCTCGTGCATCCTCCCAGCAGAGTGGAAAGCTTTCCAGCTGAAAACAAAGACAGCAGACTGGGCTGGGAGATGCTGTAAGCAATGAGGAAACTTACATGGTGAAGAGAAATAAGGTAAAAAGTTGAATAACAATGGGGGAGATTGAACTTGACAAAGGGAATATAGATTTGAAGAAGAGGGAAAAGAGAACAGAATAATGGTGGCGGGGGGAAGACAAGATATCAAATAGGGAGAGGATAGGAAGGATTGAGGGGACAGAATAAGAAAAAAGGTAAATACCTTGTATTTACATTGAAGAGATCATCAGAACTAAGATCCAGTGCCCCAACATTACATTTACACACAAGAATAAAAACAAGCACTGAAGGAAGTTTAGAAATTCTGGAATAGGCATGCCTGTTTGCCTTGCTTAGAGGTACTTATAGAATCATTTAGATTGGAAAAGATCTTTAAGATCAAGTCCAACCATTAAGCTAACACTGTGAAGTCCAACACTAAACCATGTCCCTAAGTGCCACACCTACACATCTTTTAAACACCTCCGGGGATGGTGACTCAACCACTTCCCTGGGCAGCCTGTTCCAATGCTTGATAACCCTTTTGGTGAAGAATTTTTTCCTAATACCCAATCTAAACCTCTCCTGGTGCAATTTGAGGCCATTTCCTCTGGTCCTATCACCAGTTACTTGATAGAAGAGACGGACACCCACCTCACTACAACCTCCTTTCAGGTAGTTGTAGAGAGCAATAAGGTCTCCCCTCAGCCTCCTTTTGCCAGACTAAACAACCCCCGTTCCCTCAGCCGGTCCTCATAGGACTTGTCCTCTAGACCTTTCACCAGCTTTGATGCCCTTCTCTGGACACGCTCAAGCACCTCAATGTCTTTCTTGTAGTGGGGGGCCCAAAACTGAACACAGTACTCGAGGTGCGGCCTCACCAGTGCCGAGTACAGGGGAACAATCACTTCCCTGCTCCTGCTGGCCACACTACTTCTGATAGAGGCCAGGATGCTATTGGCCTTCTTGGTACTTCCCAAGACTTGTTATGAGGGCTCCCCCCTCTTTTTCAGGGAACAGGGATTTGAGATCCTGTAATGAAAAGCATTACAAAACTACAAACACTATATGAAAATCAGCTTCTTGCACAGGAACAGAGCTGATGCGTTGGTGCTGGTGAAATCCATGGTGCTTTGAATGTGGTAAAGGAAGCAGTGATGATGAGAACAGGTGCTGGTATCCCCGCACCTTTGCTTTACTGTGGAGCTATCATTACCAAAGACTACATTCTTCCACTATTTCCAAAAGACTGTGCAACACTAACCTACACTTGTCCCCAGGCTTCCCCAAATGTTAAACTTAAAAATAATTATTATTAATAACAATAATAATATGCAGCTTGGAAGACCCCGGCCTTGCTGGAGCGGGTACCTCCACGTTCTTCCCCACCCTTACAAGAGTCAATCCTCCTGTCTGCCAAACTGCTTAGTTCAGACACTGGAGCAGAGGGAAGAGGAGGAGGGAGGAGGAGAAAAGATGGAGAGGGTAGCCAAGTTGACAACTCTATGAAACCCCCGGAAGTGCTCCGGGGCTGAATTTTGGCCCACAGCCCAATGCTAGTGAGTACCACTGGCTTCAGCTATATTAGATGAAATATTATCATAAGGTTATATCCATTTTCCTCCCTGCACTGTATGTGTGCACTGAGTCTGGTTTTTATTTTGGTTAAGGGCAAGGACACTGCATTTAACAACCCAACCCAAAACTTCTTATTAAAACAGTGTATTTTATCACAACATATGCACAGGGACATAAATATCTAAATAGACATGGATTTGATAAAAATTGTCATGAACCAAATCAAAAGAGAGACAATGAGCTGCAGAATACTTGCGCACAAGGATCACAGCTCAGCCTTCCTTAACTCCTCACCCTGCTTGGGCCTTGCATCAAGAGAACAGATTACTTGCTGCTGTTAGACCTCCTTTCCTTTGCCCACTGTTTTACTATGTCAGCTTGCTGAACTGAAATTCAGAAAGCAGCACAGCCACGAGGTGCTCAGATCTCACCATAGATGAAGAGATGGACACAAACCTCACCCCTAGGTCTGACCTTTGTAAAGGTTGCAACCTGTCTGTCAGGATAGGGTACGTGATAGATAACAGCCCATCTTAAGGGGGGGGTGGGGCGGGGAGAAGAGAGGGAATAAAATACGTCTTCCATAGTGGGAAGCAGGAGAGATGAAAGGCAAAGATAGAGGATTGCCATCAAGGAGTGAGGTGAAAAAGATACACATATCTTGGAAGCAGAGACTGTAAAGTTTGTGAAAAGCAGGAGAAACAGAGACCCTCAGTGAGAACAGAAACAATCCAGAAGAAGAAAGACAGCAGCCATATGATGAACCCATTCCAACTTCAACAAAAGGAAGTATAGGAATTTCTACTGTTACTGGAGCACCAAAAAAAATTCAGATGTTTACAAGGTAACTAAAACATCACTTTTGGTCGTGGATTACAAAATGTAGTTCAACTCAACTTCTGAGCAATTTGAAGGTTTTCCTCTTCTTCCCTCTAACACTTGTTTTCTTTACCATCTTTCTCTTCCTATCCCCAGATCAATTAAATTTTCTTTTTTCTATGAAATTAAACTTGGGTTATAGTAAAAGAATCATCTCCCTTTCACTGAAACTGCAAATGTCTTTTCAACCCTTACTTCTCTCTCTCTCTTCCCCCTTTAACAACTCCTGTGAGTTCCAGTGTGCTCCTTTCACCCTTATTAGGTGACATTACAGATGGTTCTGCTTCGGTGTAGTGAAAGTGTAAGCTTTTCTGCTGATTTACAGCTGAATAATACATATATTGCTTACAATACTACAGTTTTATATGTGACATCAAACTGCTTTTGGTTCCTCAGATGTCTCTTCAAAAAGTGAACTAGAGCACACTTTCTATATTGAACGAAAGGGTAACACAAATCAGTAGAATGACAATTAAGAAGCAATTGAGGATTACCTTCCTGTACACACATAAGAGTGGTCAGGTTTAGAGCTGAGAGAAAATTCAGGGAATTTCCAAGAAACTGGGAATCAGAAGAGCATTGGTCATGCGATGCCCTAGTTCAGCTTTGGAGAATTACAAGTTCCTTCCTTTTGTGGATGTGTCTTGCAATGGAATATATGTCACTTTTGGTTGCTGACTTCATCTGGTGCCTTCCAGGCTTTCCCTACCAAGATTTCTCTGGTTAGGGAGCTCTGTCTGCTTTCAACACTTTTTCAGTTAAAAGAGTTGGAGCGTAAGGTGCAAAATTCTTTGGAAATGTTTCCCTTTGTTAAGAAAGGTACCAAGAAGTCTCACCTGCCAGAAAAACAAGTTACAAATTTGCAACATCAGGTTTCAGTAATAATCCCTTTTCCATTCTCTAACTAATTCTGTCTAAATCTCAGGCCTTTTGCTTGTCTGACTTTGAGATGCTTCAGATATAGATCATGCAGAAGAAACTCCCAAACACAGAATATCTGAAGGTAGTAGGCAATGCAGCAAGGCTGTCAGACTTGTTAAGACAGATTCAACGTTGATTCAGTGTATTCTTTGAGGGGGGCCCAAGAGCAGGCTTTCATCCAAACCTATTGAATTCTGGTTCAATTTGACATTTAGGCTGAGGTTTGGACATGTTCTTGTTTTTTTGGGAGTGATTCATCCAAAACTTTAAGTTATCCAGGAAAAAATGTGGGATTAAATTAATCCTAGATGTTAGTATTTAAAAAGGAAAAAACATGTTTAATATGATCTGAATGGCAGTAAAAACCTGAAGCCACAGAAAAATGATACATGTATGGGAACAATAGCATAAATTACTAAGATCAGTGCATCTTAAATACCAAAATGTATCCAGAAACAGCCTCCAGGAGAGGGATCCTATATTGCATAGAACTGGCTAAGAAAGTAACTCAAACTTTGCCAGCACCAGGACAAAGCAGGAGTAAGAGGTGCTTCACCAGACATGTATGAAATTAGCCCCACTAATCCATCTGGGTACTCCATAACAGATGCTTTTAGTTGCACACACAGTACAGGCAGGCATGGAGACCCAATTCCCATTTACTCCTCTACACCCAGCCTCCAGTAACTTACACAGCAAAAAAAACTGCTGCACTTTCTTGCCAAGACCCAAGACTCTGGGATTTTAATCTGGGAGGGAGGGAAGGAAGAGAAACAAAGGGAAGCCTGCAGCTGGTTTGGGTCTCGGGTGGGAAAAAAAAAATGAGAAGCCATAAACTATTTTACTCTTCAAGAGAAGATGGGCTCAGGAGTTTGGAAAAAGATTTCTGATTGCATTGGAAAAATTAAAATGATGATAACAAAATAAGTTTCAGAAATGGAAAATGGTCTGGAAAAGGAGCCTCCATATCTGCATATCTAATCTGCTTTTCTTCAGCTGTCTAACCAAATGGTGATTCTGTACTGTAGGTTCCAATTAGCAAAATCATAAGGAAGGATTGGGTGCCAAAACATTTATTTTCACAGTGAAAGGCACATTAAGTGTTGAAAAAATCATCGGTTTTGTTGATGTTTACATTGTGAATAGTTAAGCTGTAGTAAAGTCTTAAGCGATCATTTTTGTTATGAAAAGCCATGACAGGACATTTGTATTTTGAAAGCATCTGAGTTTATCAGATTATGATTTTTAGCATATTTGTGGTCTTTCCCTAGAGCATATTGTTTGTGTGTGCATGTGCAGCTCAAGCGTTCCTATCCTGTTAGCCAAAGTGTGTATGGAAGGAGGTTTCTAACTGGAGCTATCCCTCTGTACATCATACACTGGGTCCTTCTCTCCCCAGCTGAGCCCCACAAGCCACAGAAGCCCATGCTGGGAGCTGCACTTCTCCCAGCCTAGACCAACAATATAAGGGAGCCTTGAAATCCACCTTGCAGGAGTTCAAAACCAGCTTGGTTTACCTTCCCACCAAGCTCTCCCCATCTGTTTGTCTAAATGCACTTGCTTCGATTCACTCTGACTTCCGTTGTTTTAAAGATACATAGAGTTAGGAAAAAACAAAAGAGGCCTGATCTGACCACACTAGAGCTTGTGGAAAGCATTCAAGGATTCAGCAAGTCAATGCAGCATAGCAAAGCATGCACTAAAGAGCTCTGGGCAGTCCTAAAGCACAAAGATGACATCTTTTCCTCCATGTGCTCTCACCGTATTTGTCCCCTCAACAGACTGCCTGAAATGGGGGACCGACACTCACCAGGCTCAAAATCCTGGTCCCATATGAGATTAAGAAAGTCACTGTCATATTGCCACCAGGTGCATGTGTCTGGGGGAAGGAAGCTGCGATCAGTCACCGGACAGGGGGAACCAGACTCGCAGGGCAAGCTGAGGACCATGCATCCCCCAGTGTAACTTGCCTCAAATCCCTTTTCCTCTCAAAGTAATACACTACTGTAAAATAGGACTTTTACCCAGAAAGATTACTAAGCACCGCAGGCTGACAACGCACAGGGACAAAGCCCAGCTGCTGCGCAGACCTCTCGCGAAGGAATGCATTTCCGTGAACATTTGTGCGCGCACCCAGTGCATCTTCAAAACAGAGGGTATAACCAAAACAGGCCCCTTCTTCCAACCTGTCAAGTCACGCACATTCAACATGCAACTCTCTGATCAGATTTGCTCTTTGGGCTTCCCCCCGTTGGCCCCAAATCATACATATTCCCAGCCGACTGCCATAACTGCTTTCTTCCCCACTGCAAACATGTGCATCAATAGAAACTGCCCAGCAGACCGCAGAGCACCCAGTATATCAGGTCACTGAGTGGGAGAGAGGCAAGACCTAAGCAGGACTCCATATTCATGGAGGTCTGGTAAAAGGCGAGTTCTCCACTTGTAGTCAAGGGCCAGAGTCCCTTTCTGTGCTACACCCCTTGCCAAGCACACATCCCCTTCACCACACAATCCTCGTAGGAACTGGGGAGCATCCATGTCTCTGGGTCTGTCTCACTCCAGAGGAACACAGGTCCACAGTCTCCTGGCTGTGGCATTCCACAGGGAGTGAAGAACAGTGTTTCCAACCCTGCTCCAACACCCTTTTATTCACCTCCATGAAATGAAAGCAGGACTGATTTTATTGCCAAAGTATACCATTTCAGTATTTCTAAAGGATAGGAGAGGACAGATTTAAGCTTTAGCACACCACACTTAGTACCAGTTGAGAAGGTGATTTTACTGCCTTATGCCCAAATGAAACAGGTGAGAAGACACTTAGTATTTCCCTTCTTGTACAGGAATAAATACTTGTCATAACAGGTCCATTTCTATAGTCTGTAGGCATCCAGCCTATAGACAAGCTCAGCTCAGCAAAATCTGTATCACTTTATGGATATGGTTAAAAAACAGAACTTCTTTATTTAGATGAGCATGGCTCAAGACTAAATTCCTCTGAAGTGAATTTACTGCCAGCATGAAACTCAGGTCAGCAAGTGAAGAATCAGACCTTAAGGTCTGAACAGTTACCCTACATGATCAAGAAAAGGAATCCCTGTTCCCATATCGGAAATCCATGTTCAAATACATCATCATCCAAACCTTGTCCAGAGGTCAGTTCTCTGCCCCACACTTTCCGTATTCACTCCAGACTGGGCACAGCAGGAGCACTGAGAACATACCGGGTCTCCACTCCACTCTATTATCCCAGGCGTAAGACAGCACAGGTACTTTCCCGCTCTCACACCTGCGTGCTCTAAGGCAGTTATTCAAAAAGGTCGTTGGCTATTTATTTGGGAAGTTTGGCTCCATTTTTCTTTAGACCCTTATGTCAGGACTGCTCCCAGCAGAGTTCTCTGATTCACTAGTTTTAAGTACTACCAGGACACAAGCAACAGCTATTTAGAAACTCTGATTGTATCACCCTTAGACATTTAGGCAGCTAATGATCTGCATTGCCTCTTCTTTTGCAGCATATCATCATGACAAGACCCAGACTCACAGATCCAGGTGAACAAAACCAAGATTACCTCAGAAAGATATGTGCCCCAAAGCCTGTACATGGGGGTGCATCCCCTTCTCTCCAAGAGAATCTTGGTGGTTAAGTACACATACAAATAACAGTCTTGAGGGCTAGAGCATGAAAAATGAATTTGCAGGTGTTTACACATGTAAAGCTGTGCACACAAAAAGGAGACCGTGATGAGACCCTTTTGCAAATCAGATCTTTATGCAGTGTAAGCTGAGAAGTAGCAAGGGGCAGGTTTATTTCCTGTGAACTAGTGAAGACACATGGAGGGAGCTGGGAGGCGGGGGGGGCATACACTCAGTACTGGCTTCCAGAGATTGAATTAAAGTTAAATTGATATCATTTCCAAAATTCCTCAATATGTCACTAGCATCATGGACCCTGGGAAGTGCCTAAACACAGCTGTCCCACTATTTTTTGTTTCCTTGACAAATCAAAAAGTTGTTTTTCTCCTTTGTAATTCAGCCAGTATTGGGTTGTGTCCATCCCAAAAATCAAACAACTACTTTCTTCCAACTTAACTGATTTTGACTTCTCCCCCCCGTCCCCCTTTTATTTAAAGATTGGAAAGAAAATATAATTTCCAAATGTACTATTTCTTTTGACCTAAGTTCCATTTGGCCTGTTTCTCCCTTGCCCACACACATCCAATATTCTGAATTTGCTGTGAATTTACTATTTACTCACACACAGTCCCTCTATTTTTAAAAGATATTGTAAAATCAGAGCGTGCAAAGACAAAGCTGCTGTAAGTGAGGGAATACAGGGGGTAGGGCCTTCCATAAGGTTGGAAGTTGAAGCAGTTGGACATTTCAGACAAGAAGCAACTAGAGGCGTCACACAGAATAAAGGTTATGGAGTGAGGTATGTAGAAGATGGTTACAACAGCTATTTTTCCTTATCTAAATTTAAAACCAAGAGGTTTGTTCAAATTGGTTGGCACCTGAAAAATTCAAAATCATGCAACAGAAACACTGTCATGCAGTATATCATTAGACCAAGGAATTATATGCTGCAGGAAGTAAGAATAAAAACTGAGAAATATTCAAACAGAATAGGGTAGCTGGATATATACAGGTGGCTATACAGTTAGCACTGACAACTAATTTCAGAAAGTTATTAAATCACATCCCATAAGGTTTAAGACAAATTCCAGCTTAAAAGGAAGAGAACTTGATGAAACACATTATTCCACAGTCTGTCTCAAAGTTCTTACCAAAAGCAGTAGTCAACTATCCTAAACTGGAACAAAAATCAAATTATGATCATTAATTGAGAAGAAAAAAAACACGGGAGGACAGGAGAAAATTTTGCCTTTTGTGCCAAATTCGAGACATAATCCTGTTGAGTCTTTGCTTATCTTGTATATCTCTACTAATGACACCTTTTTTTTCATTGCATCTCATCACATGGAAAAGACTCCATTTTGGAATGACACATTAAAGAACTTCAGGGACTATGAAAGAGTTGAAGAGGAAAAACCAAGCCAAAATCCTGTCCAAGAAATACTTCACACTCACCTGCAATGGGGTGAACAGCACAGCTGGTGAAGCTGAAGATTTTGGTAGCATAGATCTTCACATGACAGTCCTGTTGAAGAGTTTATATGAATGAAAAAATCCCATTTCTCGTGGATCATCTCTGTTGGAAACTATCTGAAGAACATTAAGGTTGCAAGGCACACATGCAGAGAAAGTGCAGTAGGGATCAGTGGAGAAAGGAACGGATGGAGGAAGAATTAAGCAAAGCACAGTCTTACCACTGACCTTCAAAATGGCCAGCTCTCTGAAACTGAGGAAACTGTAAGATAACCTAATGGAAAGGAAAGATTTAGGCAGAAATTGCAACTGAAAATTGAAATTCCCAGAGACATAATTAGTAAGTGAGTTCAATTGATTAGGAGGACAACTATTTTGCCAATTGAAAAAAGGTTGATGGATTTAGAGAGGAAGAAGAGGAAAAAGGTAGGTTTTTCTGGTTCAAACCGAAGGATTAAAAATACTGCATAAAGATCCGGGATGCAGATTGTTTTTAAAATATGTTGGAAATTTAAAAGGATGCAGGAAAGAGCCACAGAAACATTTTAAGGACTGCAGAAAATGCTTAGACATTAAAGGCTAAATCTGTTTAATTTATTAAAGTGGAATATACTGGTATCTTCATATAAAAAGTATTAAATCCTAAAGGACTTCTTTGAACCAATACTAAAAGTTATAAGTAGTAACTTGCTAGTAAAGCCAAGCAAATGCAGATAAAATAAAACAGTATTGTTTTGTGAACTGTGAATTTGATTAGCCATGGTAGCAACTACAAAAAGAACTGGAAAAATTTTCATCATTTCAAATCAAGACTGTTTGGGGAAGATATATGGTTCTAGTAAAAACAAGCAATAGGGATCGATGCCTGTGTATTGTTTCAGTCAAGTTGTCTTCTTGCTGAATACAGGCAGTTAGACCAGATCATATCATAATCTCTCCTGGCCCTTAATACTCTGCATCTTGTGCCTGCAGTTCTGGTTGCATGTTCTAAAGACCCCAAAACAGATCTTCCATGTAGTCATACTTACGCCTAAGACTAGTCTACATTTTACTAAACTTTCTTCCCCCTTTCTTGCAACTGGCAGACAAAATATTACCATTTTCCACTGTCCACTCAAACATTGCTTTACTCTTTGTATGCAGCTCTTTACTGTGTAAATAGTACTACCACATGTTTTACATCTTCTCCCTCTGGAAACAAAGCTGCAAGTCCACCAGTATCTTTCAGGGCTGATATTTGTGTAAGCTAGCACTGAATTCCAAGCACTGTGCATTAAAATATGCGGTTCACCAAGTAACCTCAGCATTTCCAGTTTTGCATATTAATTTTCTCTCTAAAACAGCCACGTTCTAATATTATGTTTCATAGGGTGCTTCATTTCAGAAACCCTGAGTGATGCTCAGTAGCACCTGGGAGAAGGCCAGCTGTTCTCATCCAAGTTCATTCACTAAACTTTAGTAGAAAGGTCATGCTATTCAAAGGAAAGCTATACCACAAGAGTTATTTTTGCAGCTCACAGAAAGGGTTTCACCAAGATCCATACTATAGTGTTGCATACTGCTCGTCTTCCTCACACTTACTTGCCCTGTCAGTTAATACATCGTTCGCACACGACGTTTTCAGCTGGTTTAATTTGTACCCCCACAACGAATTAGAAATGCAAATCTGAATGCTCTTGTTTCTAATTACACTGTCAGCGCCAGCAGACAAAGAATTACGGCTGTAGGTGCTCAGATTTATACCACTGTTGAAAGAAGCAAAATTGAGTGAATTGAATGAAACACCTTAGAAAACAAGTACCAAGCTATGGAAAGTACAACCAGAGACACTAATCTACAGAACTGCAGCAGAACAGCAAAGTCTATGGCATGTGTCATTAAGGATGTACAAGTGTCCTTCACAGGATTTGCAATGTATATATTAAGAAGCTAGAAGGATTTAACAAAATTGCTGTACTGACAACCTTAAAGCTAACTGCATATATTTTGACATCATCTATGGTATGGCAGGATACCACCACAAAGAGGTGCATTCCAGACAGCTCATGCCAGTGTTTTGAGTAAGATATGATTTATATTTACTTTTGTTTTGTATTTTTACTAAGGGATAAATAGCAAAATAAAACATGTCACATTTTGTTTATTCTTTTTTGGCCTTCCCAGCCAAGCATGCTCTCAGTCTGCAAACATTTAACATTTTCAGCATCAGTGCTTTACCACAGAAGACATCTGAAGGTTATCCTCTTCCCTTTACTCTAATAAATTATATAACTCAAAGGTTGATCAAAGCACTCTCTCAACTTGAGCAAAGTAATGAAAGAAAAGTTTAAATTAAAATCATTTAAATTTCCTCAGTATTGAAAATGTGGCTATGCACAGCAGAGAGAGGAGGGTTGGGGTTTTTTGTTGCTGATTTTTTTTATTTTTTTTTTTTTATTTTTAAACAGACATAATCAAATCTTCTTTTAAAGTTGCAATTAATTCCTAGCTGGGAGAGGGTACAACCCATATGGAATTAAATTTCTCTTTGGAAATCATGTGTTTGCATTCCTCCTATATGATGATTTTTACCACACCAGAAACTTCCTAATTAATTGCAACCTACTTCACTATACTGAAACAGATGTAAATAAGAACTTTTTCTAGTCACTCACTCTGTGTGTATGTAAAGGAGGGCACTAGAGGGTTTGCACACCTACAGACTAAACTGCATTTCACCACCTCCTATCAGCAGCTTTTTCCAGTTGAATGAAGGACAGAAGCAAGATTTCCAAAAAATTTCACTCATTGCTACTCTCATTCTGCTCCAAGGGAAGTCAATGCTTAGACAAAGCTCATTGAACATCCCACCTGAAGCAATTGACTCGTAACAGAAAATGGCTCTAAAGGGATGAAACGCAAAACATGACTTGAAAAAGTCACCCTTGCTGTGTTGTGCTTCAGAGTCAGGGGGATATTATCAAAACCTGAGCATTTGGGAAAATCTGCCAAGTAGTTGAGCTTGGTTTTAAGTAGAAAAAGGCTGGCAGGATCACAGGAGAGCTTAAATTATTGGAGAACTTAAAAGTGAGAAAAAGCTAAAGCAGTAAAACCCAATGAAAACAAAATACTGGAGAATGAAACATGCCCAGGAGAGGCAAACTTGGCCTAATGCCAATCACTATCAGCTTGAAAGATGGTACTTATTACGGATAGAGTTTCATACTCAAGAGATTGTTTTGGAGTAAGCCGTGGAATCAGGAAGAGGGTAGCTCAGATGGTGGCTGCCACCAGTGGAAAACTCACAATAGGCTTGCTAACAAAGATCTCTGAAAATAATAAAAGACTAAATAGGAAATTGCAATATTCTCCCAGTCTAGCTCTATCTTAGCATCTATTTTTCTATCTAGAAGTCATCAGCTGTAAATTAATTCCATTGCCCCAACAGGACTTTCTCTGGGGTTGGAGGCCTTCAGCCTCCATAATAAAGAAGAGCTGGTCTTTTGAAGCCAAACGATCTCTGCTTTCACTGCATAATCACTGAGGTAGCACCCTTAGTTTATGCAGTACCATAAAAAGTGAACCATGACTTGCAACATCATAGACTTTAATGCAGTGCAACCCCAAAAGGAAAGAAACCTCCTGTTACACAGCCTACGGCACTTCTGAAAGGAACATTATTAGGTTAGGAAAATTCAGTCAATGTGATTGGTATGAATATCTGATTTTTAGATCTCTTAAGGCACTGGATCAGGATTTGGGAAACCTGCATTTAATTTCTGTCTCTGCCAGAGACTTCCTGTGTGACCTTGGGAACATCACTCCACTTTTGGGGGCCTCTTTGATTGCTCATAGGCAAAACACGGACAATAATATTTTTCCACTTTGCCATATCTAGACCAGTTGTAAATTCATACCTCAGCTGTGTCAGTCACTGCCACAGCACCTCACACCAGGTTGTCTCTGGCTCCATGGAATATCAATCTGAACACTAAAACTTGGTTTAACATCCATTGTTTCAAAAAAATTCTAGCTTTTTAAAACTTCTTCATTACTTCAGGAAGGGGATGTCTGTCCTACAGTGATTCAAAACCTTGCAGGGGAATGTGTCTCCATGGATTTTGTATGTTTTAAGTGGGCGGGTCTGCAGACCAAGGAAAGAGAGAGCTGCTTTCCTAACACCAAAACCACTTCACCACACAACCTTTTCCTACTTAGCTCCCCAAAACTATTTTTGTTTCATCATCTGCAGGGAATGGGAACAGGAACATGTCTGTTCCTGTTCCTTATGTCTGGGAACAGGAAGACATAAACTAAAATTCCTTTTGATAATAAAATCATAAAATGGTGAAAAATAGGCTTTTCAGTTGAGTACCTTGCCTTGGCTTTCATTTAGTTCCTTCTCTCACTGAGTATATTTAGGACTCTTAAGGGCTACTCCAGTGCCTTGGGATTCATACTCAAGGTGTCTCCTCACAATGCGATAGTCTCTCACTTTCAACCATCCACACATCCCATTCTTCTTCATCTGTGTCAGAGGCTGTATGAACTTAACAGCAGTGTCTTCAAAAAAACAACAACAACGACAAAAACCCAAACCACACCATGTTTAAGAACATCCAACTGTTCCACATCTGCACTGTACTTAGCCAGACTGAAAATGTGTTCTGAGTAAGTGATGGAAACAGGTCAGTGTAAATACTTGGCAACAACAACAGACATGGCAGTGTCCCGCTTTTTATTTCAAAAGCTAGTACATAGCCTCTGTAATGGAAAAAAGAAAAAATCTCTGAGGACAAGGTGATTTGCTCCAGATAGACATTCAGCATGCCTGTTTTGATGTTCAGCCCTAGAAATCTTTTATTATGTAAACTTGCCTCCCCAGAGGTAGGGGTTATATTTCTTCATTTATTTGATGATCAGAAAGGTCAAATATACTTAATTTCTTCAATGACACTAGAGCTAATGTCCTATCATTAGCATTTTCAGCTGCTGTCACTGAAGCCAAGCACTTTAACAGGGCAGTTATTCCTCTCTTCCCCATCCCTTTTCTTTTAGGATGCTCTCGAAAAATTACATCAAGCAAAGTTATCAGTGTGATCATCTTTGACTTGTACTTGGAAGGAACCTAGCTTATTTTTCACACATAAAACCTACCCAGCTTGTTTAGGCGCTCAGGACAGAGAGAGCAAAAACAGATAGAGGCATTTTGCTTTTGGAAGCAACCCTTAACAATGTATAACTTCATGGTAGTAGGGGGATATGGTTTCAATTCTAACCTGGATCAGACTCTAAATATTCTGACATGGATCAAGCAGAATTGCCAAAACATATTCTTCCCTTTCAAAACATTCCATTGGCTCTGGCCTCATTAGGCAGTTTAAACGCTATTTCATTTAAAAAAATTAAAAATACAGTGTTAAAAGGTTACATTGAAACGGCAAAAAGATGTGGAGCAGTACTACAATGGCACTTTAATTATTCTACTTTTGCACTCTTTGGGGCACCATAGTGTTAGCCATCAGATTAAAATTAGGCATTGCCCAAATGAATAGCTGTTACACTTACCAGGTTCATTTCTACTAGTTATTCTGGAATTACTAAAATTAAAACCATTGTTTTCTCTTATGTGGCAGGTTAAGGCAGCTTGCTATGAACACCACTATGAGAAATGCTTCAAGAACCACAGCTGGCCCTGCTTCAGAGTAGGATTGGACCAGATGACTTTCAGAGATCCCTTTCAACCTAAATTACTCTACAACATCCTTAAATGTCTTTTTCCACTTCTTTTTCAAATTCATTTCCCAAGCATTTTCTTGCTTGCATTGACAAATACATTAGATTACATCACACACAGTTTCTACTGGCCACACAAGTTGCTCAGTCACATTTTTTAATCAACTCTATGGCAGCATTCATCATTTAGCATCACTGTGGTTCTTCCACTGTCACAACTTATCTTTTTATTTGGTTACTAAAGCAACCCATCCAAATGCTATAAAAAAAAGGCATGTTTATACTTCCTTTAAACAACAAAGATGTTACCAGAGTGTTCTGGGGTAATAATACAACTTACGTAAGTTACCACCTTACCCAAACTTTCATCCACTTCCCTATAACAAGATTTTCAGACTTACAAATTTCCCATTTGCCTTTTTGCAGAGCAAAGAAGGAAAAAGGACCTTACTAAGGTCAATACCACCATGAACCCATCATATTTCTAATCTCCTACTTTCTTCTCCCATGCGAAGGGACATTTCAGCGCAGTCCTGGTCTGACTATCTTGGTACTCCATAGTTCTCAGGATGAAATCCTAAATTCACCTGTGTTTGCCATTTACCTCAATAAGAATAGCAGTGCCACACTGCAGTCATTTAGACCAAAGGATGGAGGTAAAAAGGCACAGGAAAATGGAAACCAAAAGAACTTACTTACCAGTGGTAGATTCCCCTACTCACACACCTACCTGCAGGTAAATTGCTCATGTAACTATACCAGTTCATGCCCCTGATTCGTAACATCCCTTACAGGATGCTCTGAAGAAACCACACTGTTACAGAATTAGAGAGAAGGTCATCTTATAGACTGCAACTTTTTTTTTTTCTTTTTTTTTAAGAAAATCAGAGTAAGTGGAAGTAGATTACTAATCAGCTTTCACTGTGGAAGCCTACAAGATATTATGTAAAATATTATGCACATCATCTTAGTAAATACCCCATAAAACAGTAAATAGCAAAATGATGACATAATGTATCTACTTCAAGACCAGCTTTACACTCATTATTATGATTCAGAAAGGTCTTGGAGCACTTGTAGAACATTCCCCCAAACATCAGCTGAACAGTGAAAGCGTGAGCTAAACTTGACAAATTATTAGAAAATTACTAGCAAACAAACAAAAGACCATGGTATAAGCTCAAGGTACACTTGTTGAGAAAGCATGCAGGGTACACCACAGGGAAAATCATTTCATATTTACACTGTTTCTTATAATTCTGCCTATCTGCAGCTCAGCAAACTCAGAGACATCGCAAGGCGCCAAATGTAGACCACAACGCCCATCCTTAGGTTTACTTAAGGGTCCAAAGAGTTCAACCACCAGAGGAATAAGATATTTCTGACTTATTTTAGCCAGAACTCTTCATGTCACACCTTGCAATTTGTAACGATGACCTTGACAAGTAGCAGAATTTATTGTTTCCTTGAACTGCTTGTAGCCCAACACATCAAGCTAATCCCATAGCTACGCAATATTCAATCACAACAGTCACAGTTGCATGTTGAGATAAATGCACAGATAGTAAATGAACAGATTAAAAGTTGTGACAAAAAAAAAAAAAAATTGGCCTTTGCATAACAACACAGGTTTAAAAGAAAAAGCAAAGAAAAATTCTTAGCTTTATTATACTTAATTTTATATGACTATTATACCAACTTAAAAAAAAAAAAAATCACTAGAGTGGCCTAGGCCAGCAGTACCAATTCATCTAGTTAAATGACACCAAGATATGCTGTTCATACCACTAATGAGGATTAGCATGATGATAGTATTCTAAAGATAGCATTGTTAAATAAGCCAAATATACCCCAGGAATCAAGCTCAATATATAATGCCAATCTATGCCTATCAATTAGGATGACACATAGACTGCTAAAAATATACAAATCCGTAACGATCATTGGTCCTCTGAACCCAGTCCAGCTCTCTAAACCTACAGGCTATGGATACAGGCTGAGAGAGGTGGCTTGTAAAGTCCAACAGTATTTGTAGTCAGCAGGGCTCAGCTAGCACAGTCTGCCTGGAGCACAATACTCTTTCATTATCTGTATCTCCGTAAGGCACTCTGATCTACTGAATAGCTGTAGACAGCAAATGTATTATTAGTTTTTCACATAATTTAAAATTTATAATTGCAAAACACTTAAACAATATCAACCCTCTAAACCAGCCTTTACAAGCAAAGGAAGCTCTGGGAAACTAGATTAACAAGGTTCTCCTGAGCAGCCATTTGCAACAGAATGTTTCCTACAGAGAAACTCATCCTGAGCTGCACAGGCAACACTGAAACACCTCAGGAGCACACACCACAGCCTTGAACTACACATTAGCGAAGTTGTCTTTGTAACAGACACAACTTGATGAGTTGCTTGTCAAAGATGAAGGAGACAGAGGCAAAGGAAATGAGAGGAAAAGAGAAATAAGATTACGTAAGGATTCAATCAAGCAAAACAACTTGAAAAAAAACCAAACCATAGTACTTCGATGCTTTCTAAAATATTCAGTCTTCCAGTCATTATGCAGGCAGACGGTAAAAAAAAAATTGTGTTTATAGAAGTCTGATTCAGTTTGTTAGTAATGTGGGTACTACTGACAGTAAACAGTAAAGATGGGAAGTGAGCAGTTAAACTCCCTTGTGATTGCTACCAGTATTCTGTTTCCCTCCAAAAACCAGCAGAGTGACCAGTTCTAGTGAGAACACCATAAAACAGATAAAAGCCATGGCACACAGCCGCGTGGTAATACCTGGTGTGCCTCCATTGCTGGCATGGGAGGAATTCCCTCCTGGTTTCCATGAATTCCAATGCCGCAGCAACCTTGACAACAGGTCATAAGTGACTGCAAATCAATTGATTCTCCAGATCCCTTTTCATCCTTGCAGGGTTTGAATAGAGATGCCAGGTCTATCTCTAGGATATCCACTCTTCCTCTGACAGACTGCAGTAACTAACTTTGATCTGCCAACCTCGTTTGCAGAATAGAAGCACCTTTGACAACTTCTGTGCTCTCAGGAAAAAGCAAAAGGCAAAGCATCCAAACATACATACAGTTTTTCTCCTTTTCTAGCCTCACAAGCAATGACAACCCTGAAGAAATTGCTCCACAAGGAATGATGAATAACATGGTTCAAAGAAAACTAATCAAGAGTTTCAGCTAAGTAATTGATCACCATCTTTAGCTGGCCACATGCTCAATTTCACCACTTCGGGATCAGATAATACAGCACCTGTCATTGAAAAAAACATCACAACCATCCTTCATAAGCACGTCCAGAAAACAGTTGTGCCCAAACCTATCAGGACTTAGGGTGATTCACAGTTCCAGACACATAGTTTGGACAGCTATTAAATATTTAAGTGTATCTTGTTTTGCTCCACTTCTGGATTTTTTTCTTATTTTTAGGGTGATTCTCCAACATATTGCTGGTTAAGCTTTAAGTTTACCTGATGTCCCCAAATATACCATACATCTTACAATCCCTTGTTATAATGACAACAAAACAAAAGCAAGAAGCCTGATCTTTGTGGCTTCAGGGATCTGTAGAGCCAGCACTAGCTTTTTATCCAAGCCAGTTATACGTATACCAATACAAACCTGAGAAAGTAAGAGCAGCCAGTCCCAACTAAATAAAGGTCTAGCAAGACCAATAGCGAAGTGCAGGACCAGGTAAAAAGGGCATAATAAAAAAAGAGGCTGGAGAGTGGGACCTTTCCCCCATATACCCCGTGCCTTCAACATTTCCAGAAGTACACAACACATTTCATCTCAGCCACCACAGCTAATAGTTACCAGTGTCTCTACCTTTTACTGATGCATCAAACCTCTCTCAAAGCATCCTTTGCATAGTCCCATGGCAAGGAGCTCCGCAACTAAGTCATGCACTGCCTTGCAAAACTGATCCCTTCTGTTTGCTTTTCAGTCTGTTGCCCAGTAATTCTACACGTAACCACTGTGAAGCTTTCATGGCCAAAACTAGAGGCTTACGTGTTAAAATACATTTTTGGCAAAAAGTAATTGCAAACACAAGGTATAGATTTGCTTTAATACATCTGTATTTCCAAATCATTGAGACACTTTCTATTTAAAAGTTATTTTTACATGTACAGAGCATCAGTAAGTACAGTTCTGGAAAATCCAGGTAAATTCAAATGCCTTGTGAAGTGATAGACAGTAGATGCAATACCTGAAACAGTTCTGTAATTCCAATTGGTGAAACTCTTTGCTATGACAAGTACATATTCAACACATTAAGATAATCCTGCCAGGCATGTTTCTTTGCATACAATGAATGAAATCTTGACCATCTGATTTTACTGTAACCCAAAAAGCAGCATTTCTAAAGAGAGCATTACCCTAGCACATTCCCAAAACCAACTCCTACTACAATTATAGTCTGCAAAAGCTCTAAAGAAACAAGGTGCATTACTCCCGGTGTGTTGCATTACTCCCTGTGTGTTGTGTAAACAGACACCTCATGATGGGGGGGAAGGTCACCCACATTTTGACAGTTCTTGAGAAAGAATTCTTTGCACCTGCTTTGTTTGCAGGATATTTTTCTTTTTATTTGTCATACATTAGTATTCCAAAAGATGCACAAATGTAAGTCTGTAGCAGGGATTATGTTGGATATTTAAAAATAAACTGAGGGGCTCAATCTTCAAGTTCTGGAGGCAAATGTGATGGGATTAAATGAATTTTTCTCATCTAAAAGAGTGCTTTCTTCCCTCTAGGAAAGAATAGTAAGAAACTGCATAAATTTTCATGTCACTTAATTCCTTAGATTCTGCTCACTTTTTCTTATATAAAATATAAATGGTGAAGCTACCCCACTTGTTAATTTCAGGTTTGCTCACTAATGATCAGTGGAAAGAACTTCTACAGAGAGCATTTAATGCTTCTATGTCAGGCTGCATGAGGGACATGGACCCCATTGGAGCAGAGATTCTTTTATTTGGAAAGCCAGAACATCCGTTGCCTCAAGCCAGCTGGAAAATGCAGAAGGACAACCACAGAATACTTTCAACAGTAGAATTTTTATTTCTAAGAAAGGTTATTTTGAAATTAACAATGAGTTACAGGGCTGGAATTTAAGTGCCTGGAAATTAAGCAGGCTGCATGAGAGAAAGACTTCAGGTTGGAAGAATTAAGTAATTTTCCTCAATGTGCAGATCTGAGAAGTTATGCATGGCAGAATAACAGTTTTTAAGAACCACTAGAGATGTTGTGAGAAACCCCCCAAACCAAGAAAAACCTTAGCTTCATTGGATACGTCCTAATGTCTAGTAAATTAGCTGAGACAACACTGGCAGCAAAGGTAGGATGCCATTTTGCAGTTGTTAAGAGGTGGAGTAGTTGCACAGTTCTGTAGGACTGTTTAATTAATGTTGAGCCTGAGGAAAACGTTGAGATTTGAGACCATAGCATAAGGCTCATGAAACTGCATATTAGAGAAGATACGGTCAAAATACAGAAATAAAGTGCTTTCTGAACGTTTGCTGCAAATATGTATCAGATTTAAAACCAGCAATCCGTTCCTGCTTCTTAGTGGTGTACAGCGTTGCTGCGGACTGCTGAGTAGCTGTCATGCTATGCAGCCTGGCTGCTTTCCAGTCCTGGGTGAAGCAATCCCCAAAGCATTTGCATGGAAGAAATGATGGGTTCCTTTGATGTGAAGGATCTTGAGCAAATAAAAGGTGGGTTTGGGTTATTCTGGCATTTATATGAATTCTTCATCAATGCCTCTTGCTCACAAGTAAAACCTATGCCAGGTGTCCCAGAAGCTCATCAAAATGTTTAAGTATTGTCTCTGAAGCCCCATGTAGAAAATATCCAGTCTTCACATCTGATGGTATGGTAGCCTTTGCAAAAGCTGAAGGCAATCCCTTCTTCAATAGCTGTTTTCTCTACATTCAGGAATTGTCAGCTGCAAGTATGCTGTGAAAAAGATGGTTTCTTTGATACAACACAAGTGTTTTTTATCGAAATGCATTTGTTGGTTTAACTTTACAGCTTTAGACAGTTTCTGCAAATAATTTTTGATAATTACTTAAATGTTATTTCATATGAAAGTCATTACTACTAAAATCTTCAGTACCCCACCAAGCAAGAAAAAAAAAAAAAAAAGAAATGGGCAAAGTTGTGAGCACAGCTCATGTATTGTTTCTGACTCAAGCGGGGTTGCAAATGCTGGAGACTGTTGGCATTTTGAAATGTCTGGAGACTCCTGCAGTTTTCTAGAATTACATGGTATGGCTCTTGGTGCTCCACAGACACCACAGCTGATTTACTGAAAAAAAATAAGGATGCATTTCTCAAAAATGCATGTAGTATGCTCCATGCCTGATTGAAAACAGGAAATCCTTACACTGATGGCTGCTTAGACAGGCACGCAGAGCCACACGGTCACAGTGGATTTAGAACAGGTATAAATTTTGCACCATAAATGGCATAGCAGAGAGGGCATGATGCATGATGTGCTCCAAATGTTCACTGACCTGAAGTCCATCTCTACTCTGAAATGTACTCTTTTGTAACAAAGGTCCACAAGCGTTAGAGGCTTACAGGAGGAGAGGAATAGCATGTCTGCCATTACGAGCAAGTCTACATCAAAACACGATTCAAGCCGATAATCCAGTAAATCCTTAACCTGACTGGAAAGCGCTCCCAGCCTGTCAGTTTATGTTCCCTTACAATTTACTCCTGGCTGGAAGTGACAGAGGAAAACCCATGCAGTAGTTTTTGAAAACAGGGGGACCTTGCAGCTTTATGTGTAGAAGTGGGTCAGTAGGAAATCGGCAACTTTTTTTAGCATCTGCTACCTTGACCTTCACCAGTAAGGTACCAGGCAGGGACATCCTCAGCTCTCTTTCGTGCTGGCTGATGATTATATTAGCCCTGTCCAGATCCTGGCACCAGTAGGACTGTTTGGGGATTTGAAGATTTGGTCAAGAACAGGTTAAGTATGCTCTCAGCCTCCTCACCCTGCATCTTTGTTTCCACAGATTGGGGTTTTCTGCCCTCCCAGTTTTTTTGTCCCACTTCCATCTGCATCCATGCTGTGTCAAGATGTGCACCACAGCACCTGCCCAAGTGTAAGGGAGAACAACAGCTGAAGTTTGTTGTGAGCTTGCTCTTCTTCAGTGTTGCAGTGCTTCATTTCCTCTCAGGTCCCAGAGTAATGTAACCTTTAAAGGAAGACCTGGAGTTTCATCATTTTTTTTCTAAGGTACTTTTCAAATCTGTTCTGCAATCGGGTTGAAAAATAACCAGTCTAACTAAAAAACAAGCATGAACCCAAAATATTAGAAGTGTCTTTCTACGAATGGTGTATCTCCCAGTTTTGGGGTATGTGATTATTTTATAAGCTGAGAAAAATATATTGGTTCTTAAGACTTTCCCAGAAGTTTAGATCCAAATCCAGAGAAATACTTTGTCTAAGAATGAACCACTGCTTCAGTAAAATGAGTCTTTTGGTAGATGCAGTAATTTCTTAATGTACAAAAATAAAACATTTGAAAGCAGATATAATATTTTACATCTTCCAATGACTAGAAGAATACAGGACAAAAAACAGATGAAGCCTCTTTTTTTTGGTCTGGAATTGCAAAGGTTACAAATACTAAAGCTTTATATAAGCATGTAGATTCCAATCAAAGATAACAAAACTTTCTTTAAGCCAACCACCAAAACCTAGGAAAATTTAGGCTCCCAGCTCCGTGACCAAAACAAATATCAATCAATCTCTTCAGCAGGATCTACAGAGAAGGCAGCACTGGTTACTCAGGCACCATAACAATTTTGGTTCTTGCCAAAATTAGTGCCAGGACACTAAAAAGCTCGTTTTAGCACAGGTTAAGTCTATTAAGTTAAACCTAACTGCTGGAAAATTATGAATGGGATGTCCAAACAGGGTTGGCCTCAACTAATCTGCTTCTCAACCAACTTTAAATTTAACCAGGGCAGCTTTTTTGTTTAGACAAGACATACACACATTTCTGGGATAGCTTAAACATTCTCCAGTAAGTAGCGTTTATGTTTTCAAATGCTGTAGTATAGAGTCTCCTGAAAAACACTGGGGCTGTTAAGTTCCTGTCAAGTGTTTGCAGTATCTTTGCACTTCCTTATTCATATTAGAAAAGGCAAAAAATCATTGGGAAGGTTTTTTGGGGGTTGTTTTTTGTTTGGGTTTTTTTTTTTTCATTTTTAATATACACTTACATAGCCTTACGCTAGTACTCTGAATCAGTTTTCTAGAAAATCTTTGTAAATATTCAGCCACAAAGGAAATTCCAGTGCAGAAAAGAATGACTACATATAAACGCATTTCTGAAGCAAGCAAATAGAAAAAAGGCACAATAAAAATAGTTGTCCAGACCTCAAAATTCTTCCACAGTGTTTGCCTCCCAAGCATTTCAACACCTGAGTTTAAGGCATTTAAACTAATTTCTCCTTGTTGATTTGTGGACAAGGAGACCACCACCACAGCACATCTAGAAAAAATAAGAATAAAAGAAACAATTCCAGCTGAATACCTGCGTTACTCTTCTGAGGTGTCATTGGGGACACAGAAGTGTTCTGTTAAATGAAGGTTACCTTCACCCATACACAAAGCTCCATAATTTTCTCTTCCAAATCCCTTTTTAAAGTTCTTCTCTGCCACAGCCATCACAAAAAAAACCCTCAACTTTGAGGCCACTGGAAGTGCAAATTTTACATCTGTGTCTGCTGTTGTCACTCCTTACATTTTCCTTGCAACCACTGAGACCTGTTGCACCTTTTTTTTTTAATCCATGTCCATGGAGAATCTTGCATGAGAGTCTTAGGCTTCATACAGTGCCATCATTCAGATGAGTAATGCATTTAACCAATGACACTGAAACCAATAGGAAAGAATTTAGAAGCAGGGGAAAAATAAGGAGGGCTAAGGGTGAAAATCAGTCATATACTTCCACAAAAGGCTGGAAAGGTTCCACAAATGTGTGCACCAAGGCTTCTTTGTAAGTGCCATTTCTATGCTGATGTCATCAGAAAGGTTTATCCTAATAAGCATGGCTTTTTAATGGTACCAAGATATACCCTGGTCTTGAAATTAATAAATTCAGTCCAGTTTAATACTTAATACAATGTATTCTATTTAATTGGTGGATAAAGAATGTGCTTTTTAATTATGTACAGAGACAGCCTGGATTTAACAAAAAATAAAGTGTAATCCAGAAACTGGAAATGGTAGGTGACTAATAGCATTTACACTTTCAATAATCATGGTCAAATTTTCTTTGTGTTGAGCTCTAGGATAAACTCGAGAGATGATTACTGTAATTAAGGAACTTACAGATCTCTTTCTTTAGAGACAAGCTATTTGGCAGAGATTTGCAGTCTCTTGAATAAACTCCCTCCAATCCTCTGAAGTTGCTATCTTCTGCTCATTAGGTTCCCAACCAGCATACGCATGCTGCTGATACTTGTGTAAGTCAAAGCCCTAATTGAGCCAAATAGTTCCTGCAAAGAGGGATATTTTCCAGCATCTGAATTCTCCAGACACATGGAGGCACTTCCAGTCCCAGGGGAGGAGGCAAACTCCAGCAAGCTCCAACCCACCAGGCAGTCACTCAAGCATTACACAGCCAACCACTTCAGTTACAGTCCCAACTACATCTAGGTTCATACAAAATCATTTATTTAAGAACTGAGGAGAAAAAATCCAGATTTACACAGGTGTAACTGAAATCAGATTATTGCTTCTCTCCAAGGATGTTCCAACCACCCCAATCCAAGTCATTAGGGGTTTATATGACACAACTGGGTATATTACAGATACGCAAAAGCAGGTTATCCCCTGCTGGGAAAGATGAGTTAGAGACAGCACACAAGCCTGCATTATGAAAGATCTTCCTTACTGTCAACTACATCTCAGATTTCAGCTGGGAATAAGAGCATCTAATCACATGCCGCAGACACTGAAGCAACTGAATACATCTTCAGATATGATGCACTTAACAATCAATCAATGCCTTGGCCAAACAAGTAGTGAAAATACCTCTTTTAGCTCTAATAAGCATCCAAGTCTAAAATGACCTGAGCTCCTGATTAAACCATTACTGACTACAGAAGCCAACCAAACCAGTGGAGGTTTTCAAGTCAGTGATTTGGGTTGCCCAACTTGAAATACCTCAAGAAGCATGATTTTGAGAAGATAGGTGTGGGGGAGGTGCTGAACCTCTCAGACTGTACATACAAAAAATTATCACCAGCCATAGGTGTTAGACTATCCTCAGTGATAAAACATGGAGACAGTAGCTGTTGTCTGCGTTGTTGTTTAACTCTGAAGCCATCACATTTGCAATACACTTGAGAAGACTGGTTCAAGAGGAAAGGAGACATTCAATTACATTAGAATATTTTACGCTGAGTTTATCACAATTAATGCAGTAGGCTCTGAAATTCATTGCCACCAAAAAAAAAAAACCAACCCAACAAAAAAAACAACCACAAAACAACCCACACACTACTATCCAAAGGCAGATCAAATCTAGACACAGATAAGAATATTGAGAGGAGTTAGAGTCACCAAACAAAGAAGACTACTGGAAAGGATAAAAGCTCCTGCTTCAGTTTTAGCTCAATTTCTCATTAGAAGGGATTAGAATGAAATTTTCATAGAAGCCTTTAATTCCTATGGGGTCTACCATCCTCATCTCAAGCATCTGGTATTGTTATCAGAGAAATGGTAGTACATTAGACAGACCACAAGCACAATCCAATATGACAATTACTATAAGTTTTCTTCTGCTTGACAAAAAGTTACACAGTCCATCTGATGCTACTGCCAAAATGCAGTCTTGGAACAAAGTATACACCAAGTATACATTTGTGTATTGACAAAAAGACCGAATATGCTCACTAGCAGCAACAATTAATATTCAATTCAGTAGATGCAAGATTGCCTACCCAGACCACAGTCTATCCCACCGATCCCTTTGGGTGTTCTTTTTTGAGAAGTTATTATGTGAAATATTTCTTTAGATTTCAGTGAAAACAGGCATCGTCACTGGTCTATACAGTTGGGTTAGGAAAAGGCAGAGTTCAAAGTTTTATTTTTCAGATCAATGTGGGCATTTCAGTAGGATTTTGCTGCTCAGTGAGAAAGGGCAAAGGAACAAGCAGATGATTTTCTCCTAAATATCTTTTCTGCTTTTTGTGGAGGAGGGAGTACAGCAGTTGTCTCAGAGCCAAATGAAAGTGGGAACAAGGAATATTTAAATCTTAAAGTTACTGGAAATATGTTATACTTAAAACTCTCCTTTAGCCAAATATAAAAAAAAGGGGCGGGGGGGGGGGGCAGGGGACACGACATGTTGTTGCTCACTGCTTTCTCCAAAACAATCACTTGCTAGTAATACGCTAAAAAAGTGACAAATACTGGTCACATGACCTCTTTAATTGCTCTTCGTCTTCCTGTAGGGATTACCTATTTTATTACTTGTTCTGTCATTTTTTATAATTTAGCAAAAATACAATATAGGCCAAATACATTGTTCTTGGAACAGAGGTTTAAATTCATGCTTAGACCCTGAAGAAACATCACCCAGCATCCCGGATAAACCCTAAGCAAATTCTTTCTTAAAAGCAGAGACATAAGTATCCCAATCACAGCAGATCCATGATGTTAGCGATGGAACTGCTCTCAAGCACTTTGACAGGTGAAATGAGTATCACATGTTAACCAATGTTCCAGTACAGCAGTAGCAATAAACCAATTTTACAAACCAAAATTTAAAAGACAGCCTCTAAACATACCCACTGTATTTCATTCCTGCCACTGTACTTAGAAGAGAAGTGAAATCACTTCCACTGGAAAAAGAAAGAATGGGGTAAAATCCTATCAGTTGTCTCAGACAAGAAGGCATTAGAGAACTTTCTAGCTCCTTTTGCCCTAGAATGTGCTAAACCATGAAAAAAGTAATGGTAGGAGGAACAACAGGAAGACACTATTTTTCAAGCAGAAGAAATACATTACTTGCTTAAACTGTACAGCTCAGTATCTACAATATGAAAAGTCTCTCTTGCTTTTGATACATGTGGAACAGGGGAAGTCATGCAAGAAAACACATTTGTAAACATACTTCAAAATTTCAACCAGTAAGAAACAAACAGAAAGAGAAAACAAAAAAGTTTCAAACATTTTTGAAATGTTGTTATACAAGAATTGTCTTAATAGGTGTAATACCTACAGAATAACTGAAACGTCGTTTTCTCTCACTTAACAGCTGTTTTTCCCTGTTTTCTCTCTACCTATTCAGTGACCAAAAGTATTTCACACTGTTTTGCCTGCATGTCTTATTTTCTGTTAGCTGGCAAGAAGAAAGCCATGTTCTCCCGGCTTTTACCTCTGGTCCCTTCCAAAGTGATACTCAGAGTTCAGTGCTTACCTGCTTCAGAGGAGACCTCAGCAGTATGATGAAGTCACCATAAGCTAAAGCAGAAACACATCCCCAAGCCGAAGAGACTCAGAAAGCAGTCTGTGATGTTAACTTCATTCATTTCAGCAGGTGAAAACTTTGATGCTAATGAAGGCACTTCAAAAACATCAACCTTAGCTTAGTTTTACTGCTAAGCAAAAGAGGCAGGTAAGCTTGAAGACAATCTAGGGTTATGGAAAATGAATTCATTTTTATTTCAGCCACAGGAACCTCTCAGCTATCTATGCTAACTGGCTAAATGTTCTGTTGCTAGCCAGCATGAGAAACTGAGGAAAGCCTGAAACATATTTAGCATAGTCTAAAACTAAAAACATACATAGACACAGTGGATATTTGCTTATTCTTCCCTGCAACAGACAGATTCATTTCTGCATCTGTCTAAAGCACTCTTGGAGGAAAAAAAAAAAGTGTCTGGACAAGTCAGAAAGACATTCCTTCACTCCAGAAAGCGTTCAGCTCTGGAAAGGAGAGAAGAGGAGCCAGGAGAAACTAAAGAAGTACAGCCTTTAGGAAGATACAGCGGAGCTGGAGGGGATATGATTACGTTCCATTTCTTGAAGAAAGGGTTCAGCTTTCTAACATATGGGGAGAAGTGGCTTATGTGGCGGGGAGGGAAAGGAGTAAAAAATCAGAGCTTTTCTCAGTCAATAGGCTGATTCTTGCTCTAAGGCTACCTTTTATGTGCATATTCTGTGGTAATCACCTAAAACTTTAATGTAACATAGACTTTACAAACCTAAAATGTAATTTATGTTTTTTATCTAGGATGATCCATAGGAATGAAATTGATGGCTAACACCATTATTTTTGATACCCATGAAATACTTCAACTGAAAGAAGTGAAAAGGGAGATTTTGTACCCACTAAGCTGATGGAGCTCTCACTGAGAAATGTGAAATTATGCAAATGTAGACTTTAAGAGCAACAGAGGAACTTTTTTCTATTACGCACACACAAGTATGAACAAAAGGTCACATAATGGTTAGCTAAGCTTCACAGCAAACACAGCCTATTTAGGAACCACATAATGGTATATAAAGACTTGACATAAGTTATCAACAGCTACAGCAGTGATGTAAATTTGTGACTTCTGGAATGACTGTTAATTCTTAGCTGATTTAAACAGAAATAAGCTGCTGTTCTTCCTGGATTCAGATGAGATAGGAAATACCAGCACACCTCAGGTAAATAGTGTTTGCTCTAAAAAGAGGACTATTTGTTTCTCGGGTCAAAGCAAGCATAAATATGGCACACCTTAATTAAGCTATCTTTCTCCATAGTTAGTCAGTTATACCCATAGTTTTTAAGAAATTAGTTTCTACTCTTTTTTTTTTTTTTATCACGTCTTTCTGATGAACAACACATGCAGCTTCAGGCCCATGCATATTGAAGTGTTTTTTGTTAACCATTTGCTCACAAGATGAGTTAGAGGACAGCAAAGTTCCACTAATTCTAGTCACAGAATCTGAGAAATTGGAATAAGCAAAAAGAAAAAAACCACTTTATATCACTTCAAGATCAGGACCAGTAGTTCAAAACTCATGAAAAACAGAATTGACATTCTTGTACTTTCAGATTCCTGAAGTATAGTTTTGTATTTTATTAATATTTATTAATAAGACAAGCCACAGAATGGTTCTCTGCTGATGCCAATCATAAAGCAGTTAAAAAATATCAGTAGGTATTAACTTCCAGGGGAATTCCCCAATAAATTTAAAGTTAATATTAACATGACATGCCAATTTCACATCTACCCTATACGCATTTGAGATCACTGAGGCTAGTTCCCATTTCACAACGAAACTTCTTTCACATTGCATTATATCACACTCTTGGTTCAGAGGCTTTACTCCACACAGGGTAGAGGTCTAGAATCACCACTTTTTTTTTCTTTTTTTTTTTTAAGGATTCAGAGAACTTTATATTCTTATAATTGTGGATTTTGTGTGCATCTTAAGATGCAAACATAGTATCTCATTAAGTGTTTTGAGATTTCTGGTTCTCATTACTTTCAAACACAGTCTAGTGCTGGTAGCATATTGACCTTTACAAGTGCCTTGAAATCACAGAGTTTTACTGTCTTTAAATTACTACTAAGATGCATTTCATTTGCAAGAAATCCCAGACTTCATGCTGAAGAGTAAAAATAGCATGATGTCTAATAGAGAGAGGCTGCCCTTAAAACTGCACTATACCTTACATACTGGAACACATTGTGGGATTTATTCATCCAAGTGATCAAGCATGAGCGTAAATGTTTGAGCCAAATGCACAAAATATAAAAAGCTGATCAAGTCTAATGATTAGATTTTTCAAATACTCTGAGCTTTAGATCATTAAAAAAGCTAAAGCCATCTCTGCTAAACAGATGACTAATAAACCACCTGAAGACAAAAAAAAGTTGCTTCTTATGTTCTCGTTTTAACCAATAGGTTTTAAAATATTTTTTCAGTAAACAAAAAAAGGATAACTCTTCTGAACCATGATACAGTGACTTTCTACAGTTTCAGAAATGATACTTTTTTTTTTTCTCCATGAAGTCATGATCTTCCTCTTCTTTTCGCCACAGCAATAAGAACCAACTGTGCAGATTTAGCATGAGGGAGGCCAGGAGATCAAAGGGGAAGTTCATTTGCACCGCTGGTCATCATGACTTACATGTCAGTTTGCAACAGAACATGCGTACTAGTTACATTTTTACCCAATGATAGCTAAATCTCATTGAGCTTTGAGAGAATTTAATTTATGCAAAGGCAATCAAGTATTTGAGATACCTTACATTATCTTTCATTAAAATATACAACACACTATATTATAATAAAATAAATTGACCAGAGTATTTCTCAGCCCTGTAACTCCACTCATTTGGGTAATTCCATTGCCAGTCACAAACATTTCCAAAAAGCTTCCCAGCTAGACCACATTTAAACACTAAAACAACAGATTTAATGCTGTTATAAAAGCACCAGCAGGTAGATAGGATGCAGAAATAGGAATTAGATCAGAAGTCTTTAAGCGTTATAGATACCATTGTAGCCTGTGAATGAGAACAGTGGCTTTCTTGCTTGCTTTCCTCTGAATAGTCTCCTGTCTTTTGCCAGCATTTTGCAACATCACACATGTCCTATGGGCTTTGCCCACTAACCTGAAGTAATCTGTGGTTAGCTGACAGACCGCAGTCCTCCCCTACCCCTTTAGAATGACTGGATTTCATTAAAATTGTACATTCTAATAAAAGGTAAAAATGACTCAAGCTAGTTTCCTGCTAGGCGGTACATTATCTATAAACACATAAAGTGATTTAGCACAGTAAATACTAACGTGCAGAGGCAGCTCCCCCACACTACCCACATGCACAACTGTCAGCTTACTGCTGAAATGACACTTCAGTGCATTGAACTGGTTACATTTGTTTTGATTTTGCCCAACTGCAATTACATCTCCTGTGTTCAATCCAGTGAAACTTTATCCACTGTATCCAAATCTGGATTTCCCTTGTGATTACACCAACACCTAAGCTTTAATGAAAGCTTTTACTAAACCTAAGGCTAATTTTTATGTTGGCCAATGCACTCAAAAGTTACAAGACCGAATCCCTGTAAATCCACCCCAGCACCCTGTCTTTTATTCCAGTGGCTGAAGAACTGATTCTTCAGTGATCGTACACAGATGGGACTCTGGAAAAGGTTGCAAAATTGGTGTCTTTGGCACTTGTATACCAATACCCAAGTTCCAGATATACTTTTAGTGTTACACATATACAATGTTTTATCACAGAGAATGGACCACAGCTTTTTCAATATTGTTGTAAGGGACATTAAGAGGTCATTTTCTGTATCTCTCTCCCAGCATAGTACCAGCCATGTTTTGATCATTCTTGACAGGTACTTACCTAACTTCTTCTTAGTGTTCTCCAAGAACAGACCACACAGTCTCCCAACAGGATATTTCAGTGTTTCATGTCTTCTTTAACATAAGTCACCAAAGCCCTACTTCTAATACATCTTCCTACAGTTCAAGTCCATTACTACTTGTCCATCCAGCTGAAGTCTTACAGTGATGAGAGGGGAGAAAAAAAAAATTATGTCCTTCCTGTTACAGTCCTGTTCAAATCTTTAGCAACAGAACAACACAGCTAAATCACATTTCTCTTGTGACTTACTCAGCACTGGATCTTTCTCTGCAGAAACTCTGCTTACCCCATTGCTTCTCATTCATATTTATGGAGGCAATTACTACTAAGAATCACTCAACCCCATTGAATTTTATCCTATACTTTTCAGATCACTTCACTTCTAATTTACCAAAACATTTTGAATTCTGCCCTCAAACATGACTGCAGCTCACCCCATCTTTGGTTCATTACAGCTTTTAATAAAATAGCCAAGTCACCAGTGAAATCTTCAAACAGAATCAGGATTCAAACAGACCCCGGAGAAAGTCTGTTTGGTAGAGCCTTTCATTTTGGCCACAAATCACTGGTAACTTCTACGGTACAATTGCCCAACTGATTTTGAGCCTACCTTACAATAGTTTCACCTAGGTCACGTATCTTGAATTCATTACAAAAGTGTTGTGTAAGACTGTTTTAAAAGCTTTTCTGAAGCCAGGATACAGAGGGATTTATTGCTTTGCCTCTATCCACAGATATGTTGCCCTGCCATAGAAGGTGGTTACATTAGTTAAACATGATTTGTTCTTGAGATATTTTTGGCTGCTCTTTGTCCTCTATTTGCTAGGTATTTCCAAACTGTACATTAATTTGTTCCAGAATTTTGCCAAAGATTAAAATCAGTCTGACTAGTCTGCAAGGTCCCCTGCTCCTTTCCTTTCACCAACCCCTCTCTATTTTAAAAGATAAGCAAGCATTGTCCTTTTCTTGAGCTTTTTAGTACCTCATCCACCCTCCACAAATTTTAAAGAGATGCTTATTAAACAACTGAATAAATCACTCTATGGTCAAGGACAGGTCCAGATGACATGTGAAAAATCCAAAGCTTACTTTTCTATCCGTGGAGAAACATCACCCCTTTTTCAGGGGTATTAACTACACTGGCTAGCAGTGTGCAATTGCCCCATTCAGTGATAATGGATACAAAACAGTTAAAAATTTCGGCCTTCTCAGCATCCATCCTCAGAGGCACAGACCAGCTTTGTGTATTACATCCCAGAATTTTACTCTCCTGAACCAGAGGCAGAACAGTTCCTCTCAACCAGCAAAATGGAGGAAGAAATCCTTCAAGTTTTCAGACCAGATTGATCACTCAAGAGACACAGCTAACTCGGATAAATGTCCAAACTCAAGGTTGCTTTCTGAATTGATGCTCTTGAGGTTTGCTCATACCAATCATTAGTCACTACCATTTATTAGCTTGCAGATAAACTGAAATAGATCCTGGGAAAGAGACAAAAACATTCTCCCAGGACCTTGGTTATTAATTTTATTTATTAACCAAACTTAAGCTAAGGCAAAATTAATAACTTTCTACATGTGTAGCAGAAACTTGGAGAAGAGAGGGAAGCTTTATAACACTGTGTGAAAGAAGGCCTCTCTCATTTGTATACCTCTGAAGAGGTCAGCTTCTATCATAGGCCTCACAAAGTCAGGACCATAAAGATCAGTGAGCATTAAACACCAGGAGACAGGAGCGAGGCACGCACCAGGCTATTTGGGAGGCATACCAAAGGACTCCACCAGCACAGCCCTCAGAAATGACCCCTGCCACACTGATTCTCAGACCCTAAACAAACAGGCATGCACGAAAAGACATTGAATTTCTCATGTCTGACAGATGGGAAATTTGGAGCTGACTAAACACATGCCCAACCCTATATTCTTAGCCCAGATAGCACTTTATTGACCCCTGGCTGATGGAAATGCCAGAAGAGTATCATCTGAATGTGACCCCTTAATGTAGTCCATGTGTGAAAACCTTAAGAAACTGTTCTCTTTCCAGTGGAGGCCAGGAAATGAATGAAAAACGTCCGCTGAAGTCAAGGGATTTACATTGGCATAAATCTGACACACAGAAAAATTAAGGATCCAAACTCTGTCCTCCAAACTGAGGCCAAAGGGATCCGAGGCAAAGATCTTCTACAGCAGTTTCCATATCCGTAGCCACATCATTCTGTTCAGAAATGTCAAATAGCCAGTGCCATATTAAGTAAAACTAATGAATACAAAATATTGTCCTGAAATAAGAAAAAGATTCCTTTGAGGAACGCAATTATTTTTTTTTTTTTTATGCAGGCCTAAAGGCCTTTCTAACTTAATTAAGTTTTCCAAAAGAGCCTAGGGGCATAAGGTACTGAAATTATATTGAAATTCAATAGGATACTGGCCACTAAATCTTATTTCAAAAATCCTAATGTAAACTAATTATTTGTAAAGAGTGGATCTTCAGAAACGTTTACTTCACTAAATAGATATTCCCAATATGTATGATCTTTGCCAAAACAAATTTGTATTTGCTTCAGCGCAAACACATCTATACACCAACATTTATAGATTACACCACTGTGATTATCAAATAATGTCCATTTTCTGTGCACCCAGTTGAGTTAAAGAATATTAAAATTAATTCTAACTTCCCTTTTGGTTATGGAAGGGCATCCTTTTATTGACATCTTTATTTAGCAAAAATGCTTTGAGATGTATTTGGCAAATAACATTGCTCTTACAGATCTCACTGCTTTAGAAACATGACTTCTCTGAGGAAACACTAGATCTTGTAGCAGAAATATCTTTAAATCTTTTAGATAGCCAGTCCACAGGGAAAGGTTTAAGAAAGGATCAAAGCTTGTCCTTTCAG
>JANHGO010000001.1:77865079-77893014 GCA_024606505.1 Aquila spilogaster | reverse complement strand
TACTAGTAACATGCCAAATGTGCTGCATAGGAGATTTGTGCCTAATCCAGCACAAAACAGGCCCAGTCACATAATGACAGAAAAAAAAGAACAAATGTCAACAGTTTCACACTGGGACTAGATTAAGCAGACCATACTTACTGATTCCTTACACAGGGATTATCTCACTTTTAGTGCTATGAGAAGACAAGCCACACTTCTCCTATGTTATTAACACAGAACTGCACCTCAAAAAAAGACACCAGAGTCCCTGAATCTGCTTCCAGACAGACACCCACGGGCTGCTGTTTATTAAACATCACAAACTGTCCTTTAGACAACAGACGGAAAAACAGGATACTAATAGTAATATGTATCAAAAATGCCCTCTTACTGCTTTAGATCTCAATCCAACTTTCAATGGAATTTGTGGATAGCCTTTAAGAGGATATGACTGACTATTAGACTCCAACTGAATTCCAATTAAATTAAAATAACTGGTGTCTATGGGTTTACCTTCCTACCATGGAAAACTTTCTTTGGCTTAGGACCTAAATCTTGCCAACAGCTAACAAGTGTTAGCCTGATAACTAAAGTGCTCACTGAAGCCAACAAAACTGTACTCACTCTTAAGCATCTACAGGACCAGACATTTGGCACAGAATTGCCTGTCAACTAAGTAATAATAATGTCCAAACAGACTAGGATTTGCTTTATTTTTTTAATCTCCTATCTACAAGCTATATTCACTAAAGCCCCTATGGCACAGGCAGGTGTTTACTGAGATAGCATAGGTATGGGTTTGTGAGATGAAGAATATTGCTTTAAGATGCTTACTGCTTCATCGGGAATACTGAAGCCATGACAGAGACTGCAGAGCCAGTGAAAACATGCTTTGTCATTTCAGATTTGTTAAAAATGTTCAAGGAGTAGCTCTCCCAGCGGACTAGGCAAGATCAGGTGTCATCTGTCTGCACCACTCTTAACTTTACGCTGGATCAGGTATCATCTCTGCTACCGCAGCTGGCATTAGGCTGGTAGCAACAGCACAGCATGTGCTACTCCTGGCTCAACAAGGCACAACTGAGTGCACACACTGATCCAGACCTAATTAGTATTAGCAGAGATCTGGCAGGAAGGGTTGTTGAATCACAAACTAAATTTGCAGCTCCAAGTTGCTCTTTTACAGGTAAACAGGCTTTAAGCAGTTCGCTCTTCCAAATTCAGCCCTGTCCAGTCAGAGCTACCTGGTCTCCGGAAGTTACCACCCCCTTTGTTGTGTCAATTCACCTGCTTGTGAGGCTGGACTCCAAACCAGATCTTTGAAGGAACCTTGGTTTTAAAAGTCAAAACATTAAATGCATGCTGTGTGCATGTTTTACAACCTGGGTCATTTCAGAAACCTAGACAGAAACCTACAAATGGCTCAGTGACAGAACAAGGGCAAGTCATTCCCAATAAAGGCATGCTTTAAGCCAGTTTTGATGGCACTTACAAATAGACATTCTGTAATCGACCTGCCATCTACCCACAGGAAAGTCCAGCCTATTAGGGGTCCCACAACATGGATTAGAATATATAAAGCAAGTTATTAAATCAAATGAAAACTTATTCAGCAAACTGTACCTTCATCCTGAGCACTCTTTTCAACAAGCAGAGGGAAAAGAAGTAAGAAAGAAGAAACTAGAAGGTTATCTTGTACAAGCTCTAAAGCATTAGTAAATCTAAATAATTATATAGTCACTAGCACATAAAAATTAATTTGCTTACTAAGAGCCTGGGCTTATACTCCCTTACTGAGAGCATGAATCACTGCAGTCACGAGAACCCATGCCTTTAAGTTTCTTAGGGCCTTCCTTTAAAACCCATGAAGAAAACAGTACATTGTGCCCACCAGACAACTTTCTTGCATTTCTTCTGCACACACACACCCACCACGGCAGGAACTGAATGGGGAATGCTGAAGGCAGAAGAGGAAGAAAATAACCTAAGTATATGATCAGGAGAGATGATGGGGATGCATCCATCAATCTCTCTATAAAGAAATAATCCACAGATTGCTAGAAGGTACAGCAGACACTATCTCCATGGAGCCCCTCCACTCCATACCAGGCTTAACATTTATTGCTCTCATAGCACGCTCCAGACCTTGTAACTCTGTGGAGCTGCTCTGCTGGAGCTTTCTGCAAATACCCCGTGAAATGCAGTTTCTCAGTGCAGAAGGGGGCCCATGAGGAAAATGCTAGTCAGCATCAAATTCTTTCCACAGCCTATGGACATTTATTAACCCAGCCCTTTTCCTCCCTAGTCTGAGGCCTCAGATTTCCCTAAGCTCCATTTGGACCCCACAGGCAGCAAGAAATGGTGTTTCTGAAGAAGCTGAATATGAAGGTTAGGGAACATCCTAGCATAAATGTTTCCTGCTTTGCAAATCTCATTGAACTACATAACTCCATAGCATTGTCTACAGAGGACATTGAAAAATAAATTTTAAGTTCAAGTTCATGTGACTTTTCTAGCACACTTGCAGTTACTTAAATATTGATTTTTGATCCCATGAAATGTGTTAAGTATGAAATGTCTGGCTTCAAAGCAATGTAACACCATGAACTGCATGCTCAGCTTCAGTAAATTCTAATTCATAATTGCAGCCTATGCCTTACCCAGTTTCAAAGTAGTTACCAAGTCAGAAAACAGTCATTACATTTCATTCAGTAAAAAGAGCACATCCCAAATGAGGTGTCTTTAAAGAAAAGAAACAGGACAACTTGCACTGACAACGTTTATCCTTTGTACTATGCAAAGCTCTCCTGATTCATCACCTATTCATCTGCTGCAGCCGCATCACTGGCCAACATCTGCTTGCATCTTAAATCATAGCCTTACTGTGAACTCTCTCCAGTTATGTTCCCCTGATAAAGTACAAGTCCCATTCTGACATGGTCTACTGGGAGGAGATCTAGGAACTACTGGAGGATTATAGTATAAAGATTCCACAAGTTTTTCTGTCTTAATTGCTATTTTGCCAACTACAGTATTTCTTTTAATTTGTTAAATTTAACTATTTTGTTGGTTTAGGCACTTCAGGTCAGAAAGGTCTGAGAGCAGTACTTTGTTTTAATGCAGAGAAAAACAGTTTCTGCCATTACTCCATTCTGGAGGGAAACAGCTGAAGTTCAGGACACTGGCCTTATTCATAACTTTTTTTTTTTTTTGACCCCAGCTTTCTCCCCCATATACCTAGGCCTACCCCAGGTATCATGCAAAAATCTTGTAAGCAAACACCTGTCAGTCATCAAGAGCATGTCAATCACTAGCTGTAGCTAAGGTAGAAAATTATGACTATAAACAAGTTTTACCTGCTAATATGGAAAACAAACTAGATGGCTAGTTACTGGAAAATACGGGCTAAGGGAGCTAATAGATGTAGTGAACAACAGTATCTTCTAAGCTTTGTAGGCTTGTAGAATTTCACCACCGTTCAGGATTTGAGCCTTTAATCAGTAATTTTAGCATGTGCACGTGAGGTTTTTGACAACTCACACACTTTAAATATGCATGTATGTACCTAGGGATGTGCAAAGAGATTTCCCTGAGAAGAATGATAGGGAACACATGCTCCTGAACCAGAGTACTTAATATTATAAGCCCATAGGATGTTTCTGAAGATACAGTTTGGACATTTATGTCCCAGAGCTACGATGTCTTGACCCAGAAGAGTTTTCCTGAGGAAATCTCACTGTGCCACATATTTGCACCATTCTCTGCTAAACTTATTCCAGGAGAAAGAGAAAGAGCTGCGCCATTTTTCCTGGTTCACTCCTTACTCCCTAAGACACAAACAACAGAGGCAATCCCCACACTTTCCCCAAATGCAATAAGCAAGACCATGTGTGCTTATTTCTGCAGACAGACTCAAACAGGGAAAACGTTCTTTCCTTGAAGGAATACTAACACAATTACATGATGGGCAGGAAGAGCCCCGTGAGTCTTGCAGGAGAATAGGTTTCACTTGTGCTCCAGGTAAAGTTTCCACATAAAAAAAGCCAGGAGGCTTGCAACATTGGAGGCTTGCAACAAAAGGACATCTAGTTGTTGAGCTCTGGTTTATGTTATACATAGTACAATAAATTAAGCCAATGAATGTTTTACAAGTGTGATATTAGTATTCTGTAAGGGATATTTGTCCATTAGAAAATCCTGATACTTAAAATGGATTCAGAGGGACTAATAAATTGGTCCAGTAGGTGTTAATCAATACTATAAATGAATAACCAATGAAAAACTGTCACTAGTATGCCAAAGGGGAAATCATCCAAGAATGAAATCGGTGCAATAATACAAGCGCATTGTATCCTTCAACAAATACATGTAAAGCATACTGGATAGAGACCAATTCCCAGTACAAAACCATGTGCTCCTTTAGACTGCCTCAAAATACCTAATTTTATAAGGGATTTTTTAAGGGATAGATTTTTTTCTAACTGTAAGCACTGATAAGATGAATTCAAAGATGCACTTACACAATGCTTATGCACTGGATATTTTTTTTAAATTTTGTAGGTTTTTTTCCTTTTTAATTATTCCTACAGACAGCTTTTTGCCAGAGCTCTGAACCCTAGAGGAAAATCCCTGGAGATTTACATGAAAAAAGCTGGCTTTCCCTCTTATTTGCCTATTGAACACACACACACAGTGACAGATTGTCAGGATGGGCAAAGCCTATCCTGTTTTAACATCTGAAACATCTGTCCAAGATCCTCAGACAGTCTGCATGCATTTACAAAGCTCTGACTTGAGTCAGGTTAATAATGCTCATTTTAGCTCTCTGCAGCTTACAGTGCTGCCCATAGCTCCTGCAAGACTTGAGCTTGCTGATTTTTGTCACTCAAAATTCCCTCCCAGGTATAAACTACTGGTCTCCCGAGTTCATTTGGCTGTCTACTTTAGGACTTCTGGCAAAAACCCACAGAACACCTGGCCCAAATTTTTATTATCTTTGAAATTAAACTAGGCCCCAAATCTATATATGAAATGCTTGAAGTCAGTGGAATTACTTCCTTTGATGACAGGAGGAAAGCTGGACTACATCCTTCATTTTCTAAGATGGAGGGAACAAATGAACTAACACCTTCTAGGATTATTTCTCTCCTTTGTATTAATCCTTTTTTTCTACCCCATCACCAAAAACCCATTGGCTCATTTGGTTGACCACATCTCCACATTCTCCCATCCAACAGTGCTGAAGGAGTACCTGCTACAAAGCTGGCATGGGTAATTTTGACTCAAAATTGGCAATACTGACACTGAATATTAGGATTATCATCAAAAGACAGGTCAAAAATGCTTAAGATGTCCAGAAAAATTTTACATCTTGCAGTCCACATCCCTTGCAAAACTTGAAAGTTTTATCTTCCATGAAACCTCAATGACTACTTTTTTGCCAACGCTTGGGCAATAAAATCTACATTCAGTAAACCTGATCTTTTAAAGCTTCACACAGCAGTGTTATAGCTGCAGTTGTCAAAACTCACACTTGTCGCAAGAAGCACTGAGAAGTAGCTTGTCAGAAAGGGGACTGCTAGTATACAAAGCACCAGACAAAGGCAGCCTCATGTCTAAAGCTGCTAACCTTGTGATAAGGGACCAATACCCTTCAGAGCAGCACAGTCGTTTTACAGGTACTGATACACAATGCTAATCTCGGCTCCATGAAACCATATCACTGTTCAAGTCAGTGAAAGTTCAAATCTCAAATGATGTTTCCAGAGAAGTTGTGCCTGTACTGTTCTTCATTCAGCAACTGGTATCATATCTCTGCACTGGGGATCTGATGGATTTCTGCCTTATACTGACATATTTATTTTTAAAGCTTATATTCCTTTGGATCAGATAGGTGTGACAGACTATCTACAATCAGGAAACAAAAAATAAAATACAAAATAGTAGAAAGCAACCAATACCGTATGTGTCTGAACTAGGTATACAAGGTAGTTGATGTAAAAACTCCCCACCTTACCCTGTCACTCTGTTTTATGTTATTCCCACTCACCCCCACCACATCTCAAATTATATGGCAAGATCTCTGCTGTAGAGAGCTTGGCCCTAAGTCTAAGCTGTATTTTTATTATGCCTCCCCACAGGAGAAAGATTGTAGCAGCAGGAGTTTTATATTGTATTCACATTCACTCTCCTTTTTCCCTGGGCTGGTCCTAGGCACAATAGTTCACACCTAGCTTCATATGGACTCAGAAAGCTGTTCTGACAGCCAGGAGTTTCTAGCAGGTTGAAACGTTACAGCCTACTCACTTTTGCTCAGGAAAGGGCGCTTACACTGAACAAGAAAGCAGAAGCCTTCCCAGGCAGAAGTGCCATCCCGATGACCTTCTGTCAACAGAGGAGTCTTCCAGTCATGGGTTAAGCCAACACTACGGCTACTTCACACTACCAGGTAGCTAAGCTGGAGACCTGTCTGCCCATCTTTTCTGAAGTCTTGCAAAAGGCTCCATCTCAGAAAAAAAATAAACAGGAGGCCTTTGACAGGCAGCACAAACAGAGTATGTTTTGCCAGTAACGCCATGTAAATCTAGCAACAGATATGATATGTTGACACAGATATAATAATGTGCAGCACGAGCACAAGTGTGCCTAGCCCTCCCACAGGTATCCAGCAAGCTTTTCATACTCAGATCTGCAGCGACTGGACACATATGGCAGGTGCAGGAGGTTTTAAGATTGCTCCTGCATCCCTGCTGCTGCACAGAGATTTGCTGGCTTTATTTCAGGCATTTACCAGACTCTGCAAGCCCTTTTAGGCTTGGAATTGATAACTACTAGATTGCACACAAGAAGATGCTCATTAGACTTGACATTAAGGGAACTGTTGGCATTCCATGTTTTTAAAATTCTGTTCTTTCCTATTTCTGGATTTAGGAATAAAATTTAAGGCACACATTTTTGCAAACATTGGAGATTATGTCTTCAAAAAAACCCATACTATAGCAATAACCACACACTCACAGGACACTCAAAACGGTGGGAAAAATTCTTCAAGCCAATACAGATATTCAAGTATTATGCAGGCTAAAAACATGTTATATTTAATGTTCCCCTCCAATGCAACTGAAGTTTATTTTTTTTATTAGCACTCTACAGAGAACTGCCCCAGTCCCATCAAAGGTGATTGTTATGGTTCCCATATCAACAGTTACTTTAATTAAAATTTTGCCTCGCAACAAACTATACAATAATGAATGAGACTCTCGGTGCATTAAAGAAAAAAAGAGCTAGAATATCCTCATCTATATGTTTCCACGAGACTAATACCTATCAATCTGCTACTAAACTAGCAAATATTATCTACACATGCACCTTCTCTTTACTGGAGCTTTGTTAATTTTTAATAAAATTCCTCTACATTCAATAAATTGAAAATATAATTTCAACCTATTCTTAAACAAAGATACAGAATAAATACACTGATTATTTTCTTCAGGTATTAGATTCAGATTTTAGTTCATGTTAACATTGGAGGTACAAATTTGTATTTGAGTTGAACTGACATTCTTAGCATTATAAAACAAAACCCAGTAGTAGTTATTTTTTAACATCAATTATACAAATGTTCATTGCAAAATTCCTGTTCCTACCAGGAAAAGCATGCATAGCCTTACTTCAACTCCTTTTTTGCAAATCTTTCCCTCTAACTCCTCTTCAATTCAAATTATTTTGCTCAACCACATACAGTATCTTGAAAAATCTACAGTAGTAAATTTGATTAGAGTCAATTCTGGCATTCCTCAAAACCTCAAGGACTTCAGAGACTTGTGTCTGTTCAGAAATGTTTTCAGCTGTTGATAGAAAATGTATCATAACATTATGGTCTGCAGAATGATTTCCTGCACTTATTTAGACATGCCCAAATAAGTGACAAGAAATCATCAGTTTGTATCATTCAGGAAATGAAACAATTTGCAGTTAGAATAAAGTCTCCCAAGCACCTCCAGTACAGCTGGTCTCTAGTGTCTCTATTACTCGAGCCTACAGTAGATAAATAACAGACCATGAACAGATATATTTGCACAATTCAACCCAAATCTTATTCTGGATCCCCCTTATAAATGATTCACATTCTGGGTTTTAAGGAAAGTGAGTCACACATAACATTACCACCACCTCCCTGCTTCCATTTTTACTAATTAACATGACTTCATAAAGTTGATAGGTGAAGCACATACCTCTACTATTCAAGATGTGCTCCATACTTCCTATACTTGAACCTATATACCTCTCTGAATAGAGATTTGTCTGAAGTGACCATCCGCATGTACATTCTTCAAAAGGCACTCAGGTATCTAACTGCAATCTTGATCTCACTTCTGTCACCTATACAAGCCTCTGCCACCATTTTTATTTGATGCTTGCTATTCAGGTTTCAACTTCACCTTATCTGCAGTTTTCCCCAGATAATTCCACCCTCAAAAAAATGCAGGGGAAAGCAGGTGTGAAACAATTCACCAGCCAAATGGTCAACACAACGTATCTGCATCTGAAGCCTATTAAACTGGTAAAGTCATCATGGATAAGGAACTCCAAGGATCTGAACGCCATGATCTCCTAGCTCTGCCACAGAAACTTCCAGCACAGCCTTGAGCAAAATAGGCTGTCACACCCATTATCTGCAAAAATGCAATAATAAAGCTACTCCTACCTCCCAGCCTACAAGAAACCTGGCAGGTCCTGAGGCATTCAGGACCTGCCCCCATGAGGTGACGCACCACCACGCTTAGTGGGCATTTGAGCCAGTTCTGAGAGAGTAGCAAAGCTCCACACACAGCATGATGCTGGGGTCTCCAGCACCACAGCACTACCTCAGCATGGTGCTGGGTGCACACTGATTTGGTGCAGTGCTTTGTTGACATGAAGAACCTGCTCCTAGACTCAGCCCCGTCAGTTCTTGCTCAAGTAGACTGTGCTGCTTGGCACAGCACAGGTATGCACTGAAGCTGCAGCCATCCAAACACACAGCCATGGTAACACCACAAGCTGATCATGCACAACAAAAACACTCCTGACTCAAAGTAACCTACAAGTATGCTCCCATGTGAGAATACAAGGTGACCCATGTTATTCGTTTAAACCACTTTCTGTGGGAACGGGTTGAAATTGTGGCTTTGCCAGGAAAACTTTGACATCATCTTCAGAAGGACCAAGATTTTACCTGAAATCTTCACAAATGGGATTTTTCTGATCAGGATGAGAGCATGGAGATCTCAGTGAAGTTTGACAAAAAGGGATGGAAGAAGGGAAGAACTTTAAGACAGTGGACAACATTGCCTCCCCTGGCCCAAGCAAATGATTTTAGAGCAAGATGATCATGATTTATTGGATAGTTGGAAAGTTGACCTATTTACAAAAACTGTGCAGACAGATTTCCAAAATGTGCATGCAAAAAATTTAAATAAATATGTAACATCTAGCCTTTAAATAAGGGCATTTTCTGAATGAACAACTTGAAACAGTAAGTTTTACAAGATCTGTAACATTTTCATTGATAAAAAGGGAGAAAAGAAACTAGTGAGGGATCTGTTAGATGCTGGTTTGTTTATGCTCAGTGTAAAGAAGCAGTGACACAACCTATTAAGAGTCACCAATTTCCTCCCTTCCTTCTACCCATACACTTACCTCCCACAGGTAAGATAAACAGGTAGATAACTCCTTCAGCAACTGTGTATTTGCTTTGCTGGTAGAAGTGGTGATATAACCAATTCTCCTTACAATTGCTCCCTAGTTTGGCAAGTGATTAATCACCAACAAGAATGATGGCAATGCCCATCTCTTCAGTCGATTATATTATCACTACAATACTTCACACTGCTAAATTCATGTGTGGTTCAGCTCATGCTTCACTTAAATATTCAAATAATGAGAGCTTTCCCTTGGATATTCCTTGCTGTAACAGCAGCCTTTCCAGATCACAGGAAATCTCTGCAACCAATATTTAACTCTGTAGTAGTCTTAACAATGAATTATTAATTTGTTTTTTTAAAACCACCTATATCATCCCAACTATTTGCAGTTACTTCTAAAGCAGCAACTATAAAAGGTGAAAATAAGGTGAAATATGGACATGCACTGAGACCCTTCCAGGATCACCCATAGTACCTCTCTCCCTGCCAAGCACCCCACCACACACACACAGGTTAAACTAAACTTTGCACAGAAAAGTAAGGTGCATGCAATGGCACTTGTTAATTAAGTCTGTAGTAAGAGCATCTGTCTGAAAATAGATTTCAAACAGCCCAGCATAGCCAGCAACATTTGAGCCTACATTTGGTGTACAATCTTTGTCGCACTCCTTGAGGGTGCAGTCCAATGAGATTATTCAGCTGATTCAATCACATTATTGAACTCATGCTCAGAGGCCTGTGGCAGATGACATGTTCTCCATTCTCCATCATTTACAGCAAGCAAAGGAGTGCATTTCAATATCTTTTCTGCAAAAGGCATTGTTCACATTACTGAGGAACCAAATTATCACTCAGGAATAGCAGGTCTAGCACTGCTTGAAGTCAAACTTGGAAAAAAAAAAAAATTTTTTACTGCTCTACATGAGAGCACTTTGGTCACTACAAGACATCCAAGCAACATAAAACTGACCCCTAAAAGCCAGCATGACATTCTGACAGTGATGCATTGCTGTTCCTTATGTCAGGGGAGTGCACATCTCAACAGCTGGCTGATGCAGGAATTGGACACACATCCTTTCACTGGAATACAACCTCCTTACGGGCCTTGCCTTCATTCCAGCTTGTCAGGAGGATTTCTTCCACTGCACCCAAACATGTTGCAAGTGGTTTTCCCCATGTGGTGAAAGGACGACTCTTCATTTGTTTCCTCCCAGTGTGCAAGATGCAGCCCCAGGGAATCTTCCTCACACATGAAGCATTCATAGATAAAAATGTAATTTAAGGCAATTGATTAAATAATAAGCAAAGTAAGCTATGAGACTCTCCGTTAATAGAAGTGGTTTTTAAAAAGCTGACCTAACTATGGGACACTTTCCACTTCAAATATGTAGAATCGACATTCCACGTAGAATTTTTTTCATAAATTTAGTCTGAGATGGTTTAAAATACATAGTTTATGACAACTCTATTACAAGAGTGAAAAAAGCACTTAGTAAAAGTGTTGTTGAATATTGGAATGTAAATCTCTGAGCTCCTTATCTTATGAAGTAAGTCTTTTTGTGTGCATAAAATACAGTTCAATGTTAAGTATTTTCTAGAAAACGGGTGACAAATCCTAGTGTAATCTTTAGACAAAGTTATTTCAGATGCCTAATGCCTCTAAAATTATAGCTGTGCCTGGTCCTAAACTTGAGGGTCTTTCAACATTTCCATTATAAAAGCAGTTTTTCAGGGGCTTATAACTCAACCATAAAAATTTGATTCAGGATGAATCTTGGCATAAGAATGCTCAGCCTGCAATATACCTACAAGTTGTGCCCACAGATATGGGAGAGTGCATTTTCATCCAGGCATAGGGTCCAGGCTCTCTCTCTAAAAGATGCTATTTGCATTTACAAAATTCGTATTCATACCATTCACATCCATGGGATCAGTTTCAAGAGAAAAGGAAGCAAGCTGCATTTCTAGCTACCTGCCCTGTAAGTCTGCACTGGGCAACAGAAGAACAACAGCCCTTGTTTTATACAGTAAAGTGATGGTCATGCAAAAACTCAAACAGTATTTCAACATGTTTAAAAGAATAAAAATAAAAATAGGCACTTTCAGGAAAAAAAAAACACAAACCAAAACTAAAGCCTGTTCCCAAAAGAGATTTTGCTAATCTACAATATTATTTTAAGGTCAAAATGAGAACCACTTAGATACTGCACTAAATTACCCAAATTACTATTTTTTAAACCCGATATGGACAAGAATAAGAGGACAGGCCACCCTGATGAGGCCTTCCTGCTGGTCTTGGGCAAAGGAATAAGGTAAATTGAGAAGCCGGATCCGATCCTAAAAACTCTCTTCAACATGAGACTCTGGCAAGAGCAAAGGGACAGGCTGGCTGGTTATTTTAGCCAAGTGCACATGTGCTACTGCCTGCAGCTCACAGCTGCTGAATTAGGCAGTGGGAGCAAACAGACACACGGGCAGGCATCTTTATGCAGGAAAGGATACAAGCAGTAACGTTTGGATTCGATTTCAAATGCACCAACATCCAGTGGCACTCCAATCCAGTGTTATGGCAGCAGGTACAGCTCTGCTTTCACTGTGCTCAGCCACGAATCAAAACAAACAACAGAGGAAGTGTTTGCCTGCTCCACAGTATGGCACCCTAGGAGACTGCTAGCTAGATTAGGATTAGGGCTGCCGCTGGCTCTGAACATCTAGGGGGAAGAGAGGCAGCTGTGGTTAAGGACAACACAGGTGCCTGAAACCAGCCATCCTCGTTCTTGCTCTCTTCTTGAATGTTTTAAGCATAGTGACAAGCTACCTTCCAGAGATTAGCCCCACCGCATAGTGAAGAGACAACTAATCCTTCCCCCCGCTTCAGAGTTTACAACCTAACTGGAAAGACAAAACGCACGCAAGTGTGACCAAAAAAAAAAAATCCACAAAGAAAAGAAATAGCAGGGGTTACAATTATAAATACCCACATGTAATCTGACTATAGGAACAACTCAAGTAACAACCAAATCACATTAAAATCAGCGGGAAACCAGGAGGAGGAGGGAGGGCTCAGCTCAACTATTTGGTGCCATTTAACTTTTGCCAGTTTCAAGTGCCCTTTACAAACATCCATCTTTCCTTTCCCAGCAACAGCCCATTTCTATTATGTTTGTGGGTTCTGCTAAAGAGAAGAGGAGCAGGGGTCAGCCAAGAAGATTCCTGATCATTGCTATGTGCCAAACACAAATCATAAGCCAAATTATCTTTTTCCATTGTTTCTGGGGCTGTGCTCTAGACAGCAGCAGTCCCCCCAACCAATGCACACATACTTCAGTCCTCCCCTCACCAACAATCACGTATGACATGAGTCTTCCTCCCACCATCTCTGCTGGGAGGCTTCCATGCCCTAGGATGTACTTGGGACATTGCCAGGTGGCTCGTCTCCTGCCCTTTTATTTGTAGCTGGCAAAGGTGTTTTAATAAAACGTACAGATTCTTTACTATTCACATTTGGCACTTAGATCTCTACCTTGTTGAGCTATGTATCAATAGCCAGGCACCTATCCACCAAGGAGCTCCGAGCCTTTTCCAGAAATTGGAAAGCTGTCACAGAAGGGGAAAAAAAAAAAAAAAAAAAAAAGCCCTATTTTAAATGGCAATTCTAAATTTTACCATTTAGGATGAGATGCAAATCCAAGTCAAAACAGCTGCTGAACTGCCTAAAGTCAAGCCAAAAGAAAACCCACACCCAGGTTTTGGTGTGGGTTTTTTGTTGGGTTTTGGTTTTTTTTTCTTTTTTTAAATTTTTAGTAATATAATCAAAATGCCTCTTCTACACTTGAGAACAACTTAAAACCTGGTGGGCAGTCAAGATTCCATTCATTTCAGTAGATAACTGTCTAAGTTTTGCTTTCCCTCTTCCTCTCCCAGGTCCCTTTCATCATCACACTATTATGCTGTATCAGTTAATGTAAATAATGCCACAGCAGCTAGGTCTCCAGTAACTTATATCTCACTAATGAGAAAATTAAGATAAGTTGACATATATTTTACAAACAACAAATTTAAGATACCCTCTTTTATTTTATATGCTTAAATTCATATTTTACATGAAAAAGCCCATACCGCTGCTGTACAAGCGTATTGTAAGAGACCTGTGAGCCTAAAAGATCTGTTGCAATTGTGTACTGTATACAGTCAAGCATGAAGAAAGGCTTATGTGCCTGAACGCTTGTCTATTTTATACTCCCCACCCCAACTCAGCTGCCTGACTGGTAGGAAAGGTACATTTCATTTGGAGAGACAACATACCACCGCTGTACTTTGGAAGCAACAGTGAGTTTGCATCCATGATAGGTCGATTGAAAGCTGATAATAGTAAGATTTCATGAGTGTTTTCTGGGCTAGTAAGAAAAATGTACAGCACTACAGAATACATGCAAACCTATATAGGACACATTTATAATATAGGGAGCATGAATAGGAATACTCCAGTAGTGCGCAGAGACCCCAGCTGAGATGCAGGTCCTAACATACTAAGCAATTCACATACAGTAAGAGCCATGATCTCAGCAATGCAATCTATATAGCTACATCATTATACAATCTATACAACATAACAAATTTTGCAAAAGAATGACAACTATTTCTTATATTTACACGGAACAAATATAGTTAGCCTACCTGAGTCTTCTTGATAACATACTCTGAAAATACACATCATTTCCTAGCTTTCTGTACTTGCTGTGTCTGTATATTGGTGCAGCTAACCGCACCAACCTGAGATGTAGACTCCTAAGGATGAATTCCTCACTCCCATCCAGCCCTTGTTTGGAACACAGACCCCCATGGGACTCCACACACATCACACATGGGTGGAAGTATGAAGTGCTTAACAGCACTCTGCTGGGAAGGCTAGAGGGAAAACTTTTGACCCTAATGTTGAAGAGCAGTACAGAGTTGTATTTTAGAGCACTGTTTTAAAAGAAGTGGGGACAAGCAAGTCTAGAAACAGAAGATGAGAGGGGGATCATTTTTCAAGTAGGGCCACATGTAAAGCTTTCCCCTGCATCAACTATGACAGTAAGTCCCACTGGCACACACACAAAACAAGAGCTTCTTGGTAAAAGCTTTCCTGAATCAGACCTGCCAACTTCTGACCAGAAAGTCAAGAACACAAGCAAACATTAGCAATTAACTCCATGTCAGAGTCATCTGGAGAGCTGATTGTTTCTATACAGCTTTTCTCCACATGACTCCTATGGGAGTTTCACCCACAGAACAAGGGTTTGTGTCCTGGATGTGCTGCTGTACCAATCTTTGGCTAGAGGAAGGTTATAATCAAGTATAACTAGAAGCTCGTTGCTTCTTTATATGTCCCTTTATATGTCCCCAGCTGATTTTTTTTTTAATTGTTTTGTTTGGGGTTTTTTAAGGTGTAAGTTTCTTGAATGGAAAAATGCATTGCTGTTGCAAAAGCAAACCATCTGTAGGTCTTTACATTTCTTGAAGCATCCTCTACACCTTCCCTATTAACTGACCTCAGCTAATCAATACTCAATTTATAATTTTTTTTTTTTTTTTTTTTTTTTTTTTTTTTTTTAAAGTCAAGCATGGATACTATACTTCCCAGGCTTTGCACAGTAGCAGCTGAATAAAACACAGGAGAATACTGAATCTATACAGTCTTAAATTCTGTGAACCTTCAGTAATACAGGTAGAGTCATGACAGGCCATGCTCAAAGACCACAGAACCTGACCATGGATGTATCCTCTGTGTGATCAAAAACAGCTGTACTTATAAAAGTAGCATCCTGAAAATACAAGAGAATGAGATCAAAGAGAACATGGGGAAAGAACAGAAAGAGAAAAGGATTAGTAAGATGCAAAGAAAAGAGCATGGGCTCCAAAGAGAATAAACACCAGCAACTAACCAGGGAAACCTGGTGCCCTTGGACCTCTCAGATGAATCATTGCATCATCTTTATGTTGAAGACCAAACTTGAACACACAGACACAAAGGTCAGTCTATGAAAGGCCTGCTAAAGTCAGACTCTAGCAGGAAATAGGCCAGAGGGGAGCAGGGAGACCAGGTATTCAGGGTTCACACCGCTTTGAGCAGCAAAATGACTGTTGTTGCTCTGAAACTGTTCGTGCTTTATTTAAAAAAAAAAAAAAAAAAAAAGATTACATTCGTCTGTGGTACAGGGCTATGAACCACTTGTCTTCATGTGTCAAATTATGGAAGTCTGAAGGAAGAAATAGCCTTAAAAATCACCATGAACAAAGATACTTCAGGACAGAGCACATGTGATGGCCTCACTCATCAAGAAGGACCTCAAGATGTTCTGTAACATGAAGCACAGAAGTACAAATGTCAAGATTATCCAAAGCGTTCAATTCAGTGTTTTGCAAACTACAAAGCAGAAAACATAAGGTCTTTATTGTAAATACTTACACGTGCTTTCAGTATTTTTCTACTTGAGATGCTGCTACATTCACAACCGGTTCCACCATTATGATTTGGGTGGGTTTTCTTCAGGGTTGTGTGGTTTGTTTTTTTTTTTGTCAAAGGATGCCAGTCATTTTCTGGTTAAAACTGCTCTAGCCAAAGTGTTCAGAACACTAACAAATCATTTGCCTTTGACTGTACACACATAGTGTGCATATGTGTGTATATACATATTGCTATATATTTTTATTTTGTACCTGATAAGAATACTACACTTGAAAACAAGTATTTACATCATAGTGCCTACTCAAACTGAAATTGGATAACTGGATTTTATGTAACATTTAGATAGCATATAATAAAGCCAAGTGCTCAGTTTCCCATGCAAGTCCACAGGAAAATTTTAAGAACTCAAATTTCTTTTAAGATATCTGTTTACACTCTAAAGAAATCTTAAGGGGTTAAGTAAACATCATCACCATCAGCAAAATTGGAGTATTCTTGGAAGCCTTCATCTTTATCCAAAAGCAACAGTTTAGTAGAAGAGATTTTTAATACAGTCGGTACAGTACACATTCTTCTAACATCTTAAGGTGCATATATACAGCTGTATAGAACATCACCAAAATAAAACCATTTAAGAGTGACTCCACAGGTAACAAGAGGTTAAACTGTGCAGTTTGGCCAGTTTCCATTTTAACTTGCGGTAGATTCTGACTATGAGAACAAATCAAAATTTAAAACCAAAAACATTTTTCAAGTAAAGCCACAGTAATTTTTTTTTTTTTTTTTTTAAATGCTCCAAGTATTCTTGGCTGCAAAGTCTCTTCTGGCCAAAAGACAGACTGAAAGCAAACCAGAAAAGCAAATTATAAATACGTCTGCAAGGATACCAGATTAAAGAAACTGTACTCTCTTTTGGTGTGAATTACCTAGAGTAGCATGCATCCTCATTTTACTTTCGGCCTGAATGCCTCCACTAGCCTACATTGCAAACTTTTTTTTCATTCAGTGATCTTAACACATTTTAAGCAGATGTATTGTCAAATGTATTACATACCAATCTGTTTATCATTAAAATGAAAAATCAATATGTCTGATTCAAGCGTAAACAGGAGTTGAATGTTCAAGCTGTCATTGAAGATGACATATAATTATAGAATATGATTTGTACTTGGCAAATCATTATTTCCTGAAAAGGGCAACAGACAGTAGCAAGAAACTTTTCACAGCAAGTCAGTATAGTGCCACTTATAGCCAGGGAATTAGTTTTATGAATGCAGAAAGATACCTATGCAGCCAAGAGGAGCAACAAGCAAACAATCACTGTTAAATTTAATCATTACGTATGTTTAGCTGATGAGAAAACATGTAGCTTTATGTTACTGGGCTGAGTCCAGATTTTTATTTAAAACAGGAGTACTGAAAATAAGAACTTCAAAAAAATACTGCGAGGTTTCTGTTCTGGACCATTAATTTTTCAGTCAAATCAAACTATCATTTAATTGAATCCTGATGCTAGAACTTGGATTCTACATGAAAAACTTGAAACTAAAGCACATAGAATAAATTGTTATGTTGAGCTATTCAGCCCAATATGTCTAGGAAAAAAAAAAAAAAAAAAGACAAACTCAAAATAAAGTTAGTCTACTTTCTGTGATGACACAGAACTAATAACAAAAGGAAACAAACCTTTGTCCTGGCCAAGAAAACTAAGCCATTAACTACCACTTCTTTCTAGTGGATGCTTAATTTAAAAACACACTTGCAAAATGACAGAAAATACTCAGCACAAATGCAACATCTGTTGGTACTACTTGCAAAAAAAGGACTTTCAAAGGCAACTAGCAATTCTAGGCATCCTCTTTGAATCAGTACAAAAAAGCTTAGCTTTCAGAAGGAGCAGAGAACAATCTCCAAACAAAGAAAACTACCTCTAAAACTGTGTCAAATCCAATGTATAAACATTATGGGGATGGAGAAAGGGGCCACTTTACTGCCGTACTTTCGATTTGATATCTAAAAGAGAATTTCACTTCAGAAAACAGGAGTCCTTCCTCTCTGATTCTGAATCGCAACTTAGAGAAATCTCCAAACCTGGCATTTTGTGGGCTTCAATTTACATTGTGTTCCTCCTTGCATCTCATAATTCTTATTCTCCCCCACTGCTAAGTCACTAGTTAGCACCATCTGCACAATGAAAGAGGAAAGTCCCTCCATGTCATTCAACTAACCAGCTGTGAACTTTTTCAGGCAGACAAGAACATGCTGAAAGTATATGGCAGCCTCTAGCTGGGGAGCTGAAAGTATCCTGGTTCTGCTGAAGGGTTGACAGCTTCTATTTGCACATGAACCAAAGCATCTCAGTCTTAAAATAGCCTTGGTACACCAGAAACCATCTGAGATTTCAAACAACAACGACAGAGAAACCAGTATGCTGCTAGGTCATAAATATTAACAGAAATCTGAAAATACCCATTGAAACTTCCTAATATCTGTCATAGAGACTGGGACAAAAGGTAAGTGGGTGCAGAAAGGGGGGGGGAGGGCAGGGCAGAAATCAGTGTTCTAATTATGGTCTTGCGTTTTGCCTCCAAATCACTTGTGTTCTTTTCCAGTTGGAGAGTTCACAGCTGCAGTCTATGAAACAATTGGTATTTCTACTTCGCAGATAGAAGAAAACATTAGACTCTTACTTCAATACTTTCACATGTAAAGATCAGATAGGATGATAAAGTAGAAGTAGAATTGTTATCCTACCCAGGTGATTAGGAAGAGTAAATTTTATAGGTGTGCCACTCCACAGTATCTTTATTCCATTGACACTAATAAGAGCGCTAAACACTTAGCGCATCTACAGATTGTATCAGCAATGTCACTGCCAGAAGCTAAGCACCTGAGCACTAATTTTGACACTTCTAAATGTATTCTTATTATTACATTTCCCTCCTTCCCCTCAGGTCAGGCTGTTTACAGAACTGAAGCATTCATTTTAATATCTGCATTACAGGTGCATTTAACAAACCCCCATCAAAGATGCAGCAGCCTCCAGATACCCAATTGATATTCTAGCCTACACATCAAACAAAACGATTTTCAAACAGTGTATGTTGAATTAGCACAATCAGTTTCTTTTATTCAGCAAGAACACGCAGACATGCTTTAATCTCAAAAACATTTGTAAAGTACTTGGAACTGAAGCTATTGTATAATAGCCCTAATAAATGTAACAGCTCAATGATTTAGAACTCCAAGCTTTGCTAAAGATCTTTTAAATGCTAGCCTGCTAATATAAGCTTAAAATTCCCTAATACACTAAAATTCAGATTTACTTTGCCCGAAAACACCATCTCCTATGTTACTGCTAAACTAGGACTGTCTAACCTTTAGGAAGAGAACAGTTTGACACATTTAAGATAGAGGAACAGTAAGAAATGATAAAGCAAATTAATTTTTTCAGTTACTTGCTTTGTTATAAGAACAGAGCACAGTTCTCTTGTGTACTCATTTACATATATTCAAAGCATTAACACTATTAAGTCAGAAATGTAGCAATCTGGATGCACTCAGTACATTATCAGAGAACCTAATAATAAAGCCAGAAAGGAGGGGGGGTGGAAAGGAGACCTAGTTTGCCTTCCTTTCTTGCACTAAAAAAAAAAAAAAAAAAAAAAAAAACCACACACCACAAAACCCCAAACATAAAACCCCCACCAAACCAAACCAGGAAGAACAAAGGACTGTTGTACCAAAGAGCAGAAACAAAGACACCCTAAAAAAGCCAGGTGCCACTTTCCCTTGAAAACTTTATGCCAACCAGAGAGCTAATGAAACAATAGCACAACACAGGAAACCCAGCAACTCAGATATACAGAGAAATTGCCAAATCTAAGACTAAGGGAAGTCATGAGACTATAGAAAAGCAGAAGTTTTACGCTTAGTAGAAATATTGTTAGCTAAGAACAGTCCACAGGCTTTTACCTACCACATCACCCACAGGTAAAATCTTCTTGACCATACATCAGCCTAGTCCACTTCTTAAGCATGTGGGTTCTTCCTAACTCCCATTTTGTCACGTTAGCCAGTCAGAAAACATATCTGGTATCCCACCAGCAAGGATAGTCTGGTCTCCTCCAGCTTGTACAGCACAGCTACTAGAAGATATGAACTAACTTGACCACCCACACAACAAAGCCACCTGAGAGACATAGGCTAAGACATCAACTCTATGGAGCTAAGGTATCCACAGCATACCTTCTTGAACTGAGTTACCTAAAGTCCTTTTCTGGATACGAACTCAAAGCCTAATTCTGCTCATTATTAGGAATTATTAATAAGTGTGAGTAAGCAAACATTACCTCAGTGGAAGAGAAAAAATTTCCAGCAAGCACCAAATCTATCAAAAAAGCCAGGAGTATCAGATTTTTCTAGTAAATAAATATATATACACCCCCCCATATGTGTGCACACTCACAATACCCTTAGGAACAGGAAAGAGATGGACAAAAGAAAATAAGACTAAAAACAAAACAAACTCTTCCTCTACAATATATCTTTGGGATGGAGCAAAGCCTGTCTAACACTGCCCCTGCCCCCAAGTTTCCCAAAGCAAACAAACCCCCAACCCCAACAAAAATAGTCCTCTCAGAGCTGGTATTTAAAGTGCCAAGACCTGACTGGGGTTAACAGGTGTTAGGAGTTATGGAAATGGTGCTGTTGATTACTACTGGGTGTGTTTTCCTCTGGTACTAACAGTTCCCTCACACTGCCTGTCATAAGACCAGTATTTTTGGTTGCCTACAACAATGCTAAATTTTAATGGGGAAGGCAGCATTTTTCTGTGTTGAAGAAGTGTTCTAGGAAAAAAAGTCAACCTTTGATAAGCCAGTAACTTGTCAGAAGAAGAGAAAGGAAAAATATTTTTTCTTTCTTAAAAAATTACATGTTAAAAAAAAAAGGTCTCTAAGCTTGAGAAGTTTCACTGTACCCATGTTTTTGCAGTGATACCCAGCATTTGGGGAAAGGTGAGGTTCTGCAGTGGGGTGAGTTTTCTGTGTCTCTAGGAAAATGCATAAGGCTAAATTCTAATCCTCATATAAGCTGTGTGTAAACATCCCCAGAATGGAAACCTGGAATAAATGTGCAAGACCAAAAATCTGGAGAGTTGGTGTGGGAGAGAGAGACTACAGAAACAAGGAAAGAGTCTCAAAAAGTGAGTCTTCTGGCAGGGCGCTGGGATAGGAAGATTGTAATCAACTCTGTAGTTCATCCTTCCAAGCCAAGCACAAAAAAAACTTAAGGAATGCCTAAATGACCTAAAGATGCCTTCCTTTTGTATTATCGTATCATCTGTAAATACAGGATTACTTACTGTTTGTACCATAGCTCAGCAGGCGTGACAAACAGCCCAAAAGTGGAACGTGTTGTGTTTCATTGTGCTTCAGCAGATTAGGAAAACCCACAGACAGGTTTTCTAAAGAAACAGCCTGTCATTTGATACAGACTGGGCAGCCACAGCCTCTGCTGCACATGAGCTGACGTTGCCTGGCCTTTTCAGGTACCAGGCAGAGATGGTGTTTGGCAGGCAGTGATGCTGCTGCCCATCACACACATTTCTGTGCTCACTGCTGCTATTTCAGCCTGCCAAGGCACTACAGAGCTTTCTACCTGCTTGTTCCCAGGAAAACTTCTGCCATAGCAGCAGCTGTGGCTCCTGCTTTAGTATCTGGAAATCTTTTTCTCTCACCCCCCTGTCTGTGAAGTGCCAAGAAGGAGCCCAGCTGTTCAGCATTTCATTGCTGATTTCTTTGAGAAGGCCTGGAGAAGCCACAAGTGGGCTGCCTTTCTTTTCTATGGGAGAAGAGGAGCCTTTTTAACAGAAAAAAAGAAAAAAAGAAAAGCAACTTGAGACTTTTCCTTGCTCCCTTGCCCTGTGTGAACTGAAGAATCTCAAAATCTTCATGCTCACCATATTTCGAGCCTCTCTCTGCTGTCTCGCAGGTCTCAGAGCAGCAAAGGGAGTGTCTCTGCCTATTACTCATTGCAGGGCTATACATGAGGCGAAGCCCATATTTCAGGCTTCTCATCTCTTTGCAGAGACAGTACAGTCTGCTACTGAGCACACTCAGAAGAGATCTTATCGTGCCTTTTAAAAAGATTTTTCTCCCAAACCAAGGAAAGTGGGAGTGGCCAATGTCATGTATATTCATGCCATGTTTTATAGCTCAAACATCAGATCGATCCTGCTGTAACCCAGTTTGTAAAGTGTGTTTGGAGAGAATGAAAACAAAGCAAAAAAGTTGTTGTTTTTTTTCACTGCTTGCAGATCAAAAGGCTTACATGCTGTACTTTCACCACAAAGCAAATGTTTGTGCTATGTAAACTCCCAACAATTGAGATAATGAAAGCACTAACAGCCATTTTTGTTGACCTACAGCTCACTTATAACCACAGGTACGCTCAGTAGCTTTTAAAATCTGAGAAGACAGAAATAACTTCCTGGGTGTTCTTATTACGAAGTGTTTTCTGAGCCTACCTGCTTCAATAGGGATTTCATTTCATGGCGAGGTGGTTGCCACGAAGTGTTTGTGGCCCCTTGTGTTCCCAGTGCTCTGAGGCAAAAAGGAAAATAAATTAAAGACAAATGGGCTGTGTGAAAATGTTTGGTCTCAGAAATCAGGAGGGAAAACAATAACCAAAATCAGCTATAGCTGCTCAGTAGCAGGCAGAGACAGAGAAATCAGCTGCAGAAAGATCTCCTTCTGTCTCCAGCAACTTTTGTCTGCCAAATTTAAAAGGCCCCTTTCTTTTCACCCTAAAGGGTACATGGGGAATATATTCATTTAAATAGTGTGGTGCTAAACAGAGGAAGGCAGCATGGCTTTTATCCCCAGAAATGGTGGCATGAGTAAACCCTGGCCAGGATGGTAAAAGCCTGCAAAATAAGGCCAGTAGACAGCAGACAGAAAAAGTGAGATACGCTGGTGTGGAAAGAGTTCAGTCGTGAGATTGATGGCTGTAGTTTCTGTGAGCAACTCTATAAACATGTGTTCCATGATAGTCCATGGAGCATAGCTAGTTAGGGTCGATGGCACAGAGATGGCCCAGCTGAATGGAGAACTGGTTTATGTGGTATGCCGTCCTCATGAGATTGTATCAATGCCATCAGCAAAAATGCTTGGAAAGAAGCCAGCTCCGCGCTGCACCAAGCCATGCCTGCACTCAGCAGGGTGGTACAAGACCGGCAGAACCACCAGGCACACTGCTCTCCTGGGAAGCAAGGTTCCCAAAAAGAGAGAAACATGGAAGAGAAACCTGCTGGTGGGCTCGCCTCTTCTCCTTTCTTGTCTACTGGAGTTGTTTGTGCACACTAAACAATTTTTTTTCTCTTGATTCCCAAAGAGAAGCACTAAGTACATCTTACCTTTCCTCTTCAAGTCTGACCTCAAAGTCAGTGTCTCTTCTGCCTGGGGGAAATGAAGACACTCCTATAGCGTACCTATAAAGTTGTCTTTTAGCTTAGGGTTTGGACTATGTGGCTTTTTTTAACCTGGCAATCTTTCTGACTCTATTCTGCATTTTATTATACCCACATTCTGTTCCCAAACACTTTTTGGTAAGCTGTCCAAACATGCCTGAAAGTATGGCTTTATGTGATTGCCACGATGTCATCAAGAGACATTTTATCTAACCTACCACATTAAGATAACCATAAATTTGAATAGCAGATCAGATCATAAATTCCATCAGAACAAATGTTTTTCTAAAAGCATTCAACATTTTCACTGATGGAGGATGTCAGAATGGCTTCGTATAAAAGTAGTGAAAGGGGAAAAAAAAAATAATAAAGTGGGGAAGCAGCCCACAAATGGTGAAGAAAATTTACCATTATGTTTCCAAGTGAAATACTTTTTAAAAGCAGTGTCTAATAAGGAGCCAGCTCTTTGACACGGTGTATTACAGTGAGTAAGAGAGCTTGGCCACATTCCCAGACGAAGAATGACCCGCTGGGTGCCGCCGCCTTTGCCCTTCCTTGAGCGATTTCCCCAAATGCTGCTTAATACTTTAGCCTTTCTGAAGCACTGAGACTTTCCAGAGGCTGGGACAGAGCCTGACCAGCCATCCTGACATCCCGGCAGCCACTTTGGGGCGGAGGGCGCTCTGCCGAGGGGCTGGCGCCGGGGTGGCAAGGCCTTCCCGGTGGGACAGGGGTGCTGGGGCCTGAGCCTCCCCTCACAGCAACAAGGGTTACTCAGCCGTCCCAATTAAGCAGCTGGGCTCCTTTTAAGCTCTGTTTCCCTTGCTTTCAGCCAGCTCCTTGGGCATGTTTCAAACCTGTCTTGACGCTGGCCACGTCCCGTCTCTTCCCAGCATAGAGGAAGGGACTGACAGGTGTCCCTTCAGCCCAGGAGTGGGGCCTCCCTAGGCCAGGCGGGATTTTCCCCTCCTTCTCCCCACCTCACTGCTGGTGGGGATGGGGGTTCGTGATACCCCACACTTCTGGAGGGGTTTTGTACATGTCCCAGCCATGGGCGAGGAGGCCACGAGCGAGGAAGCACGGTGGTAGCGGTGGGGCTGCTGGGTGGCCACCCCTGAGGTAGCCATGAGCCGCCCAGGGTCAGTCACAGCTGGTTCCAGCCGGCTCCAAAGGCCAGGTAGTGGGACAGCCCCGCCACGTGCCAAAACCTGACTGTTGCTCCCCAATATCCCACCCCAAAACTTCAAAGCACACACAGCACCCCTTCCCCAACCTTCTTACCAAAAAAAACCTGGCAGCCACAGGGTGGAAGATGCGCTCTGGGGGCCTCCATGGCGAAGGGGGACAAGCGCCCTGAGGGACTGCAGCCACGGGCGACCTGCACCGGGGCAGGGACAGCCCAGAGAAAGCAGAAAGAAGAGAAAACGGTTTGCTGTAAGCAATGATGTGAGATCAGACGCAGGTGGATACTTTCTGTGTGCATCTACCTTTTCAGCAGTGTGTAGTTCAGGGAAGATACCAAAACCCAGGAACAGATCAATCGCAGGTCATCGCACTGGATGACCACAAAACCATGTGTGAGAGGAGAGCAAAGCCTAAGCAATGCACATTTACCTCACCTTCTTCAATAAGCTTCTTCACAATTACGTCATGCCCAACAAACAAAAGTAAGAAGAGGTACTCTCTTTTGTAACAAAACCACAATATAAAGATAATTTGGGGTCATTCTGGCATCATTTCCCCCCCTTCTCCTTCAGAAACATTCAAAGGCCACAGCCGGAGACCACGCGTGAACACTTTAAGCGGAGCATTTTGTAGCTTGAGGGATGGACTGGCAGCAACAAAGGCAAGTGAGACACAGGAGAAGCAGTCGCTTGACGAGCGTGACAGAAGCTCCCTGAAGAGGGTGAACACAAATACTGGCAGTACTCACAGCGTGAGGGATGGGTCCCTCCGCGCCGTGACGGGCAGGAGGTGTGACACCTGCCTGCTTTCCAGACAAGAGCAGCAGGGAGGCTGTGACGCTCCAACACTGGCAGCACTGTTGTGCGGTACCTGTTTTTTGAATAATGTGACATCCCCTTCAGCCTACACCTGCAGCACTTACCAGAAGGTCTAATTTTACCAAGTACGGATGCAAACGAATTAAGCAACTACACAGAGATCCTGGGTTTCTGTAAGCTTTGGAAAAGATCTTCAAAGCAACGTAGAAAGCCATGTCAAAAATATCCAAGTGTCACTCCTTCTAGGATTTCTCTGCTAAGCTCCCAAATCCCCCAAATTTGAATCCAGCTCCTGTAAGATAACAAGGGGTGGTTTCATTCATTCCCTTTGCTACAACAGGACACTGCTGAGAAGGAAGTCCAGTGACAGTATTGCAAAGCGTCAGGCACGTAGTGAGAAGATAGACATGTTAAGTATACCGTGCTGGACACGGACTATGAGCAAGCTATGGGCTGAAAAGTCCTGTCACAAATGACTGAAGCCATACAATGAGGCTTGAAAACGAGTGCTAGGCTGTCTAATCCTTATTGATAAGTGTTGCCGCCCTACAAACCAGGCTTTGAGGAGCTGATGCTCAACAGAAAGTGTAAGACTCAGGTATAACCAGACAGTCCTGGTTGCCATAGCTGAGCAGCTGACCCACTGGAAATGGGAAAGGGGTGACACACACAGACAACAGGGACATCGTCAGCCCTGCTCATCAGGGAGACATGAACTGGTGGGACTGGCATTTGCTCAGAAAGGACAACGTCCCTTCAAAGCTAACAAGGGTGCAAAATGCTGAGCAAAAGCTTGCTGAGCATTTGCAGCCTGGGTCTGGCCACTGCTGCGAAGTGGACAGAATCAGAGACACCGAAATAGGTGCTAATCCTGTCCCGCAGCTTCCTCACACCAAAATAAAGAGCAACCACACATGGAGGGGAGGGATTAAAAAAAAAGAAAGAAAAAAGAGAGAGAAGGCAGGGAGGGAAGATGATGACCATAAAGGATGGTTTGCTTTGTCCTGCAGAAACAGCAGCCAGAGCAGGAAAAAGAAGGAATGTGCATGTGTGTGCACACCATGTGGGACAAAGGCAGCGAGCGTATTTCTCTTCAGCCAAGAGCACTGCTGTCATCTGTCAGCGTTGTACGCCTGTGTACAAGCAACACCAAACACTGTCCGCCTTCCAGTGCCTTCGACAATAGGTTTTTCGTGTTGACTTCCTCATCTGAATTTTCCTTTTGGCTCCCCTGCTCAAAGCGTATACATCTAGTTTTGATGACACTCAAAACAGCTGGCCGCAGACAAGTCACAGGCTTGCATGTCTGGTGGAGTCTAACACACGCACACACATGCACGCACACACACCCCCACCCCTCGTCCTGACCTCTCTCGCCTTCTCCTCTGCAATCTGCTGCATTTGAAATGTTTTCTTTTGCAACTCCCTTCCCAGGCTCGCCTCCCCGGCCCCCGAGGGCTGCTCCCCAGACCTGCCCTCGGTCCCGGCGAACGAAAGGGGGGGCCGAGGGGTGCGCTCAGCCTTGGCCGCCGGGCGGGAGCGCGGTTTCACACACACACACACACACCCACCCCCAGCAGCGCTCCCTCCGCGCCCGCTGGCTCGCCGGGTCGCTGCTCCGGTGGACCGAGAGCTCAGGGCTGCGGGGAGCGGAGGCTGGGGCGGGGGGGGGGCGGTGTCTGAATGCAGGGCTGCGGTTACAGCGGTGGGAGCAGGAGACAGGAAGAGTTTCTGAGTGGTTAAAAAAGTTCGGATAAGCAAACTCTGTTGCTGTCAAAGATTCCCCCCCCCCTGTTTTTTCCCTCCCCCCCCCCCCCTCCTTTTTTTATTTTTAAGGCAGTTGATGTGGTAATTAAGAATTTGGTGAGAGCCCGGTCAGGTCACCTCGTTTCTCAGATCAGAGCCCCATCAGAAATTCTTTCAAGTGTCCTTCTGCGTCGCCAAAGATGACAACAGCAAATCAATAAGTGCTTGAAATGAAAGGGGTTGCTGGCTAGCCCCCGAGGCTACAGATTTTCGCACCGCCGGTCTTTTTTTTTTTTTTTTTCCTTTTTTTTTTCCCCCCCTCAACTTCTCGCATTCTTTTGCACTGCCTCTCCTAGGAAGAACTACCTTTTTATCCCTAGTCTCATGACGAAGGTAAGTGCCCTGTGAGCATCTCTATCGCAGGACGAGCCCCGCCGGCTCTGGCTGCGCTTCCCCGCTCCCCGCAGCCGGTGGCGGCCGGGGAGGTGCGAGCCGAGAGCAGCCCCGACCGAGGGCATCCCGCCCGCCCGGGGAGCGGCGACTGCCAGCTCGGAGCAAACCGGGAGATATTTGCGCTTCCTCTTCTTCTTCCTTTC
>JANHGO010000001.1:77852678-77864979 GCA_024606505.1 Aquila spilogaster | reverse complement strand
CTGAACACCTGATGGAGCTGTACATGTCCCTGCTCACCACACAGGAGTTGAACTAGATGGCCTTTGAGGGTCGCTTCCAACTCAAACAATTCTATGATCTATAAATACTTGTAACGTTTGCATGAAAAGCCAAGTACTTCCAAAGGCAACTAAAATTTTTAGGTATTCTCTGAGCCAATACATATATATAAATATATGTATATTTATAGACACACAGGTTTTCATAAGCAGCAGAGAACAATCTCAGAACAAAGAAAACTACCTTTAGAGTTGTGCCACATCAAAGTATGTAAACACAACTGGGACAGGGCAAGTTGTTGTTTCTCTTCATGCTATACTCACAATTTGACAGCAGTAAGAATTCTACTTTAGAAAAGAGGAATCCTCATATTCTGATTTTAATCATGATTTACAGAAGTCTTCAAACCCGGCATTTGGGGGCTTTAATTAACATTTTGGTCTTCTTTGTGTCATAATCCTATTCTCCCCCACTGCTAGCTCACTAGAAACAACATCATCCACAGAATGAGGTAAGCCCCTCCATTTTTACTTGAGGCAATCATTCAGCTAACCAGCTGTGAACATTTTCAGGCAGACAAGAACATGCTGAAATATATGGCAACTTTCAGCTAAGGAGCTGTGAGCGCAGCTGACAGCACATGAACCAAAGAAGCTCAGTCCTGGTGCACCAGGTGCAATCAGGCTTCAAACAAGAGTGACGGGAGCACACTGGTTTCTCCAGGTCTTAAATATCAACAGAAACCTAGAGCTCCCCATTGAGTCTTCCTCATCTTGTTTAGATAGACTAGGACAACAGGAAAGCAGGTGCAGAAGGACAGTGGAGAAAAATCAGCGCTCTAATTATGATCTTACAATTTTGCCTCCTAGTCACTTTCTATTAAAGAAAAAAAAGTAACTGAACTCTGTAATCAGAGAAGAACGCATTTCTACTTTGTGGACAGAAGAAAGTTTTAACTTCTTCCACATGTAAAGATCATCTGGGATTGCAAAGTAAAAGGAGCACTGCTATCCTAATCATCTGATTAGGAAGAGTAAACTTTATAACTGCACCCTCTGCCACATCTTTATTTTATTGCCACAAATAGGAGCGTTAAGCACTCAGCACATCTACAGATTGTACCTGCAATCTCACCGCTGTAAATCAAGCGCCTTACTACTTTTTGACTTTTCTAGAGGTATTCTTATTACTGCATTTCACTCCTTCCCATCAGGTCAGCCTGGTTACGGAACCAAAGGCTACACTTCAACATCTGTGTTACCAGGTGCTCTTAACAAACATTCAAAGATGCAGCAGCCTCCAAATGCACAACTGATAGACAAGCACGCACAGTAAACAGTGCGTCGAATTAGGTTTTTGGTTTTTTGCTCAGGAAGAACATGTGGACATGTTTTAATCTCCAAGAGACATATCTAAAGTACTTTACTTTGAGTTTATTGTGTAATAACCCTAATAAATAACAGCTTAATGATTTAGAACAGAAAGCTTTGCTAAAGATCTAACTGCTAGCCTGATAAATAAGCTTAAAATTTCTTAAAACATTAAACTTCAGATTTACTTCACCTCTCAGCTGAAAAAGAAGAAAAAAACCAGCATCTCCCACATCACTGCTAAAACTAAGACTGCCTAACCATTAGGTAGAGAGCAGCAAAGAACTTGACATATGGAAGATGAGGGTATAAAATACAAGGATAAAGCAGATCAGTTGTGTCCAGTTATTTGTTTTGTTGTAAGGATAGCATACAATTTTCTTGTGCATTCATTTATTATCTGTTTAAGGTATTAATACTACTGGATCAGAAATACAGCAATCTGCATGAAGTCAGAACAGTATCAGAGATCCTAATAAGAAAGGCAGAAGCATAAGTGCACACAGGGGGTATATTTGCCTTTCTTCATCACACCAAAATATCAGGAAGAACAAAGGTCTGTTAAACTAAAGAGTAGAAATAGGAGCATCCTAAAAATGCCAGGTGTTAACTTTCCCTTGAAAACTTTAGCTCTCTAGCTAGCATAATGAAATAACATAAACCAGGAAACTAAGTGTCTGAGCTACATACAGAAATTACAAAACCCAGGAACAAGCAAGGCCCTAAGATTACTGAGAAGCAAAAGTTTTAAGTACAGTAGAAACATGATTAGCTAAGAACAGCCTACAGGTTTTACCTACCATATCATCCACAGGTAAAATCCTCTTCTCTGTAGATTAATGCAGTCCAGTCCATTAGTGCATAGGTTCTTCCTAACTCTGTTTGTCACATTAGCTATCCAGAAGATATAACTGGAACCCCACAAGTAAACACACTTTGGTCTCCTCCAGCTTATACAATACAACTATTAAAAGCTTTGAACTAATATACTAATCCATGCAAATAAGCCACTAATTACTAAAAACAAAACTTTTTCTGAAATGCATTAAAGCAAAGTCTGTTTAAACCCTTAGCTCCTCCGCGGTACTCAGACCCAAAAATAGTCCTACTAGAGCTGGTATTTAGAGTGCCAACGCCTGACTCGGATCAGCAGGTGTTAGGAGTTACAAAAATTGCGCCGTTAATTGTCTCTGGGTGTGTTTTTCTCCAGTACTCAGGGTTCCCTTAAACTACTGTTGTAAGACCCTTGATTTTGGTTGTCTGTAACAATGCTAAATGCTAATCAGGGAGGCTCTTGTGTGTTGAAGGAGCATTCTTTGAAAAAAAAAGAGGTGGGGGGAGGGGGAAAAAAAGCAAAAAGCAAACACTGGTTAAGTGCATAGATAAGTCTTGACAGGACAAGGAGGAATGGTTTCATACAAAAAGAGGAGAGATTTAGATTTGATATAAGGAAGATTTTTTTTTTCATAGTAGGCATGGTGAGGCACAGGCACAGGTTGCTCAGAGAGGTGGGATGCGGCATCCCTGGAGACAGCCAAGGTCAAGCCGGCTCTGAGCACCTGATGGAGTTGCAGGCTTCCAACTCAAACGATTCTATGATTATCAGAAGAAGAGAAAGGCAAAATATTTTTCCTATATTAGTAAATTATGCATTAAAAAAATAATAAATTTCTTAAATCTTGTGAACTTTTGGCATACTTACACTTTCTAAGTAAGACCTGCCATTTAAAGGCAGGTGGGGTTCTGCTTTGGGTAAGTTTTCCATAGCAAAATACATCAGGCTAAATTCTAATCCTCATAGAATCTATGTGTAAACATCCTCCAAAGGGGAAGCTGGAGTGGATGTGCGAGACCTGGGCTCTGGAGTGGGAGAGCTCCAGAAGCGAGCCCTCTGGCAGGGCTCTGGGACAGGAAGATCGTAATCAGCTCTGTAGCTCATCCTTCTAAGTCAAGCACAAAAAAACTTAAGGAATGCCTGAATGACCTAAATATGCCTCCCTTTTATATCTTCCTACCATTTGCAAATAAAGGATTACTTGCTGTTTGTACCATAGCTCAGCGGGCGTGACAAGCAGCCCCAAAATGGAACGCTTTGTGTTTCATTCAGCAGATTAGGAAAACCCGCAGACAGGTTTGCAAAGAAACAGCCTGTCATTTGATACGGACTGGGCAGGCACTGCCTCCACGGCACATGAGCTGACGTTGCCAGACCTTTTTGGGTACCAGGAAGAGCTGGGGTTTAGCATGCGATGATGTTGCTGCCTATCACGCTCCTTTCCCTGCCCACTGCCGGTAGCCCAGCCTGCCCAGCCACTGCCCAGCTGTGTACCTGCCTGTTCCCTGGAAAACTTCTGCTCTGTCTGCAGCTGTGACTCCTGCTTTAGTGTCTGGAAATTTTTTCTCTCACCCCCTCATCTGTGAAGTGCCAAGAAGGAGCTCAGCTGTTCAGTGTTTCATTTCTGAGCTCTTTGGGAAGGCATAGAGAATCCACAAGCAGGCTGCCGTCCTTTTCCATGGGAGGAGTCCTGAACTGAAAGAGGGAAAGAAAGAGAGGAAGGCAACTTGAGGCTGTTTTTTTTGTTGCTTTTTTTTTGTGCCCTCACCCTCTGTGAACTGAAGAATCTCAAAGTTTTCAGCCTCGCCACGTTTTGAGCGTCTCTCTGCCCTCTCGCAGGTTTCAGAGCAGCAGAGGGAGTGCCCCCACCTATTACTCATCGCCCAGCTGTACTTGGGGGGGAAGCCTATATTTCAGCCTTTCTCATCTGTGCAGAGACAGTGCAGTCTGCTACTGAGTGTAGTCAGAGGAGATCTTATCATGCCTTTTAAAAGGATTTTTCTCCCCAGCTAAGCAAAGTAGGAGTGGCTAATGTCATCTATATTCATGCCATGTTTTATAGCTCAAACATCAGATTGCTCTTGCTGTAATCCAGTTTGTAAAGCATGTTTGGAGGGAATGAAAACAAAGCAAAAAGTTATTTTTTTCACTGAGTGTAGATCAAAAGGCTTACATGCTGTACTTTTACCACAAAGCAAATGTTTGTGCTATGTAAACTCCCAACAATTGAGATTATAATGAAAGCACTAACAGACATTTTTATTGACCTACAGCTCACTTATAATCACAGGTATGTTCAGTAGCTTTTAAAATCCAAGAGGACAGAAATAACTTCCTGGCTGTTCTTATTACCCAATGTTTTCTGAGCCTCCCTGCTTTGACGTGGGCTTTCACTTCACTGTGAGGTTGTTGCCACAAAGCATTCACAGCCCCTGCATTCCCAGCGCTCCAAGGCAAAAAAGAAAATAAATTAAAGTCAAATGGGCTGTGTGAAAATGTTTGGGGCTCAGAAATCAGAAGGGGAAACAATAACCAGAATCAGCAATAGCTGCCCAGTAGCAGGCAGAGACAGAGAAGTGAGCTGCAGAAAGATCTCCTTACAACCTCGGTAACTTTTGCCTGCCAAATTTAAAGGGCCTTTTGATTTTCTCCCCAAAAGGGTGCACGGGAATTGCGTTCATTTAAGAAGCACAGGAAGGCAGCATGGCTCTCCTCCCTAGGAATGGTGGCATGAATAAGCCCAGCCCAGGATAAGCCTGCAAAATAAGGCCAGTAGACAGCAGACGGAAAAAGTGCGATACGCTCGTGTGGAAAGAGCTCAGTCGCGAGATCGATGACTGTAGTTACTGCGAGCGACTCCATAAACATGCATTCCTCAATAATCCACGGAGCAGAGTTAGCTACAGTCGACAGATCGGGGATGGTCTGGCTGAGCAGAGCAGTGCTGTACATGGCAGTCACCCTCGTGAGGCGGCACCACCGCAGCCAGGGAAGGTTGCGGGGCAGGAATGGGCTCCATGTTGTGTAGGCCCCACGCATGTTCGGCAGGGCAGCGCCTGCAGGCATCTCACAGCTGGGAAGCCAGGCTCCTGAAAGGAGAGAAGCCTGCCCGCAGATCTCTTCTCCTTCCTTGTCTGCTGGAGTGGTTTGGACACAACAAACAAGTTCAGATTCCTTTTTTTCACCATTGCCAAAAAGAAGCACTAAGAACCTGTCCTCTCCAAGCCCGACTTCAAAGTCAGTGTCTGTCTGCCTGGGGGAAGCACAGGCACTCCTGTAGGCTGTTTATAAACTTGTCTTCTAGTTTAGGGCTTTGGTGTGTGTTTGTTTTGTTTTGTTTTGTTTTTTTTCCTGGAGATCTTTCCAACTCTTCTTTGCATTTTATTATACCTACGCTCTGTTTCCAAACACTTTTTGATAAGCTGTCCAAACATGCCTAGGTATGGCTTTATGTGATTGCCACGATGTCATCAGGAGCCATTTCATCTAGCCTACCACGTTAATCTAACCGTAAATTTGAATAACAGATCACATCATAAATTCCATCAGAACAAATATTTTTCTGAACGCATTTAACATTTTCTCTGACAGGGGATATCAGAACAGCTTCATATAAAAGCAGAAGAAAAAAAAATTGAAGCAATGCTGAACTGGTAAAGAAAATTTGCCATTCCGTTTCCAAGTGAAACACTTTTTAAAAGCACTGTCTAATAAGGAGCCAGCTCTTTGACATGGTGCATTACAGCAAGTAAGCAGCTTGGCTGCACTCCCAGGTAGAGAGCAGCTTGCCGGGTGCCACCGCATTGCTCTTACATGAATGGTCTCCCCAGTTGCTGCTTAATTTGTTAACCTCTTCAGAGCACTGTGGGGAGGGCAGGGACACCAGGTCATGTTCCATCACGGGCAGTGAGCAGCCTGGGGTCAGACAATGGCATGTCTCTACCCATTTCCCTGTGAAGAGGCACGGCAGTAGCAGTGACAGCAGGGTGCTGGTGGCCATGGTACCATGGTGGTGGCAGAGCTGCCTGGGGCAGCTGTGAGCCAGCCCGCTTCTAGCAGGCTCTGAAGGCCAACGGTAGAACAACCTCACTGCACACTGAAACCTGACTGTTGCACCTCAAAGTCTTTGCCTCGAAATTTCAAAATTACACAAAGGCACAACGTACCCTTTCCCAAACTATTTTACCAAGAAAAAATGGCAGACATAGGGTGAGAGACATACTCCAGGGCCTCCATGGTGAATGGGAGCAGGCACCTTGAAGGACTGCTACCAAAATGGGTCAGGGAGCCCTGTGGGCCAATGGTAACCCACATCAGGGCAGGGACACTCCGAGGGCTCGTGGATGTCACACATCAGCCAGGGATACCCCAGGGGGCTGTGGTGACCCACATGATGGCGAGGATACCCATGAGGGCCCATGGTAACCTTATATTGGGGCAGGGACACCCCCAGCAGACAGCAGCTGGGCAATGCCCATGCAGTGGTTTACCCCAACACAACTACAGAATGGCTTTCAAGGAGGCTGGGTGCCATTTTCCCCACAGAAGTGCTTGACTGACAATGCCACACTGCTCATCACCATCCAGTATAGGGAGAGTTTCAGCACAAGAGGATGTGCAGCCTTAAACCTAGGCTTTCTTCCTTCATGGCTGGCAGAAAGTGAAGCAGGAGAAGGGAACAACACCACAAGCAGAGAAAATATTTGATATTTTATAGCACAGGGTTTAAGCTGCAGTTGGAGCACTACTGCACTGATCTTAATGAGCACTGCTGTTCCAGGTTTATAGACAGATTCTACTTTTGTTAGGAGGAAGGAAAAAAAAATAAAACAAATGAAATCCTTTTTGATAATTTTATTTTGATGTAATTTTCTTGGGTTTGTCTGCTTCCTCAGTGAGAAGCTGTGGTGGAGTAAAGAGACCTATGCTGAAAGATGGAAGATTTCTGACATATTCTTCAGATTTAAGATGGTTTACACAAAAACAAGAGAGAAACTAGTGGCAACTTGAAGACCTTGGAAAGCAGAAAGAAGAGAAAGTGATTTGATATGAGGAATGACATGATATCTGGTGGATACTTACTGGATACTCTGGATATTCCGCCTAGAACACCATGAACAGACTGGACACAGACCACTTTACATCAGATGTCCCAAAAAATGCACAAGAGGAAGAAGCCTAAGTGATGCACATTTGCCTCACCTTCAATAAGCTTCTTCACAATTAGTTCACAACCAACACATAAAACAAAAGTTATGAGATACTCTCTTTTGTAACAAAACCATGAGATTCAGATATTTTTGAGTCATTCTGGCATTGTTTTCCCTCTTCTCATTCAGAAGCATTCAGACCAGAACCGGGCACCACAAACACTTCAGGCGGAACATTTTACAGCTTGAGGAATGGAATAGCACCAAAAAAACACAAAGTCCAGCAGAAGCACTATGTGACAAGAATGACGAGGAGAGTGAGCACAAACAGTGCAAACCCTCACAGCATAAGCAATGAGCCCCAGCATGCCGCAGCCGTCAGAAGGTGTGACACCTGTGCGGTTTCCGGACGAGAGCAATAGGAGGGTGGTGAGCTGGGACACCCCAACAGTAGCAGTACTGTTGGGCTATACCTGTTTTTTGAAAAATGTGACATCCCCTTCAGCCTACACCTGCGGCGCTTAGCAGAAGGTCCAATTTCACCAAACATGGTTGAAAATGAATTAAGCAACTACACAGAGATCTTGGATTTCCACAAGCTTTGGACAAGATGTACAAAGCAATGTAGAAAGCCGTGTCAAAAAAAAAACCAACCTCCAAGTGTCACCCCTTCTAGGGTTTCTCTGCTAAGCTTCCAAATCCCCCAAATTTGAATGCAGCTCCTATAAGGAAACAAGGGGTGGTTTCATTCAGTTGCTGGACTACAACATGACACTACTGAGAAAGAAGTCCAATGACAGTATTGCAGAGTCAGAAACGTAGGGAGAAGAAAGACATGTTAAGTACACTGAGCTGGACATGGGATATGAGCAAGCTATGGGCTGAAAAGTCCTGTCACAAACGACTGAAGCCATACAATGAGGCTTGAAAACCAGTGCTAGGCCGTCTAATCCTTATTGATAAGTGTTGCCGCTGTACAAACCAGACTGTGAGGAGATGAGGCTCAATGGGAAGTATAAGGCTTAGGTCTAACCAGTCAATCCTGGTTGCTGCAGCTCAGCAGCTGGCTCATGAATGATGGGTGGCACACACTGACAGCAGGGATATCATCAGCCCTGCTCAGAGGTGAGATGTGAACTGGTCAGGCCAGCATGTACTGAGAAAGGGCAGCGACCCTGCAAAGCCAATGAGGGTAATCACACACTGAGCAAAAGCCCTCTGAGCATTCACAGCCTGGGTCAGGATGCTGCTATGTGGTGGACAGAATCAGAGAGGCCAGTGTAGGTACTAACCCCATCCCTTAGCTTTCTGACTCTGAAATGAGGAGTGAATACATACAAAACAGGAATTAAAAAAAAAAAAAAAAATGGAGGGAGGAAGGGGAGGATGCCTGTAAGCGATGGCTTGCTTTGTCCTGGAGAAACAGCAGCCAGAGCAGGAAGAAGAAGGAATGTGCCTGTGTGTGTGCACCATGTGGGACAAAGGCAGCGCCTTTCCCTTCAGCCCTACTGGAGAGCCCCGCTGTCATCTCTCAGTCTCATATGCCTGCGTACGAGCAACACCACACACGACGTGCTTTTTGGTGTCTTTGATAACAGGTTTCTTGTGTTGATCTCATATGAATTTTCCTTTTGCAAAGATGTATGCATCCAGTTTTGATAATATTCCGTCATCTGGCTGCAGACAAGTTGCAGGCTTGCATGTCTGGTGGACTGCAACACACACACATATACACACACACATTCACCCCCCACCCCCCCCCTCGAACTGATCTCTCTCCACTTCTCCTCCCCAACCTGCTGCATCTGCCCCGTTCTCATTACCTCCCCAGCCACAGGGCCGCTCCTCACCCTGCCCTGGTGCTGCCGGGGGAAGGGGCTGCGGGTGGGGGAGCTGCGTTCTGCCTCGGCCCCGCGGCCCCGGGACCCCCGGCTCGGGTAGCGGAGTGGGGGCGAAGATAAAGCTGAGGCCGCGGCGGTGGGAAGGAGAGTTTCGGAATGGTTAAAGAAGTTCTCGATAAGCAAACTCAGCTGCTGTCAGAGATTCCCCCCCCCCCTTTTTTTTTTCTTTTTTTTTTTTTCCTCCCTCTCCCTCCCCCTCTCTCCCTTTTTATTTTTAAGGCCGTTGATGTGGTAATTAAGAATTTGGTGAGAGCCCGGTCAGGTCATCTCGTTTCTCAGATCAGAGCCCCATCAGAAATTCTTTCAAGTGTCCTTCTGCGTCGCCAAAGATGACAACAGCAAATCAATAAGCGCTTGAAATGAAAGGGACTGCCGGCTAGCCCCCGAGGCTACAGATTTTCGCACCGCCGCTCTCTTTTTCTGAACTTCTCGCGCTGGGCGCTGCCTCTCGCAGCGCGGAGCCGCCTTTATGCCTATGCTCATGACGAAGGTAAGCTCTCGGCTCGCAACACTATCGCGACAGGGGCTGCTGCCTCCCGCTGCCCCGCGACATCGCAGAGCTGGAGGGCCTGGGCTGTGCATCCTCTTCCCTCTCCTTTAGGAAAAAAAAAAAGGAAAAGAAAAGAAAAGAATTAATAGGAGAGGGGTAAGGGATCAAAGGAAAGAAAAATAAATACGGGGCTTGAGGTTACTTTGTGCTAACAGAGATCGCTGCGCCCCATTCGCACTGTCGTCCTCACCCCGGCGTGCCCCGATGTACCTAACGAGCGGGCTCCTCGGGGCGCCTTAATTGGGCAATTCATTAGGTATTCTTTTAGCTCGAGTGGTTAAGCACTCATTTCGAACTGATGATAAAACGGCCGGAAAACGCGAGGCAGAGTCCCTGTAATTTATATGCAAATCGCTGTGTCCGTTCGAAACGCTTAATTTTGGAACAATTATTGTGTTGTAGCGCCGGGATCAGCCGTCCGAATGAGCAATTTTGAAACCAGCTCTGGACGGGAAGAAAATATTCGAGCAGCCCAACAGATCGATAGTGTCTGAGCGTGTTAACAGAGCGGCCCTAGGTATCTCCATACGCGTCCGCTGACAGATAAGGAGCGCGGAGAGACGGGGGGGCGGGGGGGCTGAGGGACGGAGCGCTGCGAGCGCAGTCCACCGGCAAAGGAAATCAGCGCTCGGTGCTGCCCAACACAACTCCGCTCTCCTTCGCTCCCTCAGCAGAGGCCGATGGAAGACACCGAGGGACGCTCCGTGCCCGCACGGTGTCGGCTGGGGGAATTCTTAATTTTCACTTCTTCGGAGAAGAACCCCGGGCCAAGCCCTTCCCGTCCGCCACCTTCGGGCTGCCACCGCGGAAGGGGCCCTCTGAGCGGCCTTTGCCGCCCCGGTTTGTGTTCTTCCGTTTCTCTTTTGACAGAAAGGGAGAGAAAAATTGGAATCCGGGCATTCAGGCGGCTCCGCGGTTTCCAGCCACCCTGGAACCCTTCTTCCACAGCAGCATGTCTAATGTATTCCCCGGTGACTCTGGGCATTAATTAGTTGTTTAATAGGAGTATGACTAAAAATGTAAAAGAAGGATTAGGAGCGTGAAACGTATGTCCAGCTCCTTCCACACACTCGAGGAGGGAATGAAAATCACCCGCTCTCCTCTGTTCCTCCAGGAGCCATTTGCATTTCCCACCAGCTGCTCACTTGGGCTGCAGCGGCGTAACGCTGGTGAGAGCGGGGCTGCGCACCCGCGCAACTCCCCGATATACCCCGGGAAACGCCGGCTGGGTGCTAGGAGTGCTCCCTCTCCTTCCTCGGACGCGCCGGGAAAAATGGGTTTCACCCGACTCAGCGGTCCCAAGGGGAGAAGCGGGCATCCAAGGGCGCGCTCCGTTCGTTTGTTTCTCCCATAGAACCCCGCACTCCGGCGAGGGGCGCACGGCAACCGCAGCCGCAACCCCTCCGCTGCGCTGCGGTGCGCGGGGCTGGGGAGCAGAGAGCTCGAATGCACCGCGGCTGAAATCGTTGCAAAACAGCCACCGACAGACCGGGTGCTGCCCTCGAAATGTGTAAAGAAAATGTGTCATTTCTTTTTTCTTTCTTTCTTCCTTTTTTTTTTTTTTTTTTTCGCGTAGTCCCTTCAGAAACAAAACCGTGGAAATGCTGCGGAAAAAGCGTTCGGTTTGGTTTGCTTTAAGTAAATACATCCGAATTCGTTTGTTTCTCAAACGCCGAAAACGGCTCAAAATCGAAAACCTCTCCCTCCGCCGCCGGGTCGGGGCCGTTCGGGCCAAACGGGGTGAAGAGTGCTCTCGGCCCGAACGAGCAGCGCGGGGCAGAGGGGCATTTTGGCTGCCTCTGCTCTGCGCCGGTGGTCGGATGGGAACAATAACCCCGTGGATTTGGAGAGAACAATAAAAGAAAAAAAAAAAAAAAAAAAGAAGAAAAGAAAAAAAAAAGGAAAAAGAAAAGAAAAAAAGGGAGAAAGAAAAAAATGGGAAAAAAATGGGAAAAAAAGAAAAAAAAAGAAAGGAAAAGGGAGAAAAGGAAAGAAAAAAGCTAGAAAGGAGAAAGAAAAAAAAAAGAAAAAAAAGAAAGGAAAAAGAAAAAATGGAAAAAGAAAAAAAAAAGAAGAAAAAGAAAAAAAGAAAAAGAGAAAGAAAAAAAGGGAAAAAGAAAAAAGAACAGTAAAGAAAAAAAAAGAAAAAGAGAAAAAAAGAAAAAAAAAGAAAAGAGAAAGAAAAGAAAAAAAAAAAAAGAAAGAAAGAAAAGGGGGAGGCGGGTGGAAGCAGAGACCTCTCGCCACAGCCCGGCTCTGCCTCTCTGCACCTGAGCAGGGCCGGCCCGGCCTGGGAAACTTCTCCCGCACCAACTCGCGCCTCCCGGGCGGGCTGGGCGCGCTCTACGCGGGCGCGGAGGGGTCGCGGCCGCCCTCTCTCTCTCACCTCGGCTCTTCTGCGGCCACCCAGCCCTCCTGCCGCTGCTGCCGCCGCCGCCGCCGCTCCTCCGCTTACCCCCTGCACCCGCGCCCGGCC
>JANHGO010000001.1:77755820-77833144 GCA_024606505.1 Aquila spilogaster | reverse complement strand
TTGTCATAAGCTAGGAAAATACATTTGGCTACGATTTAGATACAATTTTTCAAAATCCTTTGCATTTTTTTCTTTTCAAGAGGGACCGGGGCCTGAGGAGAGGTCGGGCCCACGGAGTAAGCACCCCCCGCCCGACGGCGGGGTCCCCCCGCTCTGCGGCCGGCAGCCTCCTCTCTTTTCGTTTTTCCTTCTATTATTGCTTATTTCTTTCTATTTCTTCACCCCTACCCTCCTCGACACGTTCTCGGGTCGCGGGGAGGCGGCGGCCCCCCCGTGCCCGACCGTGCTGCCCGCCCGGCCCTGCGCCGCTGCCGTCGGTTTTCTTGCGCCGTGTCAACACTTCGGCCGGGTGAGTGCCAGCGGCGCGCCACGGGGCCCCCATCCCATTCCTCTCCCCCCCTCCGCTCGGCGCGGTCGGGGCGACCCAAGGAGTCCCCTCTCGGGGACAGCACGGTGGCGGCGGGCGCTGCTTTCGCCTCTCGGTTCTTCTCGGTGCGCGGTTATTTATACCGCTCTCCCTCCCTGCAGAATGTCTGCATGTATATTTAGTGTGTGCGCAGAGAAAGAATATACGTATCTAATATATGTATATATACGTTGAGGGTAATATATGGACCGTTTCCGGAGCACAGAAATACTGGATCAGAGTTTTCCACTCTACTGTGTAATGGCTCAAACGATGAAAAATCAACGTGACCGCTCGGAGCGGACATAAATCACTCCGAGTGTGATCTGAATTTCTCTCTCCCCCTAGCTGAAGCCTGGAGGGTCATCATTTTTCTGCGCCACTTGACCAAAGATATAATGTTTTGATTAGGTCGTAAATCAAAATCTTGGGCTGTGCTTTTCTTCCTTTTTTTTTTTTTTTTCGGGGGCTTTCCTCCTTATCAGCGGTGGCAGCGCGAACCTGGAACAATGGAGGCCGTGCCGAGGAAAGGGGGGCGAAAAAGAACCACAACGAAACGGGGAATTTGCAGCAGACCTCTGGCGGGCGGCGGCCCCGGGGGGGTGAACCGCGGGGCGCCCACCCCCACCCCCCCGCCCGCCCCTCGACGCGGCCGCTCCCGGCTCCTGCCGTGCGGCCCCCGCGCCGGGCGTGCGAGCGGGCAGAGTCGTCTGCTCCCAATCCACATCCCAATCCACAGCGCCGGCGGGCCGCGCAAACCCCGCGCAACCCCAGCGCAGCCCCCGCCGACTCGCTCAGCCCCTCCGCCGCCGGGGCAACGCGGTGCCGCCCCGCTCTTTTGTTTTCGGCCGCCTCCTCCGCGTACTTTGAACGCCGGCGGCGTGTGTAGGGCCCGCGCCGGGCCGGGCCGCAACGAGATGCGCGGCGGGGCGGCTCGTCTGGGTCAGCGCGGGGCTCCGCGCTGTGCCATCTTCCCTCTCTTGTCTCCCCGCGTTATTTTCGCCCGCACGCACTCATTCGGCCACTTATTTTCCCGGACGCGCAGATTTCCCATACCTGCCCGTTTCCACACCTCCGAAATTAAAGAACCTTTTCACTGCCCTACGAGACCCATCGGCATTTTGGGAGGGAAGGAACTTCCTTGGGAAAACAGCTAACATTCGAGCCCGGCCGTGTTTTCGGAAAGGCACTCCGCAGCGCTGCGAGCCGGGCAGGGGCGCAGCCCGTTCCCCCCAGCGCAGCACTCCGAGCAGCGGGTGCGCAAGTTGCGCGTGTGAGGAGATGGTGTGGGGCAACCTGGGGCTCGGTGCAGCCGGGGTGTGGGTTTCCCCCTGTGGGTACCCGCGCTGTAGTGGTGTCGACGTGGGCGCTGCGCGCCCCGAGGACCGAACGGTCCTTAACCCAGAGCTGCAATGGGTTTGCACCTCCGGAGCTCCATGCGGCGCCGGGTTAATGGATCGCTGCATCCTGGGTTTGTAAATGCAACCCGCTACGGGATTAATTGCCGCAGACACTCGTGTCTTCTCCTCAGGAGAAAAAAAAAAAAAAGAGGGGAAAAGCAAACGAACCTCTCGCTCTTAAATTACTGTCCGCAAAGCCTTCATTTTTTTCTTAATCTTATTTTTATTTTTAAGGTGTTGGAGGCCGCGTTTCGCGAGCTCGGCTCTCGCTTGTCCGGGGCAGAGTCTTAGGGCAGCTCCGCGTCTGCAGGGAGCAATGCGGGTACGGCAGCTCCGTGCTCAGCCCCTGCTGCCGGGGGACCTTTGCTCGCCTTCTCCCTTGGGGTCCCGGACACCTCCCGCCCGCCGCAAGGTGGGTGCTGAGGTTCGGAGCCGGGTCCGTGCGGGTGGCACGGTGCGAGTGGGGCTCCGATGGGTGATGCAGAGGGGGCGGGAGGGAGGTGAACTCCGGCCCGCAGCCCCGACTCGCCCGGCCCCAACCGCAGGCAGAGGGTGGGCGCATCGCAGCGCCGGCCTGAAACTGGAGGAAAATAATACGAGGGGAAATAATAGGAAGGAAAAATACCGAAAGAAACGAATAATAAAAAGAAACAAATAATAGTAAAAGGGGGAAAGAATAAAAATAATAAAAGAGAAAATAATAAAAGGAAAATAATAACAGGAATAAATAATAAAAGGTAAATATAATAAGAAGAAAAAGCCACAACTCCAGGGGCCGGGTGGTGCTGAGGAAGAGCAGCCCCGGTCCGAACGGCGCTGGGGCCGTGTGAGCGCGGAGCTCCGCGCGCGGCTCAGTGCCGCCAGGCCCGCCCGGGCCCGGGGATGCTCCCGCGGGTGCGCCATAGAGCGCCCGATAACACCCGCGGGGGCGGGCCCCCAGCACCGCCCCTCTACCATGCCCCCTGCGCTCCGGTGGGGCTTGGCCCCTTCCCGGGGCGATGCGCAGGGAGCTGGCCCGGCTGGCAGCCCGGCCGCGTTGAACATTAACCGGCCCCACACGCCGCGGAGCTGAACGAATCATCTCGCAGGTTCCAGCAAAACGTCCCGTAAAGGCCACCTATAAATCCTCGTACTCACTTAGCGCTCTCGGCTTTGCGCCTTGCCGGTGCGACGGAGTATCTATCTGCCACCCCGCTCCATCCCACGCGGCCCTAACCCCGGCCCCGCACGCCCCTGGGTGCCTGCGCGCGGCTTTACGGGACTTGCCCCGTACAACAGCGAGACCCTATACGCTCCGGCCTGGCCCCGCCGTGCACAGTCGTTACGTGTTTTTCTCTGGATTAAAAGGAAAATAAAAAGATTTTTTTTAATCCCAGTGCAGTGCGGTGCTGTGCAGCCCCATGGGCGGGGATCGATGAGCTCGCAGGGATCGATACTGCTGCAGCTGAGGTTTGTGCAGGGGGGAAAGGGGGGAGAGAAGAACCAACTGAGCAGAGACCCATCCTGTGTGGTGTGTGGGGGAATGGGAAAGGCGAGAGTGGGGCCGGGCCCATCGCTCCGTGTGTGCATTCGGTGTGGCTGTGGTGCGCGGGCTCACAGGGGACTACTTCCATGCTTAAAGTTATTCGCATGCTTGAGTGATTTGCTGGATTGTGGCCATATGTAAAGCAATAAATATAAGTGGCTACTTCTGTGCAAACAGAGATCCAGAGGTCTGGCAAGTGATTTTCCAGCAGATCTCAACCTCGTACTGTTGAGATAAAAGCCGAGAGAACCCTTGCCTTGCCTTGCCTTTCGTTCGATTAAACAAAAACCCAAGACAACAATTAAGGTCATCGGGACAACACAAGCAGAACGGAGCACAAAGCCGTTAGGAAAGTCATCACAGAGTACTGCGCAGGGATCTGCAGCCCCACACCTGGGCTGCTGCTCTCAGCCCCCTGAGCTGGGCACGGAGCTGCAGACCACCTCGTGTACATCGGGTGAGCGGAGACGGCCCTTTTGGTGCCGTCTGAAGTCCTCAGGGCTGCTCCGGCAGCGCCAAGGGGAGAGTGGTTCCCAGGCAGCAGCAGCTCTTCCCATGAGGACAGGGCGGATTCCCATCGTTTCTCTGGGGAAGGTCACGTGTGCTTCCCACTCCTCAGCTGGGATGAGAAGGGCCACGGAGGCAGAGGTGGCTCTTCTGCCCTTTATCCTCTATTTGTGGGGCCAAAATCTCTGGCAATTTGCATTTTTTTTTTTCAGTGTAAAGTAAAACAGAGTTTGATTAAAATAATAATATCCAGCTTTTGGCAATGCTTCCTATAAATTCATAGCTCTAGCCTGGTCTGTCTCATGGCCAGACTGTAAATTTTCGCATTCTAACTTGCTGTGACAAATCTCCAGCCCCAGTCATTGTTATTTCCTTCAGCTTTCACATCCTGCTGGCATAACTTCCAACTCTGGTATTCTTCCCCCAAAACAGAAATTCCTACCATGAAGACTATTACTCTGAGAACATTTTTTAATAAACTTGTTCTGCAAATGAAAACAAGACACACAAGTATATGAATATGAGTAATGTCAAATGAAGGCTTGTAAGTGGTATCAAGTCATGTTACAGTTAGGAAATAGCTTTCCAGAGATAGAAATTTGTCCCACGTTTTGAGAATGCCAGCGCTTGGTCCACCTTTGTCCCCTGGTTTATTTGGTATTATGGGACACTGCTGCCCACTCGATGTGACTGTAGCTGGGGGTTGAGCTGGGAGATTGTGAGCTTGGGGTTGCCAAAGGAGGGTGGCTGGTGGTATCCCCAGTGAGCTGTGGGTGACAGTCACTCCTGAGAGCCAAAGCCATGGGAGTACAGTGGATGTTTTGGAGTGCAGATCCCTTCCCAAGGTCCTGGCCCACACACCTGAGCTGCCACCCAACACCCCAGCCCCAGACAGAGCAGGAAAAATGGCTCCTGCCAGCAGTGCTGGTGTTCTTTGGACAAAAAGGGCCATGCATTACCCCGAGGAGCAGCCTCACGGAGGCTTAGTGACAGTTGCAGGCTCTCAGCCTCTTGAAGGGTGTTTCCTTTTAATTGTCCGTGGCATAGGGAACACTGCATTTTTCTGTCCTCCTAACAAAAAGACTTCAGAAGCTGGAGTGCAGCTCTGACAGCTCTCTGTGACAATAGCAGACTTCGTTCTGGTGATGGCCAAACACTGCTGCTAGAGATGGCTCAGATCCCCTTGGGCAGATCTGGAAATGCCAAGGACATAAATAATGCCATTGCAGGCCCCCAGCGAGAGCTGCTCGCACATCAGTATCACGGGTCTGCTGTGCTCAGCATGCTACACTCTTCTTGCTCTGGAAAGGGAAGCGTCTGCAAGGCACTTCTCAACCCAATGGGATGTGTACGTCTGTGTTACATCCCATCAGCTTCCAGGTTCAGATAATGTGTTGGAAGTCAGCAGGAGCTGTGCTGCATCAGGAACAAGCTCCACTGCTGGACCTGTCTGTGGGCTGTGGAAGAACAGCACGAGCAGAGCATGCTACAGCCCCACACTAGAAACCAGCTGCATTGCAAATCACACAGCACTTCTGATGCTTTTCTCTTCTGGTGGGATAAATAAGGCCAAAGGAGGAGGAAGAGGAAACGATGAAGCAGCTTGAAAAGATCTGGTTCTGGCTCTTGGGGGATTTCCACTGTGGAAACTGTCATGAGCAGCAGCCCTTGCTGAATGTAATGCCACTGAAGCCGATGTGACGTCATACAAATAAGGCAGTACACTGTCCAGAGCAGCTTTGTGGGGTGTGTTATAGGAACGATAAGTCTTGTTCTTTGGCATCCAATCAGCTGCATTTTAATGATTTCTTTTTTTAATGGCAGATTTTTTCTTAAAAAAATAGCTGGTTGAAATAAGCTTGTGGAGGGAAAATGGGACAACCGAGCTTGCGATCTTGACGCAGTTTCTGTAATGGTGACGATGGTTCCCATTATTTATTCATCGTTACTCTTCATGGCACCTGAGTAATTTCACAGCAAAATTAAGTTCATACATGAAAGTAGAGTGTGTGGAGATGTGGGCAAAAGGCCCACTATGGATATCTTGCTTGTTACAAACCCAAGACCATTATGAGGAACATGGCACAGCCTAGAAGAGGCCCTAAGAGGAAAACCACGTGGTCAGCACTGCCATAATTTGCATCAGAGGGACATGTGGGCACTTCCTTCTGGAGGATCCCAGCCCAGGGAGCTGTACACAGTGGGGCAAAGAAAAACCCTGCTCTGTCCATTGGGAGATGCCCGTCTTGGGGCTGCAGTCAAGTGAGTGAAAAGCCTAAAATCATACAAAGTAGTTATTGATAACCAGGAGAGGAAGTCAGGACCACATCTGACACTCATCTGCATATCATGCTGGTTTGACGCTACTTAACTCTTGGGGTCATGGTTTAGGGTGTGCTGTTCTGGTTGGGTGGCCCTTTGGTTAACACGCTGCCACACAGAGTAGTAGCGGTGCTACCACCTATCCTACAACAGGGCAACCCTAAGGCTCACTCCAAATGGTGCCAGAGGGGCTGTGCAGCTGCAGAATCAGCCAAACCCAAGGTGCTGGAGCTGGTGCCCATTTCAGGCTTCAGGACATGGTTAGACCAGTGAGAGACATTTAAAGGGTCTGTGGTGCTTCAAGAGCGGTATTTCAAAGCACTGTGTGAGTCGTATGGCATGTAGGCTTCGTTCATGTATACTCTGCCATGTGCTACCTTTGCCTGCTCTTACCTGAACTGAAATAACAATTGTTTTCCCAGTGGTGTGAAGACAAAAGCATGTTGGTTCTTGTGAAATGCTCAGCTGACTTGGTGGGGAAGAGCACTTGAGTATATGGACAGCACATCCATAATTTCTACCTAGCAATGGGCACTTATGGAGCATAATGCATACATTCCCTTTAGTTAATGTTGCTTTATTGTCATAGGTAAGATTAGCACTTCCAACTCCAGGTCTTTCATCCAGCTAAGAGCATAATCTCCATGAAAGGCTCACTGGGCAAAGTGGCATGTTGACCCGTCTGTCTGACATCGCCTGCCTGCACCCAGCACACCGAAGGGCTCCATCCAAGAGGTTCAGGAGCTGCTGACTCACAGGGAAGCAGCCATCTCATCACAGCATCATTAAGGAAAGACTTTAATAGGCTGGGACAGGTTTATAATAATTAATACAACTTGCTCATTATCTGAGACAAGGCATTTACAGCGTACAGCATGTCTCTGCGTGAAATTTTAGACTTATTTGCACAAGTGTGGGCTGATTACATTACATGTAAGTAGCAGGGCAAAGCAGGACGTTTGGTCCAAGCACATGTAAATAGAGTACATAATAGCTTAAAGAAAGCAGTGCCGGGGGTGATTTATGCCTCCCTGCTCTGTCAAATCACACAGACCACGTTAGACACTTGCATTTCATCTCCCCAAGGAAAAGAGTGCAGCATTTCAGAGACTCGTCTCCAGCAAAAGTGCCACTGTGGCGACGATGCCAGCTTCTCATTTTCCCAGTGGGTGGTCTGCTGTGAAATCCCCAAAAGGCGAAGGATCTCAAGCTAGCCAGGGCCTCCCTTAAGCTGAGGTGTTTAAGAGATTTTTATGTGTAATTTAAGATGTTTGCTGAGAAATAGAGACTCTGATTTAACTATTTGCAGCTTATGATTTTTCCATTAAAAAATCTTAAGGAACCATCAGCACATTCCATATTTGACTGACCACAAAATCACATTTTTTCTCCTCAAATCTAATGCCCCAAAGCAGCGTCCTTTGTTCTTCCCCTCTCTCATTCGGCTTGCAATTATTTGGAAATTGTTGGAGAGGACACGGCCACTGTTATTCACACCAGGGAATACAAGTCTCTCAGAAGATTGCCATCAGCTTCTTCTGGGACAGATTGCAAGATAGGGGTTCTGTCTGCAAGGCTGGGCAGACTGGCATCCCTGCTTAGTGTTTAATAGAGCTCCAGAAGCACTGCGAGGTTTCCCCCTGCCCCGCTGCACAGCCAGCCCTCTGTATCGTGGGAGCTCTCCTCTGTGCCGCACACAGCATCCTTGCACGTAGGCTTCCCAAAATGCCAGAGGCATTGAAAATACGTGGCAGAAGACCACACAACCACATCCCATTATCTCCATTATTTAAGTGCTGTATTTTTATAGGAAATGCACAAGTGTTGTCTGACAGTGCAGCCGAGTGGTTCTCTCTAAGCATCCCAAAGAACCTGGAGCTGTTTTCCTCACCCATTCCCTATGTTATCATCTTTGCAAGGAAGTAGATGCGCAAAGGAGCAGCAGACAAGATAGACGCTGGAGCCAGATGTTCTTCCAAGAGCTGCTTCCTGACTGGGATAGAACTCCAGCTGTTGGCTGCCTTGGGAGAATTGCAGGCAGAAAGCTCTGGCATTTGCCAGAGGAAGGCACAGCCGTGCTCCTCTGCCCCGACTCTTCCAAGCTGCAGATGGAGGGGGGAAGTGAACGCTTGGCTGGGGAAAGGATGCTGCAGTCCCCACACTGTGCTGATAGGGTAGGTGGGCACATCACTGCTGAGACCTGCAGCAAGAAATCCTGGAGTGGGTAGTGAACTGTTGAAATCTGGGCATTTGTCTCATTTAGAGGAAGAACACTGAGGAAACTGCTCTGCTATGGATGTGCTGCAGGCTGACAGCTTGTGCCTGGCTAGTAAAACGTATTAGATATTTCTGGGCATATTTACGAACATCTTCTTAGGCCAAAGTCAACATAAGCTGCAGCACATTTTATATCCCTGAACAAAACATCACTTCCATCCAAAAATCATTGTTTAACATCCAGAAAATTATCCCATTCCAACCTGCACTTAATACCATAGATCTGGGGGGAATACAGAGTTTTCCTGCAGCATTGTCCATCGGTTGCAGTCCCTGACTCAGGAGACGGCCCCACGGACAGCACAGATTGCTTGTGCAGAGATGTCTGCAAGCAGTGTGCCATGAAGAATGAAGAAAAGTGTGTCCTTGGGGTGATTTTCACTTTATACTATTCCTAACGTACAAATGCAGGTGCCAAACATGCAAATCCTCCACTAAATGGATATTTGAGGCTCCTGTGTGTAGATACAGGAGAGAGGCACCATTGTCTAGAGGGCATGCATGGCAAATCTGAGTTACTCATACCTGTTCTAATTCATTAGGTAATTCACAAGAGCCCTGGGCACACTTTCACTCACAGCCAGGATTAGGAGTGCCTCTCATCCTCATTGATAAACCCCAGCATGAGAGTGGATCTGACTCGCACCTAGGAGCAGTACAGTTCAGCAGCCTCAGTGTGGCCAGCCCTGCTCTATGCCACCTCCAAAAATCTCTCTGGAAAGTGCTGGTGATGTTGTATCACAGTTCCTTGATGGGAAGAGCAGTAGAGCTGAAGCACAGAGAACTCTCTGAAAAAAAAACAGCCAATTAGAATTTTATAGTAGTGCTTCAAATTGGTAGTGAAACTTGCTGGTTTTTCAATGCAATAATCCCAAGGAAGACATGGTCACATTCAGCTAAGGACTGCTAGGTGAGAAATTCCCTGCTCGTCAGGGCTGCCATTTGAATAGATAAGGCAAACTGCAGGAGGAGAAGCAGAGTGAGAGAAAAGTGAAAAGACTTGCTCAAGGTCACATGGCAGAGCAGTGGCAAATCAACAAAACTGTCTGGTTCTCTGACCTCCCAGTCTGCTGTCCTGCAAAATCCTTGGAAAAAAAGGCTCCGATAGCTGCTGCTGTCCTCATGTTCATAGTGAGGCTGCATAAAAAATACATTGAAACATCAGTTCTGGCATCCCAGAAATCAGCTCTCCATATTTTATGCACTCAGATCATGACTCCCTAAGGTGTCAAACTTGAAAGCATATTGGCTTGTTGCATAAGTCATTTATTTTTTAAAATTAACTTCTGGAAAGTTAATTTTGAATCTTTTGAAGTTTATTTTATTCCATGGGGAGAGGAACATGCTGGTGACTATAATCATGGCTAAAATATAGGATAAGACACTCTTCCCCAACACACCCATGTGCTATTTTAAGCTGGCATGTGTTTACAGAGATAACGTTTGATGTCATAGTTGCCACATTCGACAGAGAAAAGCCTGAGAGAACCATTAACTATAGGACGAGTCAGCAATCTAAGGCATCTTTGTCCTTTGCTAAATGATTAGCTCAAAGCAATGCTTCTTCTGATGTTTCCACCCCAAGAAAATCCTGCAAACAAATGCTCTAATAGCTATTATAAAGAATCCTTTATACATAACTAAATTTTACAACTATGCAAAATCAACTCATCTTTATTCCCCACAAGAAAAAATATTTATTTTTCATTCATCTGTAAACTCATTATAGCAAAGTTAACCACAGATTTGAAAGCATTAGAGAATGAAAGAATAGGAACTAGAGACAAATAGGAGTCAGGGCACCAGATTACTTTTTCTCCTCTACCAGTTGGTTGCTCTGTAATGTTGAGTAACTCACTTAACCTCCCCACCTCAGTGCATTTGTACACAAAAGGGAATGATGATTTCTACTTCATATAGCAATGCTTCTTCTGCCAGAGACCCCATTCCTTAAACCTCCCGGGAATAGCATTCAGAAAAAGAGATTTGCTTGTGAAAATTTTGGGAGAAGCTTTTCCTCTATGAATCCAGGTAATCCCCAATGAGCTCAGAGAATTTGAAGGGATCACATCATTCAGTGGATTAAATGTCGCTGACAAAGATTTGCATAGGAACTACATTCCCAGGAGGCTGCCAACCACAGCTGCTTCAGGAGGATGCTGGTCCATGATGAAGCCTTTGGTCACAGGTCTTTTTTCAGACACCTCTGAATACCAGAGGATGCAGTGATACTTTTGCCTGCAGTTCATTTGGCTTCTGGACTGTAAAATTCCCTCACCATAGCTAAGAGAAGGCAAGGACCAGAAAGGAACAAGGACAGCTTAATGTGTCTCTGTAAGGGAGAAGAAGACAGGCAGAAGGTCTTTTGAGTAATGGGATCTGAGCAGCTGGGGGAAGATCCCACCCCCAAGCATACTAACTGCTAATGGGTTAAGAAGAAGGAGATTATTTTTAACTCACTACTTGTGAAACATTTTTCCTTTTCCTTGAAGAAGTACTTTGACAAAAGGTGTGGCACAGATGCTTGTAATAGTAAACGTGGTTACTGGGAAACATAGCACTACACTGCATCCATAAGAATGTGGAGTTTCCTTTTGTAAAAGACTATTTTAGGCAGTCAAAATTTTTCCATACTTCCCTTCATGCTAAAAACATCCCTGAATGATGTCTATCTTTGGTTGGTGATTTATTTATCTTTTGGTTAAAGATTCAGCAGAAATGGCTCAGCCATTATTTGCAAGGGTAAGGAAATTAATCTGATAGTTGGCTCATTTTCCAAAGGGAGAAAAACACCTCTGTCCCACTGCAAAGCACTACTTGTGTGTGCTCAGGAGCAGGTATGTGAATTTGCTGACAAGGTTACTCTGATGTCAGGAACATGCCCTTTGCTTTACTACATAACATCAGCCAAAAATTGTGATATTCTAGTTTGTACGTACTCTGGAGAGACTTGTTAGAGCTGGGCAGCTCAATTCTCTGAAGATTACATGTGCCTCTGCCAACATTCATCAGACTCCAGTTTCTGTATGAAACATGCACTGAAGTGTTATGAACCCAAATTGCCACAGAATGTCCCGGAGGGTTCCCTGTGGCAATAGCAAAGTAGGGGACTGCTGCTCGCTTCATCTTCTGGAACCAGCCAGAAATTCCTCAAACAGCCCATAAGGCCTCACTGTCAAACCCTAGTTCTCCAGCCCAGGCTCCACGGGGCTGGGCAGGTCCATCCTTGGCTCACTTGGAGGTTCTTGAGGAGAGTTGGTGGCCAGGTGTTGCTGGGATTGCTGCTCCTGCACCTCTTGGAGGAGGCCAGCCAAGTGCAGTAGGAAGGCACCTGTAATGTAGAACTTGCCAAGAGAATTAAATCACCCAGTCCAGGCTGAAACAAAGGGAGTGCTGAGAACTTTCTCCATAGAGATGGTAGAGAGCTTGAGATGGGTGGCTGTGCCCAGATGGGGGCCAGCACTGACAAAGGCATCATGGCGCTGAGAACTGCAATGGATTATATCCTTTCTGGAGTTTGCAACTGCTAGCAGTGGGCCAGCAGCATGGATAGAGGAGGTGACAACATGGCTTGTGGTTAGGAGAGATCTTCATCTGCACAGTGGAAAGCAGCCCAGCCCAACTGGTTAACTACACAGCTGAGGAGCCTCAAGCCAAACCTTTGCTCACAGGCAGCACAGGGCAGTACTGACCTGTGCGAGGCCTTCAGTACCTGAGACTGGGCCTACATCCTCAGGACTAGGGGTGCTTTAGACATCCACAGTGCAAGCGTGTATCTCAGTGATGTCCTCAGACCATGTCAGGACAGGGCCCTGACGTTCAAAATACTCCACTTGTGGCTTGGAGCTGCAGTAGGTCCAGGAAAGATGTGACCGTGTTGCAAGTCAGTGTTGGCTGTTAGTAGCTTATGTCTGCACATAAGCAGTTTTATACTCATGCACGGTCATTTTTACTTGTTATGATAGCTAGAGGAGAAAGATGTGGGGAGCTGTTTTAGCGGCTTTGGGATTGGCTGTATTTTCATGCTACCCAGATCTTCAAGCAGCAGAGTGGGAGGCTATCAGAACTATTGGTTCTAAGGGAACACTGAAAAATACTACTTTTCTGCAAAATTATTTCTTCAAACCCCACTAATTGCTAAACATGTTACTGGTAATTAATGCCAGCAGAATTTGTACCATGTAGTGGAGAATACCCAAAGAATAGTGTCAGCTCTGAGGTATCCTAGTTTTGTGGAATCTTCTGGACTCTAGCCTTTCTGTGTTCATTTTACCATGTTAAAAACAAAGACAATACTTTTCCTTTCTTTTCCTTCCCCTGGAAAATTTTATTTGCCCTCTACCCTCAGGAAAACAGAGACAGGAACAAAAGAAAAAAGGAAAAACAAAATAAGTAAACAGAATTAGATTTCTGGTTTGTTTTTTTTTTCCTTTAAAACTCTGAACATTTTAAAAACAAAACATTTTTCATAAAAAAGCCCACATCTGTTATTTATAAAATTCCATTTTTACTTGTTTTTTTTTTTTTTTTTCTCCTTTTTCTTTATTGGCTCCCATACAGATAGCAACAAAGCTAATCAGACACAAGTGTTACATGTAGTACCAGTAAGTGCTAGAGTCCCTGAAAGAGTATAGCAGTGATTACTTCTTTTTTTTTCTAAAGACTTGGCAAGGGAGGTGTGTTTGGAGGAGGGATAGAGGGAAGAAAGGTAGCTCGAGAACAAAGAGAAGAGTGATTAATAGAGTACAACCCTCTTTATCTTTCTTGTCTCCAGATACCAAAAATATTCAGGTGAGTAAGGAAAAAGGCAAGTCAGCGTTACATCCCTCATGAGAGCCTGAATCAAATGAAGCAGACTTCGAGATAAATCCATTTTCTTCTTCAAATAAATATATTCAAGAAGGCACAAGCTTGTCAACTTGGGCACTAGACTTATTTTTAAACATTTATCTAGTCAGCATGGCAAGCTCCCAGATATGCTCACCAGCAAAACTCTTAAGCTCAGTGCTTTATAGCTGCAGAAAGTCTTGTCTTTCTTGGGAAATTCACTGTTTCGGCCCTGTTTGCACACAGAAGCTGTGTTGCACCAACTGCTTGGGCATAAGAGCATCGGCACAAGCCTTCCCCTCTTCCCCCACATCGTGGCTGCCATTATACCAACATAAAGACCCCATACTGGTATTATTATTCCTCTCCAGGAAAAGGAATGAATTGCAAGCCACCTTCCTGACACTGTAAGTGAATTGATACCAGAAGCTGTAGATGCAGTTAAAAGACCCCCCTCGTGCTTCCCCCTGAAGTCTCCCACGCAACCGACACAGTTACACTTGTACAAAATCTACCTGTAGAGCAGGCTTTCATGGACTAGGAGTCTTTACTCCTTTTTAATCCACTTAGATTACCAGCAGTGCACTGCTAATTCACATGGCAAAGGGCAAAGGGCTTTCTGCAAAGCACTAGTTCTTCTTATAGCAGAAATAGATGAACACACTTTCCTCCAAAAAACTGATTACTTGATACCTTTGTGGGTTTTGTATAGCACTCTGGCCATGTGAATTGCACATAGCTTGGTGACTGTGAAAGCTTAACCTCCCTTCCTCCAACAATGTGCAGAGAAAGCAGGAATTTAAGTTCAGGATTGGAAATAATACAATAAGCTTTTTTTTTTTTAATAGGTTATATTTTTGTTTTTACACGACATCCCACATTTTAAATGAAGAGGTATGCAGAGCTTTCTGAAGTTTTCTTGAGATGTCTGTCACATTAAGAAGCTCAATTCCCACCAAAGTGGCAGCACATTTTAATGAGAAACAAATAAAATCATAAATATGTTAAGAGCTAACTTTATCCTGTTGATACAGCTACTAATCCTTGGTCCATAAGAAAGTTTCTTGTGAGATGGACAAGTAAATGTTAGGGAACTATTAAATATCAAAGGATCACTTTCACTTTACATACAGAACTTGTGTCTTTAGGCACTCTGGATTTTCACCAATAGAAATTAAGCAATTCAGAATATAGGCTGTTGCTATTGTTTCACCTGAGCTATGCTGCAAAAGACATTTTTAAATGCAATGCTCTCTAAGTGCAACCAACTGTTCAGTTACATCAGGATTATTTGTCCACATCCAATGAAGGTAGGCACTGCAATAATTCTAAGGCAACAGAAATATACATATACCGTGACTGGGGACAGTAGAAATGATGGGAAGCTGGACTGGTAACACATGAAGGCCATTTGTGTCCAGTGTAATTCTTTTTATTTTTTTAATTTCCCTTAGAATTCAGAATTTTCTTTCTGGGATTTTCTCAAAGCAGTGGGAGATCTCTGAGTAATTAACTGAAGACACTAATATTTTTAGATTTCTAATACTAGGTATATCAACTCGGTGAGATTATTCATGTAGTTAAAATTAAGCTCATGCTTCAGTATCTTGCTGAGAGAACCAAACAGATTTTTCCTTGCTCACTCAGCAAACTAGTTACAATAGTGCTAACAAAAAGGATTTCTGCATGAACTGATTATTAGTCATGTTCTCTCAGTTTGTCAGATTTTACTTCCTCCTTGCCTGATGCCACATCTACTAAATCTCCATTCACCTGTGGATTAAAGCAACTAGAAAAACAAAACAAAACAAAACAAAAACAGGACTGGATTTTGTGTGTGTGTGAAGTATTACCAGAAAATCTCAATCTGGTATCAAAATGAAAAATATTGTGGATTTGTAGAGATTAAGACTACAGAAAGTTATTTTCTCCCAATATTAATTCATATTTAAGGGAATCCCTAAATCTGAATTTGCTTGTGCTTGCTATTCTTATAAAAATTTTTCAGTGAAAACTGAGATTTTATTTTCTTGACAGTAAAATGCTCATGACTGCAAAAGAAAGACTGTTTTTTTCAGGATGTGATGGAGATAAATATTGCACCATCCTTCTTTTCCTCTTCTCTTCCTCAGGCTCTGTTTCAGCTCCTTAGGCTGTGATAAATGGTACTTAGGTCCAGGATCCTTCAGTATCGCAAGTGCAGCTTCCTTAAGCATAACATTGTGCTCTCTGTACCAGCACACTGCCAGTGCTTACAGCAGAGTGCATACCTCCATCCAGCCTGTGTACAGCCTCCTGAAATGCAGCAAAGCTGTTGTTATGTCTGTCCTCTACACAAGTCAAATCTGAGAAGTAAAGATTGATTTCTGCTTGGGTAAAGCACAGAGCCAACGTCATCACCAAACATAACTGTGATGTTGATAAATTCTGCTAATAATTGTAACTTTGGTTTAATGCTGTATTGTAAATTTCATAGGGATAGTGATGTTAACATGCTGCTCAAGTATAGAAATCTTCAGCTCCAGTTCTGTAAATTTTATCATGTCTGCTGCCCCATATACAGAAAATTCCCCTTTTGTGGACCAGGTGCTAGATTTAGGGTTTTTAAAAACTGTATCCAAGACCCACAGAAACAAAGAGATTTAGTAGTTTTGCACCCAGTAACTCTTTGCTTGGGACGTGAAACAAAGAGCTATCTTCTGCATTCCCACACATGCACAAAGCTGATCATTTTGGAGATGCAGAGAGACTACGTCCCCACATTTCATTGAAGCACAGAGGCAAGACATAGCTGAGGCTGTCAGCAGGACCCAGGAGCTAAGAGGTACTTGGGGTCAGGCTGCATAAACACAGTCAGTATTAAATCTGTATTGTTTGCTTACACCGCAGTGCCTCGGGTCTCTGAGAATCTTACTGTACTAGGCACCATACAAGTCCAGAACAAACTTACCCAGATACAGATTCTGAATAAGGGCAACATAGAACTGTGACAGATTTAGAACATGTCAGTTCAATATATCATTAAAAATATTTTAAAACCCTGTTTTTTTTTTTGAGCAGTAACACCCCTCACTTACTCCCTTTGGAGGGGAGACCTTGTCAGGAACTAAATAAATGTTTACAGAAAAGTGTTTATGACTGAACATTAAATAATGATTTAAGGTGGAAATGTTGACAGAGCCTGAGGGCTAGCAATACATCTAAGGATCTTGATGCATCTGGGAATTTATATCCTTTTATAGCCTATGATAAAAAAAGAGAATGACCCTAAGCATGTTTTAAAGTAAAAGAAAAATTTCACATCGAGTGTCAACCAAAACGATCTGCAATCCCTTGAAAATGGAGATCTCTACTAGAAACAGGGACTGAAACTTTACTGTAGATGTTTCAGCATGAAAAACAACATGAAATAAATCATCCCCATATGCTGCACAGATTGTTTTCTCATTCACAACTTATAGCTTCAGAAGTCAGGATTTTTAATTAGCGCTGTCTTTTCTCCATTCCTCTGGTTTGCCTTCTTATCTTAAAATGCCTATTTGCTTCAGAACAGCCTTCTTAATTCTGACCCACTGGTGGCCCAGCTAAGCGCTGAGCTAATATTGACTAATATTTCAAAATAAATTGCTCCCTCTAGTGAGACTGCTGCAGCACTGATGCTGGCAGATGGGGCGGCTCTGCGTGGCTCCAACAAACCCGCCGCCCATCGCCTACTTGGTGCTCGCTCCAGACGAGCTCCCAGGGAGCCTTGCCTGGACAAGGAGTGCTTGATAAGACCTTCTGCGTTTAAGATAATAATATTTACAAAGGGTTATGCCTCGTACATCGTTAAAGCCTTCCCTTAAACAGCAGACCGTTTAACCAGCAGACCTTTGGAAAAGCCACACGAGCTCACCGAACATGAATTTCATAAGCATACGCATGCTCTTTCTTTTTTTGATTTAGTGGAGCTGCTCTGGCAGCTTGATGCTGTTAGTATCTGCTGAGGGGCCCCAAGCCTGGCAGGGGGCTTCACTGTTCTGCTGCAGGGACGCGGAGGTCCCTGTGCTGGGTCACGGGCTGGGCAGCCCCTGGCAGAGAGCTCTCCTCAACATGGTGAGCAGCAGGAAGATGGTGCTGCCAGGTGAGGCCAGAGCAGGCCTCGGCACACACAGGTGTCTGCCTGTGTTGCATTTCCAGAAGAGGCTTTTTCTTTAAAAGAGAAAAAAAATGGTCTGTGTGCGGCACAGCTAGCATAAGACAACAATTTGGAAGAACCACACTAGGAAATGACTGCCTCGTAGAAGTAGGCCTGGGGGTTGTGACATGCCCTTACGTGGCAGCCTTGTGCTTCATGTTTGTGTTTCCGTCAGGGCAAACTCACTGCCTCTCCGCATTCAGCACAAGTAATTTCCAAAACCCCTCCTTGCTGCCATGCCCTTCTTCTCAGGGCCCTGTGGCGTTGTGATGAGGCCCCACTGCCCAGTGCTGCCGGGACAGGTGACTGATGGCTGGATGCTCTCCCCCATAAGCCACGGTTTCCCGGCCTCTCTCCTGCTCCTCAGCCTTCCCTTTTGAACGGTGTGAAGGCCTCATGGAGTCGCCAGGGGCTGCAGATGTGGTGATGAACACAAATCTGGGTCCATTTCCTGCGAGCAAAGCTCAGCTCACCCCAATGGCTCTTCGAGGTCAAAGCAGGTGTGTGCTGGTGGGACGACAGCAGCCACGGACAGAGATGGTTGACCTGTTCCTCTGTAAATGCTGTAATGACTTAAAGGCAGGTGGTAAGTTTTAAATAAATATTTCTTAACTTCTTTTCATTGAGGAATGAAAGAACATATCAATCTTAAAAGCAATGGATTAAACAAGACAAACACAAACCTGTTTTGGAAATACTGAGCTCAGACTGAAAGCGCTTTGTTGCAAGCTGATTGTCAGCTGGGTAGGATGATCCTGCACACAGGTGTCCTTTGGGGCAGGACGTGTCTCCTCAACCTGGGCTCTTCCACAGACTGTCCTGAGTGCAGCATGGCTCTTGCTGCAGCTCCATCATATTTTGCCACGTTCAGTGAGGTTATCTGGCAAGCTCAAGGGCAGCTGCTTGTTTCCACAGCTCCATGAAACATGTTTCTGTGAATATTTATTTAAAAAGTCAAGTTTGCAAGGAGAGGTAGTATTTTTTTAAGGAATCAGGTGCATAAGTGGAAAGAGCTTACAAATATATGGTGCAGAATGGTGTGAGTTTATGTGCATTTCTGATGACATACGGCTATTTTCGGGAAAAAAAAAACAACAAAAACAAACAAACAAACAAACAACAAAATCTTTCTTTGGCTGCAAACAACTCAGTGAGATAAAACAACCATCACTCCGGAGCTCAATGCACCTACCGAGTACAGGTGTGCATCTTATGGCTGTCTCAAGTTCTGAGTGTGTTTCTTCCTGGCCCTTTGTAGCAGTGCCTAGCATTTATTTGAAACATGACTTGCATTTTCAGCAGTTCCTAAGAACTCATACGGCTAAACAAAATTTTCCAAAGTGACAGAGAACCTTACGGCTTTGTTGTTGCATATTTTTTTACATGCCTACACATTTTAGCATAATGATAACTGTTAATTCTAGGTTAAGTAGTCTTGTGCAGTGTTCCTTATCAGTGCCTATATGTCCAATAGCTGGTGCTATTCCTGAGATTCTTAAGACAAATTAGTTTTCTTAGATGTATTTCAAACAATTAAGCACACGGTGGTAAAGCCACTGTAATTTAATGCAATGTCCGCTAACTGTCACTAGAGGCCGCTCTTAATACATGGTGGAGAAATAAAAATAGGAAACCTTTTCACTGGAAGTTCCCTTGTCTCCGATACAGGAGATTGCTTTTTCTTTCTTTTATAAGGGAGCAAAAAGCTCATTTCTATTTGCACGATGCTTCTGCACAGTTATCCTATTTATTTCCATCCTTTTAACCATAAAATAATTCTAGATATTACAACCTGGTGAGATTAGGCAAGACATGGATAAAACACATATCCCAGACCACCAGTATTTGTTTTTTTCATCGTAATTTTTAAGTTGTGTAGTGAGGAGTATTTGAGCAATAACTTCTAATTATAATAGTTAATTTATGTTTTTATATGTTCTAGGGGGAGCAATACTTTTCCTGTAATATAAACTGGATGCTGTTATTTTTCTAACATTCTCTGATGCTTGCAGTTTTCCATCCTTAATCTTCTCTACCTGATTTGTCTTTGACAGATTACATTCATCTCCTGCATAGGGAATCACAACTAAAATAATTTGAAAAATATATTGGTATTTTGCCAAGAGCTCTCAAATAACTTGTGTGGATTTGTTAACATCTGAAATAGGCAATACCCAGGATAGGATATGTATGTCACTAGGACACGTACATCAACTTACTTGGCAACTTTATATGCCTCTCTGCTACCCTGTCCTGCACATTGCTTCCGTGTTCATTTGGACAGCCCAGAAGGTACTCCAGAAGGGTTGTTATTTTTTTTTCCTGAGTGAAACCACTCATCCATTAGATCAGAATGAGCAGATTGTTTCGGGCTAAAGAGGTGTACTCCAGACTTTCAAAATACACAGATGGCCAAACACCTGTTCTCTGCTCTGTACTCTTTTAGCCATGCCTCTACAGAAGTGTTTGTGGGGAGTGGTCTGTCCAGGCTGCTCTGTTCTGGAAGCTGTATTGTGTCAGCATAGCACCACGCTCACATGAACAATGTCCTTCATCCTAGCCCTGACTTTTCTGGCCAAGCCACTCTGCTGCAAACTACGACATGCTATTTGGCCACGTACCTGATTTCTCTCTCCTGCAATCGGATCTTTGCCATGGCCGACCTTTCTGTCATTTGTTTTGTTTCAATGCCAATTGTGTGTTGTTGGCTCTGCTGGCTATTCTGCATTTGTAATAATGGAGCGACTGATTCAGGGTTCATTAAAACCAGTCTCTGCGTGCATCAGCCTCTCTCAAATTGTGCAATGGCGTGCTTCTGTTCTGTAGCTAGGGCAATACCTGAGGGTGCAGTTTGCTCTGGTTCACCTCCTAGTTTGCGCTGGTTCACTTTCCTGCCTGGAGCTTGTCTTTCCTCTCTTGCAGTCTGGCTGGGGAGCCCAGCAGCCTGTGCGCGAAGCCAGCGGTCCTGTTATTTGGGGGCACTCGCTAGGGGAGCACATTTTTGTTTGTTTGTTTTTCTCCTCAACTAGGGAGGAGGGAAGTGAGTCTGTGCAGCTTGAATGAAGCTTTGTTTTGTGCTGAGGAAATGAAAAGCTGAAATCTTGTCTAGCCTGACACAGAAATGTTTCCTTCCACAGGACTGAGTCTTTTGGCTTGGGGTCCTTGAAGTGGTGAAGTAAAAGAAGGGCTGCATTTACCAGAGTGCCAGAGCAGAGGAACACCCGTTACATGCAGCGGTTGGAGACCTTGAGTGGGAGGTGGGAGATGCGGTGAATTATTGTTTCTGCTGGAAAGAGTGTTTAACCACATGCCTTCCCTTTTGGGCTATTGCTCAAACCACTGCACTATACAATTGTTTTCCTCAACATTTGTAGTTTCTTAGGGTGTACTGATGCAGATCTGAGCTTATTAGCACCTTTGTTAAAGACATCCATCTTTACTTAAAGTAATAATAAAATATAGGGGTCTGGTGCTCCTCTGTTTTCAGATGCTCATATGACAGACTGAACTAGAAAGCTATTTATTTGCTTTCAATCCTGACTATTATTTAAGCACCATGTGGGAATTTGAAAGACTAGGTTCAGTATACTGTCATGTGGAAGAGTTCATGTGCATTTCTTTGGAGGAGACAGAAGTGAGCCTTGATCTGTTTGCTTTTGTTCTAAATGCTCCAGTCCAAAGGCAGCTGATGAGTTTTCATTTATGATTTTGTACCTTCAAGCACACAGTGTTTTCTCCATCTGAAACTGCTTAACAAACCTGGGTGGGCCTTAATTTCGTTAATTGATGAAAGAGACTATTTGCTAAAATAAATGAATCAAATCTGGTTTTTTGCTACCCACCAGACACCTGAAAAATCTGCTTCCTAGACTACCACAGAAAATATTTCAGCATGTAAGAACTTGACCAGTGGCACAAGTTCTTACCATGACCTTGTGAAACTTTTGCTCTGGCTGACAGCTACAGTGACCGCTGTCTGCAGAGCATCCTGCTGTTGTTCGGTTTCAGGCTCCCTCTTGGCAAAAGACAGGGAAATACTCTCAAGGTGCAGACTTGCTACAGATATGAGATCTGTAGCTCTGGGGTATGTAGTTCCTGGTTGGATTGACTTCTTTACCAAACCACAGTTTGTGAGTGCATCTAACAGTATGCAGTGCAGAATGGGAATGTTGCTGTGACAGGACCGCATATGCACTTGGCCTTGCACTCCCTGGAAGAAAATATATCAGTGACCAGTCTCTTGCTCACTACAAACTGTTTAAAAAATCCAAAAGTGCTGGAAAGGATATTTAGAGGTCACTTGGCCATTTCATCCATCTTCAAAGCAAAGCTAGTATTGATGGTTTAAGCTAGAGTGAAGGTTGTACAGTGGATATCACAGATACAACTGCAGCATCTATTTCACATTGAGGTTTCATTCTTACTAAGAAGAAAATTCTTGTACCCCCAGCCTTCCTCTTGTAGAGTTAGGCTCCAGTCTTCTCTCATGTCTGCATCTCTTCCTTTCCCTCCCTGCCTGCTTCTTGAGACCACCCGTACACATTGCTTCAGTATCATTAGATCACCTGTAAGCAGGTGTCAGCTGACAGCAATCCCTGGACATCAATGTGTGAAGAAGAGAGAATTGATATGGAAAGGCTTTCTGTGTGTGAGGGATTACTGAACTACTTAAGAGTAGGACCTTTCAGATAGTATGCCATGGCTGTGTTTTTTAGGATTTGTTCCTCACTCACAACTTAGAATATACTCCAGGAATCCAAAACCTCTCAGATTTATCTGAACCAAATGCATTTCAGGTGTTCTTGTAAATATATTTCTATTTTTTTCCAGAACACATCCTGGAAAAGTTCAGACGTTTGGGCAGCCCCATGAGACCGTGAGCTGGAGAACATTTCCTTAGTCTGGTCTCTAGCTCTATCTTCCTGAACCAGTTTTCCACACACAAGTATACATTCAGCTGCTGTAAATGTGGGTGTGAAACCGGGATACCTCCATGCCAGCTGGCTTCTGGCTAAGTACTAGGGGAAGCAAACACAGCCTTGTTTGACAAACTTTTATACTGGACACATATAGCACAAGATGAAGTCTTAGCCTGGAAGTATGGTATTGCTGCTGACTGCAATGGGATGAGGCCCCATCCTTCTAACTCTGCTGGGCTGGTCTCTCCTGTGCCCACCACAAACTGGTTTTCACCTTAAATTCCCGAAGCTGTTGGAAGATGCCCTCACTCAAAATGGCGGTAGGTAGGAAACAGCTCTGATCACTGTAGGATGACTGTAGGGATATTTCCTAATAATGTCCTATTTCAACAGAGAAACTTAGGTATATTGTATTTCTTTATGTCTGAATATGTTGTAGTGATCTTACCTGCTGTTTTAGAAACTGACTTGGCTGAGGAGTTGTAGACCCCATGGTGTTTGTATCATTGCTATTCAATTTTTGTTTTCTTCTGTGAGGTAATATAATTCTGTGGGGTTTCAGTTGTTTCTTTACCCAAATCATCAAGATAAAGCATTTTCAAGTGCCTATCAAGTTTATGGTCTCTTGAGGCCCACAGGCTTTATAGGACATGCAGCTGTGGCTGATATGAATAAGATTTGTAGGGCCGGGGTAAGGCAACACTGGAACAATCACAACAGTGGCCCCTCTTAAACTCCACATTACACTGAAGTTACTCAAAGTGTTTCTCTACTTCCCTGTGTGCAGTAGTTTTCACTCTGGTATAAAAGGAGCAGCAGAGCCTCCAAAAGCTGTGTGGGTCTAAGGAGCCAGCCAGTTCTGCACTCCCTCACTTGACTTTATCAGTGGAAATTCCTTCCTTGCTGATCGAATGACCGAGGGAAAATTATCTCTTTTTAAAACAGTTCACATTTCTTTGGATTCAGTTTCAAATTGGCATTCTTAAGCTTATCACAGACCATTTGTAAATGCACTAGTTCCTGACCGAAAGATTTAGCATGTACCAGATTTGTTATCCATCTAGGACAAACAGTCTGAAAGAGACACATGCCATACAGAACATTCTCCATGAGCCATTTAGAGGTAGCAAGAGCACCGCATAATCTAGAGAACATTATTTAAAATTGACAGGATCTTTATCCTGCTATAAAAGCAGCCTTCTTCTGGGGCTTTTGGATTTACTTCCACATTCACCTACCCACTTAAGATCAGTGCAGACATCCAACAAACCTTTCTATAATATCAAAAGCATCCAAGTACTCTCCTAACATCCCTCTGATCCAGTACCACTCAGACATAAACGCTGCACTTGGTCCTCTTGTCTTCTTGAGTGGAACGGGACTGTAATGATGGGAGGCCATTGCTTAGTCTGCTACTTTTAATCTCCTTCTCTCTTTCAACATGGGCAAGGTCACATGCCCAGTACTTGCTCAGGCTTGTCCTCAGCTCCCTGCTCGCACTTTGCCTTGGTGGTATTTTTCTGTCTCTCCCTCCAATTGAGTTTTTTTTGTTGTTGTTGTTCTACAACAGTGATACATAATACTGCCAATATGTGCCCAGTGGTATGTCTGTGGGATTTGGTTGAAGGCTGCTTTTGCTAGAGCTTTCCAGCACCATAGTAAATCTTCCTGACTGCTTTCCCTGATGACAGCTTCCTACTGTAGCTAACAAGGTTGGCAAGCTTGATCCCACTCCATGGTAGTAGGATCTATATATAACAAAGGGTAGAAATCTCTGGAAGTAACTATTTAATCTTAGCTAATTCCCATAGTATATCATACATTTCTTCCTACAGTGAATTGTGACAGAAGCATAGGAAAGGCTGTTGGATCAGTTATTTCTGCCAAATTTAATCGTCTTTTCTTAGAGGGAAAACCACTGATCTGCATGCTTGAGCATCTTCATCTCGGGTCTGTATTGTTACATGTCACGCTCGGCTGAAGTTAAAAACCTGCAGTCAAAGCATGCAGCAGTGGTAGTACAAAGGACATTTCTGTGAGCTGATCCTAAATACTGCTATAGAGTCACAACCTTACAACGTGCTGATAGTCAGTATTACAATGTGGGATAACCAAACCAGTCTGTGACCTTGAAACCAAGAGAGGTGCCTTCTGTTGTTTCAATTCACTCCCTGAAAGAAGGAAATGATGGAGGTGAATTGGCACATCTCTTCCCGAGCAGGCAACTGAACAGGGCCAGCCCTCTCCCCACATCCTGATCTGCTGGTGGCTTCCATCTGGGTAGCTGCTTCACTCTCACAGTTCTCTGCGTGTCAGTGTGAGTGGTAAGGAAAGCTGGGAGAAATTGCTTGGCCCTTTGCTGACTCTTTGCCTTAAAGAGAAGCTGGCATCTACATTAAGTTATTACTGCTGTTAGTCAACACCCTGTCGTGTTTTGTTTACATGAGGTAAATGACATTTTCCTTTCACAGAATGCCTGGCTTGGTCACCAGGTCTGTCTGGGCTTGTCGCAGCTGTTTGGGTATCTTGGGAGAGGCCCAAAGCTATACCAGCCTGGAATCTCCTGGGGGAGGGGGGTAAAGTCTTTCCACCTGGCGCTGTATATGCTTCTCTTGTACCCCAGAATTTCTGTACATTGGAGCCATCTCTTCAATGCTATCCCTTGAAATGGATGAAGGAAAGAGAAGTGTTATTCCATGCTTCTATCATCCCTTCCTCCTGAAGAGTTTCCAGACAGCTGTGCCTCACTTCTCCCAAATCTACCTAAAGGAAGATGCTTATGGTCCTGCTCCCAGGGCACTCAAACAGGGGCCAGCTCAAGCTGACTCACTCTTGCTGCTCCTTTCCACTCAGAAGAGCAGGGAAGAAGACAATGAGGATGGTGCTGATGCTAATGTGTGCTACCGTGCCGAGAGCACAACTCAGGGCAGGCAGGCAGAGTTGCCCCAGTGCCTTCTCCAGTCTAGCAGTGACAGAGGGACGGGGAATGGAGAGTCATTTCTTTGCTTCCTCTGCTTCTGCAGTGGACTGAATTGCTCCCTCTACCTGATTTTGCCTTCTTTTTGTAGTTCCTCAGAGACAATAATAATTTTTTCCCCCTTAGAAGTAACTACAGGTGTATGTACTATATAGCTGGGCTATGAAACAGCTGCTTTCTACATGCTTTTCCTGTTATTAGAAAAAGACAAATTTCCAGGTAGATATCTGAATTTTATTTTTCCTTAAGAAAAGAGACAGAAAGTACCATCTGCTTTGTTTGCAGTAATGGCTGCCGTAAGTTCTTCTTTTGACAAGACTTAGAAATAAGACAAAAATAACACAACCGCTTCCCTAAGCTACAGAATCTCAACTAATAACATTGAAAAGGAAGCTGATAATATTGATCACTTGTGTACCTGCAGTTAAACTTCCAAAATCAGTGGAGAAGGAAGCATAACTGGCCTTTCTGTAGTATAAGAACACAAAGCTAAATTCCAAATGTAGAATTTTTATGGGTATAAATATAGGGGATGATTTTCAGACAAAGTTAATATTGCTGCTTAATTCCCTTTCCTTCAGAGCAAAGGTCCCACAAGGTGCACTTGGAAAGGAATCCCTGAGTGTAATAGGTATACTTCTGTATGAACCAAGAAGTAGATTTTCAGAGTGGTTCATGGAAGATCTGAGACCAGCTTGATCAGCAAGGACCCCAATTCTGCCATCACTTCTTCCTTGAGTATCTTGAAATATTTGTCCTATTTGTTCAGGCAAATTAATATCTCAAAATATAAAGCTATTGATGCGCACAAGCACTGGCAGGATCCAGGATCAGCAGCTACACAAACATTGCTCTTGTAGTGGTCTCCTGAGTGTCTGTAGAAAAAGTGTTAGACCTTGGTCCTCTAAGTTACCTAGCTGAGAAATCCACATTGCTAAGTATCTGAGGATCTGCATGCCCAGGATGAGTGCCTGATGTTTTTAATAGACTTTAAGGGCCTGACCATGCCTCTAGCCACATTCGTATCTCCTCCTTGTTTTCTTTCAGCCACTCAATATTGTTCTTCACCTGCTCAATTGACTGACTTCTGGGCGATTGTCCTGCCCCAGCATTAGGATATTTCTCAAAGAAATTTTCCATCTGGAAGAGAGAGAGAGATAAAGCTGACATGAAGCAAATAACACTAGTGTTGGGCAAGTAGGTTTTTATGGGGACCAGGTAAGTGCAATTTTGGCTAAGTGAAATATTAAAGCTCAGGCTTGTAGTACTGGAATAATTGTACAGTAATTCATACTGCTATACACACTTGGTGAATAAAAAAATCAAACTTTCCAACCAGTAGATTTCACAATATGCTGACATAAAACCAAAAGAAATGCTGGCACCATACCTGCCAAAGCTGGAGGTCAGTATTGAAGTTTTGGCTGATAGTTACTATGCGACCAAGGTTTCTATCGTTAATAGTGAATCTAGGAAAAAAAAAAAAACACCGAACAACTTCTGACGCAAAACTTTTCAAAATAAGAGGGACAGTCAGTTGTCTAAAGCTTCAACTTCTAAATACCATACAACAAAACGTGCACCCAGATTTCAGTATTTTTGGAAATACTTGAAAAGTAGTGCTCCTACAGAGTATCTGTACTGTTCTAAAATATGTCTACGAATGGAATGATCTTTTCTGTTTCTTTTGTTCTGTTTTGCTTTTTAATTTTACCACTGATAGCTTATTGTCTCACATTGGAAATCGTGTGTTTAAAGACTTTTTTTCCTCCCAGGACTTCCTGCTGTTTTGGTACTGAACTGCTGAGCAACAGGAACGCAGTCTGGTTCACAGCTCTGGGCTGGCAGGTGTGTTCTTCTGTGTCCTCACGCATTGTTTAAAAGGGGGAGGAAGGAGAGGGAAGAGCAAAACTAAAAGGTGCACTCAGTTCAGCTGCTCATCTTTACCTACTGCTGCTTGCTATTACCACCAGAAGGAATTCTTACATTACCTCTCTGTACACTATCTTCTCATTATGAAATCTATGTAAAGAAGACTCTACATCAGAGTGGAGACATGACTGACTATTGCAGAGTATATCCATCCAATTACAAGATTTCTGCACATTTCTAGAAGTGTTTATACTTTTTTAATCACCATTAATTGGTAGTGGTCATTTAGGGAAAGACTGGCTTTAAAGCTGGCAGCAAAACGATTTTTCACAGCAGGTGGCTATGATTGTGTTGAATATGCTTTTGGTTTCCATAATACAAAGAAACTGACTATAAGAACCGCTTGCTTTTGTAGAAATTAAAGAACAATCACAAACTTTGCCTTTCCAGAAAAAAAGTAGAAGGCAGTGATTACAGCTGTATAGTGAAAATATAGGACTTGGCATATGAGAAGATACACGGGTGGATGTTGGTCTAAAATTCCAAATGAGTTCCTTAGCATACCTGCCAACTAAGTATTCCCAGTTAAGTCGAATCCAGTCCCAGGCCATTGTTTTTCCATAGGTGTTATAGGAAATGTATCTCAAGACTGTGAACACATCTTGGCTTTTGATGAGGCTGGAGTTGTAAATGTATCTCAAATACCTAAGAGAAATCCGGTAAGAGTCAGTGCAAACTTTTCGTGAATGTCCAGGGAAAGCAACTAATAAGATAACACTTTCAATGGAGACTTAACTGATCAAAATGAGAAATAATACAATGTTAATATGTATATTTCTCAAGTATTTGCCACCTCACTCTACAGCTTGTTTCCAAGTAGTGATATTATTTTTGTCTAAATCATCTTAAAGGTGAACTACACTGTAATGTGTAATGTACCATCTATCTGTTGAAAACTGTATCAAGAGATAATAGTGTATTGAAAGAAACCTGAACAATTAGACATCTCTTTAGAAAGGAAGCAGAGCTTATGCATCTTAAGTTTCTTCAAAATACTCAAAAACCATTAGTATTTCAGTATTTTAATCAAGTACTGAAAACAAAGTTGGAGCAGTCAGCAGCCCATCAAAACATCAAAAAGTAGTGGTCCAGGCTATAAAGATCTCATAGGGACCATGAGGACACATGCTCACGCTGAAATCTGGGCTGTTGCTTTGTTTCTGAAATCCTTATTCACGCAGATGAATTAATTTGGGCGTAGCATGTCTGCATGTGCTGCAGTTATGCTCCCACTCACAACACAAATGATTTTGGCTGACACATGTGCAGAGCGATGAGGAGCATGGTCTTGGCTTCACAGCAGCAGCTGCAGATGACCACCCTTTGGCTGTCATGTGCTGGGATTAAGGCTGTTTCTTTTTTTCCTTTATGCTAGTGACAGGAACAATTTTATCAACCTGTTTGTTCTTTTTCCCTCCTTTATTGTTCTCATAGTAAATTAATAGATACATTCTCCCTGATTTAGGAACAGTTCTTTATTTTCTGCAATTTTAGGTTGATATTGATTATTAATTTATGTCCTCATTGTGACAGTGATTAGTTATCAAATGGCTTTAGGTTATGGCTGTTGTGGCTACAAAATTTTGAACAGAGTTGCCTTCTACCACTATTTTAATTATCTTTTATACTTGCTCTTCCTGAACCTCCTATATTTCCTTATTCCATTTTGTCTGAACTTGGAACTCTTTCAAGCAAAGACTGCTCCATTTTGTGATATTTAAACAGGGCTCCAACAGAGTGGTAAATGACTCCAGTGAGGACATTTGTCAGCAGCTCTGCTCTATGGTACAACTATGTGCCAAGGTATGAGATACACTTAAAGGAGTTGGTGCATCCCAGCAGAGTGGCAGCCTGGGGAGATGCTCTCCTGGACTGACAGCTGCACCAGACTTGTACAGTATCCAGATTCCCCACTGCTGCTGAATGCAGTTTTTCCCGTTGATGGATTCCCATTCCTGGTCCGGGATGAACAGTGCTCTGGAAGTCTTGTCTGTCTTCCCTGATTATAGAGTAAACGTAGAAGAAGAATCTTCTCCTGATGCCTCACTATTAGGCAGCTAAAATTACAAAGGGTAAAGGCAATATTGGAAAAGCTGAAGGCTGTTGTTCATGTGCAGAAACTACCATGTGCTCAGTATCTGTCCGCTAAAATAGCAAGGCTTTTTTTCTACTGTAATGCAGTCTCAGAGGTGGATGTTAAGTAACTGTTCTTGGGAACGTTTTGCATTCTGCATGCTGTAATCTGACAAAAATGACTGCACAGGAAAGAGGAGAAATGAAAGAGTAAACAGTGAATAGTTGCATCTCTAGGGAAAGAATAATCTTTGTGCATTTAAATCACCTGTCCAAAAGGGTGATGTTAGTCACTGATGCCAGGCCATACAGGAGTTTTTCTTTTTCTTGTGCTAACGAAGTTTCCTGGTATGTCTCGAACATGTAATTCCATGATGACTCATTGCCTGAATTCTGCATCCCATAGCGGTATACCAGGAGTCGGAGATTTACAGCAATGCTAGAATAATAACAAAAAAAAATATTTTAGTATTCTTCCCACATTTCCTGCTTGAGATCTGTGACCAAGTCATATGTAGTGTCCTTTACCAGCCACAAAGCCCATAAGAACTCACGTTTGTCCTTGTAGCCATTGCTCAAATTGTTGAGAAGCATTGCTAAGAGATTCTGCATCATTCATACTGCACGCAAAGTCTAGAACAGATGCACGAAGAAGCCTTTAAAAGAGAGGGGAAGAGAGAGAGAAAGATTTCCCTTCTGCTTAACATTCCTTGAATCCATCAATAATATGATAAAGAAAAGTAAAAAGATTGTTCAACCTGTCCAAATGGCTTCCAGAATCACTCCAGGTCAGATTATTCACAATGGGTTTTACCAGATAGCGAAAATATTCCTGAGGTAGAAAAAGAGAGATGGTTATTTGTATAGGTTTCATTAAATGACAGTGTATTTATGTTTATAGTTTGTTCCCTTTTGTTTTCCAAGAACTACTGTATCTTAAATGAAAAGGGATACAAACACACACGCATGATCTTTCCAGCTCACTGTGACATGTCAAATCTGAACATGTTCATGCATTCTTTCTTGCAACACTGATGTGCAGGTACGACAGAAGTCAGCCTGCTTCTCTCCAGCTTTGTCTGTGCCCCAAAATGAAAGCCAGGGCATAGCAAGGGCACACTGCTATAGCTTTTTCCCAAAGGTAGTCTTGACTTGAGGACATATTTATTTTAGTGACCATTAAATCATGTTCAGCCGTCAAATCTTCTGACTGCCATGTTGAGATACAGTCATCCTTCATGCTGAGGACAGGTGTCAGAGCTCTTGCTGCCCTGTGTATACTTATTTGTTGGATGCAGGACAGCCTTGACGAACAAATCTCCGTACTGTGACTTATGGTGATTGATTATAAGAACTAGCAGGCATAATTTCTTTCCTCCAAATGCATAATTGTCAGTTCAGGTAATTCAGAGATCAGTGCTAAGCAGTTTTCAGCATTTGTTTAAGAGTACAGTAAGGAAAAACTAATTACTGATAGCTCAGCAACATTGAAAATCAATTGAACTTCAATATTATTGCCATTACAGATTCTCAACTGTCAGATCCAGTGATCCCATGCAGGAATATATTTTTGCTTCATCACCTGAAACCGGAGATAGAGATTTGTATCATCTTCAAGCATGTCTGCGATGTAAGTCACAGCTGATACAGCTCTGTGCCAAGGTAAATAATCTGTTTCATTTATTAGGTATTTTGTGAGCTCCAGGGGAACAGAGTAATTCACAAGTCCAGCTCTGAGAAGGGAGAAAACAGAACTTCTGTTATTTTGATGAATTTGGTGAACTTCCTTCTTTAAAGATTCTAGAACACTGCTCACTTCAGAAGGCCTGAAATAATAAATTTTAGGAGGGGGAAAATAGTCTGGAATGGAATCTGAAAGGTGTTTTCCAAAGACACCACTGAGAATCGCTGTTGGTCAATGCCTAATTGCAGGACTCTTGCTGTAATGAGGAAGTTGCCCATATTATGCAGGAGCCCAGAGCACCCAGAAGTGAGTAGCCCTTAATCGACTACATTAACTTCTGTCACACAAAAGAAATTGCTAGTTCTGTAGACATCCTGAAATGCTAGGGAGCTTCAGACTTAGAGGCTGTTACAGAGGTCACCCAAAGTTTGTCTGCATCAGTGAGGCTGAGTACAAGAGCTAGGAGTTTCCAAGCACGTTTCTGAGGAATATAGCTGAGAGGTGGTAACTTCCTAATGCCATGCTGTGCATTGTAGGCATGCCTCTGATTTTCTGGACACGTAGCTTCTTCTGAAGTACTTCTATCATTGTTTCCTACATGATAAAAGTACCCCTTTCTAAAACCTCTGCAATTAAAGACATCTTTTTTCCTCCATTGAGTAGAGAGGGAGCATTTCTCTTGACTATGTTGACACTGCAAGTTACCAAGGCATACTCTTTTATTTGCTCCTTTGAAAGGGCAACATAACAACATAATGTAAAAAAAAATTAAGACTTGCAACAAATTCAGAAATTTTCTTTTGGCCACTTGAGTTAATTCCAGTTAATAGAAAGTGGAAAGTGAAAAACTTCTGTTGAATTCTCTGCAGGGAATTAGTTTACCTTGCTAAGGAAAAGGCGTCATCCAAAATCCCTGCACGGTCAGCAGCTGAAAAAATCTGTACAAAAAGAGGATGAGAGTCATCAAGAATATGTAGATTATTTGCAGAAAAAAAACCAACCTGCTTTTATAAACCTCTATTAGAGACCAACCAGATAGGTTAATATCGTGACACTCACTTCATGGTTGTTGGCCAGAAGAGTGCTTAATGTGGCCCAGTTTTGGCTATCATAATTCACACGATATAATCCAATGTGGTCTGGATTAATGTTCACAAAGGAATTAGCAGACGATGTTATTGTAATTCCTGAAAAACAAACAGTGATTAGTCCGTGCATCTTAAATAACACAGAACTCACTGGAGATGCCTTGATTCCAAAAGTAATATTGGTTTTAATGAGTATCAAAACAAGATCCAAACCTCAACTTAGTTATTTTTTTTAAATGGCTTTGAGTAAAGATGAGTTGGTATAGGCATTATGGACCGGACACCAGCACTTGTGTTAAAATAGTGAATTACACTGGGGCAGCTGGTTTGTTAAATTTAAAATGGAGACCTCTGTGATTAGACTGAAGAATGATACTGAAAATCTTTATCTATTATTACTCATAACAGAGTTGAGGAAGTTTACCTGCAGAATCCCAGGTGTTGTAGACTGTGTAATTTGTTGAATTCCCCAGTCCCCATTTCACCGGTATATTCCATTTGTAACTGAAATTATTTAAAGGGAAAGAGAATCAAATTATATTTGAAATCAAATGTTAAAAATAGAACTCCAATATAAGACTTTATTGGGCCAAGTGTGTACATCATGTTTTATGAAGTCAACTGTATGTTCATGCACATAATCATCTACCAAACATCCCTCATAAATCGCCCTCCCCAGCTTTTTACCAATAGCTGTTTTCTATGTTATAAAGACATTGCTGTGGTATGATTGGGGTAGTTATATTCCCTGAAAATCAAAATAAAAAGCATGAAATGTCTGAGCGTGTTCATGTTCTAGAGATGGAGAATAAAAATAGCTTCTCGTATACTTTTTATTTATAGAAAGTTCTCAAAATGCATCTGGTGGACTGAGAGAGGGAGTAGAGTAAGGTTTTGTCCAGAATCCAATGTTGATGTGTTAGTCTCAGTTACTACGATACTTTCTTGATTATGTGCCTATAGAGAATCTGTTTTTTTTTAGTTTTAGAAAAAAAGTGTTAGGGCCATATCCTTCTGAATACAGCCTCCCCCTCTTGGTGACTGTGCTGGAGTGAGTAATTACCTATAATCAGAGATTGTGCAGATGAATTTCTGGTGTGCTGTGCTGTGTAGCTTATTACCATCACACTGGAACATGCAGCTCTTTTAAGTAGCATCTTCATGTCATGTCAGATAATAATCTAACAGGGAGCACAACAATTAATTTAGTAAAAGATAATTGTATGTGGATGAATCATGTCAGTGTTAATGTGACCAGGGCTCTGTGCAGACACCAGTTAATCTTCACAATGCTCACTTGAAACAAGTGGCTAAGAGTTATTAACAAGTGGTTAAGTGTTATTAAACCTTTTTTACAGATGAGAAGACTGAAATACCTTAGGCAATCACTGCTATACAGTCAGCAAGACCTCTTGCCATTTCCAGCCTCTTCTCCTTCTCTGAGACAACCATAATTTCTCTACTATAAAGCACAGAGGGCCAAATGTGACCTTACTTATCCCTCTTCATATCCATGAGTAGCTGCAGCAGCTAGATGCAGGCTTCTTAGTCTGGGCTGTGCCCCATGTCCAAATGTGTTGAGAACAGCCTGAAGGTTAGACATTAGGGCTGTAAGAGAGCCACGGCACAGCCTGACCAAGACTGTGAAGGGGCAGTGAGGGGAGCAAGATGGCAGAGCATGCTGTGAGCATACTTGCACAACCACCTACATAGTGCTGCTAAAATTATTAAGCCCTTTCGGGTAGTCATCTGCTGTTCCATGTTAGCATATTACAGTCCATCCCAGGGAGATTTTTCTTCAATCTTAAATACCTTGGTGACAAGTGCTATAGGAAAACTTGTTTACAACTGTGTATTAAACGATTGGTCATTAACTTCCAGGAAATACCAAAATGAAGGTAATTGTATGTCCTGCTGTCTCCAGGAAGAAACATCAGCTATTGTTTTGTATCTTCTAAAAAAATATATATATATATTTAAAGGGACTTATACATGTTGAGTTTTTACAAGTCCTCTTATGGAGCTTACCGCCATAGAATTTAGAGAGGTTATTGCTTGGTCAGAAGCCTCAGTATTGTGTTTCTTTAAGAGAAAGCACATAAAATATTATTTTTTTTAAATGGCTTGGAAATACATTTAATAGGGGGGAGGGGAGGGATTTTATTTAGTTTTCGTTACATGTTCCTGGGATTACACACAGAGATGCTTTTCATGAGCATCGGATATAATAGCTGTGTTTTCCCAACCACATGTTGAGGACATGTTTCTTATGTGCTATGCTCAGCAGCACTATTTTAAGAGCACACGGTTACAAACTTCTTTTTCTTTTAAGTGCCAGCGTTCAGAGGAGGACTCTTTCAAGTCAAACAAGCTTGGAACAAGCAGGCAGGTCAGGATACCATACCTGAAGTTTTCAGAGAATAAAGCATATACAAGACTTAAGAGCTTTTACTGCTTAAATCAAAATCCTGCATCCAGACATTAAGTGGGCCTGTCCCATTCTGAGGTAGAATCTCTTCAGGACCTTCCTCACCCTCATCTGTGAGGCTGGAAGGGGGAGGTACTGACTTTCAATAGATCAGCTTTTAGGCAAGAGTCTAAGTCTGTCCCAGGATAGATAATCTCAGAATTATGATATATATTATTGCAGTTTATTTTGAAGCGATTTATAAACATTACAGTCAAAGACAAATTCCATTCTCACTCTAGGAACGGCAGGTACAGTACAAAACTCAGCTTCCTGACAGGGTAAGGCAGGAACCATGCTGGGATTTCTACTCAAGAAATAACAAATAGTAAGGCACTCCAAGTCTTGAAGTCAGGCAAAAGTAGGATTCCTGAGTCTACTATCTCAGAGCTTAGTGCAGTAAGTCAAGATTTTAACACAAAGTGGTATTATTTGCCTGCATAGTCTGTAACACCAATCTTCATATGGCATAAGGCTAGAGTTTACAGCTAGAGTTTAATTTTTCTGCATTTTTTTCTGCTTATATTGGGAGAAGAACAACATCACAAATACTTGGGTAATAATCCCATCCTAACTCTTCTGATATCTACCCAAAACTGCCAATACTGTGGGACTTCCATTGCTCAAGTACTTTCTTTTTAATAAAAAACACAACTATTTCCTCATTTTCTCCTTTTTCCTGCTCTTCATATAAAAATAGCTAGCAGCAGTTAGTGGGAAGATGTATTTGGGCAGACTCAGTTCAGCAGTTAGTGGGAAGATGTATTTGGGCAGACTCAGTTCCTGCCCATAGAGGCAGTCTTTACTGATTGAGCTTTATTGATCTAGCTAAAGGAAGTAAACCTTCCTAATATGAGTTAATTTCAATACCTTTCACTAACTACTAGAAAAGTCACATTACCTAAAAATAGGACTAAGAATACATACAATGCTAACTTGGCACAATGATTCACTTTTCAATATTGTCCCTCCAATCCCCAGGCAGGAATTATCACTCCTTAAGTTAGTCATCTGACAAATACTCTTCCCTGTAGTATCCCACCTGTTTTGAATGGGGTAGTAAATGTCTGCAGCTGGTTGTCAGGCTACATAAGAACCAGAGAAGGATGCCTTCGGCTTTTTCAGATGGCAAAGTTTTACAATAGTAGCCTGAGCTTAACAGGGAGAAAACAGCTCTGGGTGAGGATCAGTGTTATTTATTAATGACTAACTATTTCACAGTAATATATGCTTTTAAGAGATGTAGAGAAGACCCCATATTGTATTACATTATACATCCTACATCATGTGGGAAAGGGAATAAGCTTGTGTAGTACAAAATACCTGGATCATGGTATCTGATTTCTGGGTAGAGACAATTTTGTGACAATTTTCTTTATTCTGACAGACTGTAATTTGCAGTTATTCAGCAGATGTCTTGCAATCATCTGAGCTGTCTGCGCATGGAAATGAGATTTTGTGAGAGACCCTGTCTGATTTCATTCTGCTGTGATTGATAATGAAGCCCTGAGACAAAGGGCTGAGGCTGTCCTAAATTTATAATATTTGCATCTAAATTCCTGCTATTTTCTTTTAAAAACAAGTGCTGAGAGTTAGTTTACTGAGAATGAGTATAATGCTGCCTATTTGGGTGTCAGTAAGAGAGGTTATCTGTACAGGATTTCTACCTGTTTTGGACAAATGTATACTGTAGGGTCTTACCCGAAATCAGAAGGAGGATAAGAGGCATTGGCATTGGGATCCAAGAGAAAACGTTTCTGTGTGAGTACTGAATTACTTCCCATCTCCAAAACAGGGTAGCCCATCTGCCTTGTCCATGTGTCCATAACTTCACTCACAGGTTTGTTACTTGCCTGTGAATGATGGGAGAAGGTTGCAGGGCAAAAGCAAACTCAGCCCAAAGAGAGAAAGAAGAACAACAACAAAAAACAATCTCTAATAGAATTATCTTGAAACCTGACCTCAGAGGAAATGAGAAGTATGTGGGAAGGAGACTGGCTGGTAACATGGGCAAGAAATACTGAGGGCCCTTTGGGGCCCCTTGCAGGCGGTAAGCTCTACTTTTTTTTTTTTAGGAAAGTAATAGAACAGGACAGGAAGGACATAAAAAGACTTTTCTAAGCTAGAAGTTACCTTGCAGTATGCCCTGTTTCAAGTGTGAGTGGGGAGCCACTGTTATCAGCAGCAGCTAAACTAATGTAAAATTGGTCTGTTCTGTGGACCAGGAACTTCTGTTCTAAAGGCTGATGCTAGAAAGTTGCTTCTGCCTCCTCAGTCTGCTGAGTGTGAGGGAAGGGTTACACTCTGCATCCTTTTTCAGATAAAGCTGGTGACATGAAGATACAGAGAACCAGAGAGAGCGCATAGTTGAGTAGGAAGAAGCATGAGATCAAGGAGAAAGAGGGAACTAGAGAAAGGACACAAGAGTGCAGCTTGAGTTGGATGAGCATCCACCCTGAGGGAAGGGAAGTAAAGGAAATACCATTAGGAAAGAACCTGGTCATATGTAGGTAGGCTTCTAGAGGATAATGAGATAGAAAGGTACAGGTCAGCCATAAAGAAAGGGAAAGATGAGGAAGTGGTGGCACAGAGAACAAGCCTGCTGGGAATTGGAAAATAGAGATGGAGACAAGCACCAGAATTAGTTGGTAATTTATAATGTTGAGAGCTTTCAAACACACGAATCTGGTTAGAGATGACTGAGGGTATGGAGTGCAAGTGTGTGGTGAATGAGGGGTGTTTTCATCCATCAAATAAGTTTGGAATGCAGGAGGGATGTTTCAGAAACAGGCTGTTTGTTAACAAGGCCTCCTTTCTCTTTTCTTATTCCAATCCCTACACTGTTGTGCCAAAAATGAAGAAATAATATAAAGTTCCTAGAAATAAGTTATGTTGTAATATGCTGGGAGGCTGCCTAGCTTATGATCTCTCATTGACAGAAGAGCTATAGAATATAAAATGTTTAGGAAATTGAAATAAGTGGAGTGAGACCTGAAACTTGTATAAGTGAGGGTTTGGATTGCTGCAAAACATACCATTTCTAGAGCTTCCCAGAAGTGTTGTGTCTTGGCATTCTGGAAATGGTGGTTCTTCAAATATTCCTAGAGGAGAGTAGAAGACTGTAAAAATACTACCAGCTCTTTCTTTGTCATCTATGAAAACAGTGCATGTATTCAAATAAGATCGGTTGCATGGAGTATCTGTGGGTGGCAGTTTATTGAACCTGGAGGGACTTTGAGCTATTTTTACACTGGTTTATTTCTCAATCTTTACAGGCAGCATTTGCCACAACAGAGTTCCTGTACAATACCCCTGGAACGTTTTAGGCTGCTCTAAAAAAGATCTGCTGCTTTAATTTCTTGAGTACAGGAGGCAGATAGTTGCTTTAAGCAATGCTTCTAGCTTTGCCTGAAGTGAAAATATGGAGAAGTTCCTCAGAGAAATACTGAAAAGGTCTTTCTATTAAATAAAAGGAAGCATTTTCTAGTGATAATGTTGTAGGTGGGAAAGTATTGAAATACTTTAAATCACTCATAATACAGTAGGATTGATTTATCTATATACATACTCCTACATGTATATCTACATACATTTTCCAGATGAGAACTTCACATCTTATGAACAATTGTTTTAAATATATCCATCTCAAGGAGAAAAGCAGCAAAGTCAAAAATAACATCGGGGAAGATAAAGTCGTTCATTGAAGAGATGTTTTCATCTGAGCATAAAGCTCCCTGATACATCCATCTTGTATTACCACATGGTTGAATGATCCATATTCATCTGCTAAACTCCCTTTGTATGTATCCCATAATGCTGAAAGTCAGCACGTTCCAGTGTGTTCTTTGTATTTCATTTGAATGGACAGCAGCACGCCCTGCTGCAATTTTCTGTATAATGAAAGAGGCTGTTATAATGGGGATAGCTATCTCAGGAGATTTCAGTAGCTGTAGAACCAAAGAAGTCTGGTCGCCTCTAAGCTGTGATCAAAATGGAATAGAAAAATTGTATTATAAGAAATAATGGCATGTCTGCCTGTCCTAAACGCTTTTCCTGCCCTGTGCCTTACCTGTCAGTTTAACGTGTGCTTTCCTACTCTGTTAACTGGACCTGGTCAGGTTTAGTCAGTAGATGGTGCTGTTTGTCTCATTGTTAGCTACAGCTACCTATTTTTATGTTTTGAAAGCTCTGAGTAAAGAAGCAGCATTTATCTTTTGTGAACAAGGTGGTTGCATTTTCCTATATTGTAGGACTGTCCTGATTGATTATATGAAAGGGAAAAACAGCTTTCCTGTAGCTGCCCATAAATGTGCTTTCCAGAGGGGGAGGAACTAGGAACATACTTAGTAAATCTGCATTGTAACTTTTTAGAGACATCAGATGTTGATTCAAAGGAAAGAGCAGATAACCTTATTTCTGGATGGTCTCCTCTATCCTGTTTTCAATTTCTGTAGTTTTGTTGCACCACATTTTTTTTTCCTCCAAGAGAGAAAACTATGACCTGGACAATGTCTCCCTTTTCTACTCCCAGTTACCTCTGCTCCCTAGGGCTGGGTGCTCCAGCATCAGGTCTCAGGGCATGGAGCATCTTACATCTGTAAGAATTTCCCTACAAAGCTGGCTGGGGTTGGCTGGTTGCATAAAGCTGCAGACATGCTTTACAGCTGAATGAGAGAATTCTAGCTGACATCAGGATCAACCCCATAGTTTAAGAGGTTTTTCTGCTATCAGCTGTTGTAAATTTTGGTTCTCCTTGTCAGACTGTCAAATCTTCCTGCAGTTCATGTTCCTGTTTTGTGAGAGTGGAGCTGTCCCTTGTCATTGTCCACTCAGCACGGAAATGAGCTGAAAGTTTCTTCTACTAATACCAGAATTTCTCATATTCACTTTTTGAATAATGGCCTTGGTACTGCCCCATGAGGAAGGGCTGCCCTCCTGGCATGCTTTGATGTCACTCATACCTGACACCCTTTCTGGAACAGTTCTGGTGTAATCCAGTCTTGAAGCATCCTGAGGATCGATGCACCCTGAGGGCAAAGGGAAAGGGAAGAAGGTCATTCCACGCTACTTTAACATTGGATTTCCATTCACCTGAAAAGCAACATATGAATGAATATTTTATAAAGCAAAAGTAGAAACTATCCATCTGATGAAGGAAGTCTCATTCCTTTGCAGCACTGCCTGCACAAACCTGATTTTGCGTGTGAGTTGGTCTTTAGTAGTGATCAGGTGCCTACTGCTGGGGGTGACTATTCCACCACTCTGCCAGTTTGTATAAGTGGGGCTCCCTGTTTCACTTCAGAGAGGATGGGGGAGCCAGTCCCATCCAGCCCTGCAGCCTGAGTAAGGAAGTGAGTTCTGCTGAGTGCCGAGCAGGTAGGGAACTAAAACACTTCAAATCTGGGGGTATCACATACTGGGGATGTCAGCTCCGTATTCATAATGAGTTTTGCTCATCATTGATGTAAGAACTTTAGTTTCTGAAGCAGGGTAGAATTGGGATCAGTGAAGTGAGTTACTTTGGTGTCACGGGAATAACTAGAACCTTGAAAGAAGAAAGAAACAAAGGGAAAACAGATGAGAGAAGCAGAGACCAGTGTGGGTCAAAGAACAATATAGGCAAAAAATGAGAAAAGCAAAAAGCAATGCAACACAAATCTAAAATGCAACAAACGATTTGGGGATTAGTGCGCTTTCATTTTCCCAACTAAATCAAAGGGCAGCTGAAAGCCTAATACTATGAATGATTTAAAAATCCAGTTGTCCCATGAAAACACTAATGTTACGTATGAGTTCTTGCTAGGTCCTGTCTCCCTTATTTATGTGTCTGAGAATAAAAACTTGGCTGCAGTTATAATAGGAGGGTAACTGAAGAGGTATGCCTCAGAATGCTTTCCAACTGTTGTTGCAAAGTCAAGGTGGTTAGTAGATGACTCTTTTGCTGATATAGTAACTTAATCTATTTGACGAAGATATGTTCAATAAATGGTTGAATAAAACTTAGAACAGATATCCATTAGTGGCTATCATTAACAGTGATCATAAGGCTATGTGTATGCAATAATAGGGTATCTCAGCTTTATTTATCAGCCACTTCCTACGTGATATAACCTCTCATACACCCCTCATAGATCCCCTCACATTTATATTAAAAATCAGAGAACTATGCACTTGTGCAAGCATTTGGGGCCAGTGAAGGTTTCTTTTCCTTTAAATTGCAATGTATAGTTAGTTGCTGCATCTTAATACAGTTGCTTTTCAGTCTTTTCTCATGTCCATCCTCTAAAGTTAATAACAGAGTGCATTTGAGGAAAAAACTCATACTAACAAAATGACTAGTTATAGGAACCCCAGTGTTTTCTTAACTTCTCTGTATTTCAAATATTTGGGAAGATTCAAGAGAACTACTTTGATCTGAATAGCTGACATCTGATGATGTCTCTACTTCTTTAATAGAGTTGGAGTGATTGCCAAATATATGACTGGATTGTACATAGTGGAAACGTGGAACTTTTAATCCTAAGCTTCTTTGGTTGGGAGGTTCCAAAACTGTGGGGCTCCCAAGAGAAAATTTCCAGCAGAACTCTTCAATACTTTCTAGAAAGGTAATCAGTGCTTGAATTACAAAGGTAAAAAAAAATCTCATTATTTTGACACAATCGTCCACATTAAGGGAGATGATTAAACTGGAATACATATATATTCTGCATTCACCCAGCTCTGTTCTAGTACAGTTTCGTAGTGCATAATGCTGTCCTGATTGTGCATCAGCTAGAGGTTCATTTACAGAACACACTGCAATGGCTCCACAGGCCCTGAGGCATTTTGTTAGACTTCTGGGACTGTGTAAGCCTTGTAATTGCTCTGGTAAAACTAACAGAGAACATTCCAAATTGTGCATTATTTGTTTATTGGTGGATATTATCATGAGGAGATTGTTTTTCTAAGAAAAATGCTAAAGAGAAGCCAAAATAAAACCAAAAAGAAACAAGTTAATTTTGTCACGCATTTATATATAAATACCAACAGTAATTTGAGCTAAATCCATGTGAAGACTTTCTCATTCAAGCCAAATTATATCCCAAGCCAAATTATATCCCAAGCAGACTGTTCCCAAACAATGCACGAGTCCTCAAGTGTTTTTGCTTTAAAAGAAAGAAAAAGATTTCATGTACCAATTATCTAGGCACAAAGAGAGGAGTTAAAGCTACCATTTTTTTTCTCCATTGTTTTTTTACAGACTACACAAAAATGTGTCTCTCGTTTAGCTCACCAATAAAATACATTTTGGTACAGTGTATTTGATATAACTCTGGGTGTTTCTTGACTTTTGTTAGCTTGATTTAAGAACATCAGTATTACATAGCACAGGTTTTCGTATGGTTTATGATTTGAGTGTGAGGAATTTATGATGCAATAAATACTGATTGTTTTGTTGGATAGAGGATTTAACAATTGAAAACAGAAAACTGATGGAAATTCAAGTCTAGCTAATAAAAGTAATACGTTCGGCTATAGATTTTAGTTGAAGCACAACTAAGCTAAAATCAATGAAATACATACTTGTAATGAGAAACTTGGAGTGGGAACAAGTAGGACTTAACAATGGCAGATTTTGCATGTTCAGTGAAAATATCAGATAGAACCAACTGACAGTCATAAGGAAGCTGTCAATATAACCATGGTTATCAGCATCATATGCAACATGGTATGGGAGATGGCTGGTTGACCTCCACAACACACAGTGAACTGTGAATTTAACATCTCCCAATTTAGGAACAGTGCTTGTAGAATCTGATGATAGCCTATAATTGTTAAGACTTCTAGGGTGCCTGGAATTCTTTGAGCAACACAAGACAAAAAATTATTTTCCTATTTTAACTGCTTGGTTCCCTGCCTTGCTTTCTAAAAATACAAGTTATGGTGTCCCAAAGTTGCCCTGGGGAAGATAGAGAGAGGACACGTGGACATCTGCCTTTGCATTAGATGGTGTCTTGACTTAACTGGGCTGCATCAGTACATAAGGTGATGGGAGAGGGAGTTGCTTAGTGACTGGCTTAGTATAATTTTAACTCTAGTACTACTAGTACCAGATACTGCTAGTATCAGTGGCTACTCTCACCATCACTTTTGACTGAATCATCAATGACAACAGGGAACATCCCAGAAAAAAGTTCTGTGCAAATGCAACCCACACTGGCTTAGGAGCTGTGACTATGAACTCCTCTGCCTTTTATCTCCTCTCCTAAGCCTCCACTTCCTTTGCAGCTGGAGTCACCACAGGAGGATGTCCTACCTTACTGTAGGATATCCCATCAAACACAGAGGTGATTTCAGCTGGAGATGACACGTCAACCACAATTGGGTGGGAAGAAAGCAAAGAGTCATCCTTCATTACTGGAAGCACATCATCAATTAAAACCTGTTCAAGCTGAAAAAGAGAAGATGTTGGAAGATAAACAAAAGCAGGACACTATACTTCACAAAATAAGTGGCTTAAGCTGCAGCTTCTCTAGGGGGAGACACGTGGAAATGGAATGAAATGTCACCTCCTTTAAATAGGACTTGGAAATTCATATTTTACCTCTGAGATGGCAGGGATACATTTTTTCCTTAACTATAATAAATTACGTTTTGCAAATCCCATTTCCCATGTGTATCATACCACAATAAAGCCCTCAATAGGCATAAAAGAATTCTGTGTTACCGATTTGAGCAGTTTGACAATATCTCAAAGCGTTATGGGTTCCTCTTGCAAAAATGGAGCTGGGGGGGAGGGAAGAAGGAAGCAGGCTTCTGCATTGTACTGATAAACTGGTAACTATCATTTTTTTAAGAGGTGAAGTAACCTGGAAGCAAAATCCCCTTACTACTTAACCAATATTGGTACAAGACTAAATTTTAATTTAGTTTTCCTCTTCTAATGCTCAATAGGATGAAAATGCTGAAATGGTACTAAGTCTTAAATGAATATGACATCTACATATGAAAAGGGCTTTTAAATTCTAGACTCAGTAATGAAAATTGTTTTTTTTTTTTTTTTTTTTTTATGGAGGCAGCACCTCCTACTTCCTACTACTAGATCTCCTACTTCAAAGTCCACAAGAAGTGGCGCAGAAATGTTTTTTTGTCCTCAGCTTTGCATAACACAATGAGAAGAGATATTTGTGGAGTAGCAGGTAGGCACTGCCTACTCCAGACATCACTGAACTTGATTATGGGCTCAACTTATGCAGCGCCTACCCAACTTCCTTCCAGAGTACATGTTTTACATTTTCTAATAACTAGAATGTCACTACTCCTGGATGGCTAGGGGAAATATGAATGCCATGTGCTGTCACATTTGTTTGGCAGAAACCTCACTTTACTTGCACACTGTTATTATTCTTCACAGTGTAATGATCTTTTAAGGCTACCCTTATTGTCTCCCTCAATATAGGGAGGTAGAAATATTTAATCCAACTTTTTATTTATATCGCACAGTACTACATTGCTGTTGTTGCTGTTTTTTTTTTCAATCAATATATTTTAAGTCCTCATCATCCTTGCCTTATTTTTACGCTGTAGTGGAAATGGTAAGTTACTTGAACCAGTGACTGAGCACCTGGTAGGAAGGCAGGGCCAACCCAGGGGATGTCAGGTGCATGCAATGGGAAGGGGTGAAGACAGGTTCCTCCCCTTCCCAGAGCTCATTTAAGGGTCAGCAGTGGAGGTTGGTAGGAGTATCTTGCTGAAGATTCCTGTGTACCTGTGGTCTTCTAAGTGGTAAGCAGCTTCTTTCCTTTGTTTCTGTGTCTGCAGCATTTGAGCATATCCTCACTTGCTGTAGCTGAGGACTTTGCTACTCTGCTATCATTGCTGTGCTTTCCATCACATTATAGTGTTTCATGTGCTCTTCCAAAATGCTCCCTCCAGCCCTGCCAACCCTTTGCAAAACAGAAATAATTACCATTTGCCAATCTGGTTCTGCAGCATCTACTCCCAGGAACTCAAAGTAGCTGGCAAATCCTTCATTTAACCACAAGTCATCCCACCAGTCCATGGTCACAATATTTCCAAACCACTGTAATTACAAATGTTGAAAGATGTAGTTTTAGCTGAGTAGTAAGTGTACATTTCTGTATTTCACATCTTCACGTAGCATATTTGTTTACATTTCTTGCTGTTGCCAAATGAAAACTATCCTAATTCTGGGGTTTAAATTGGAATTCAGTCCTTGCCTGATGTTAAAAATTTACTTTTATTACAAAATTACATATTGCTGGGGAGATTGCTAATGATTCATGTGCCACTGAAAATATTTTTAGTTTCTTCCTCTTAATTTGATGATTTGTGCTTGTACAGATATGTTTTCAGATAGCCTCCAAATCGTGTAGTTGTTCCTGTTTGCTTGCCCAGAAGAGACATCTGCACATGCAAATTAGTTCATTTAAGACATTTCAGACTTATTTTCATAAGCTGGCTCACTGTATGGACCCAGGCATCTAATTTCCTGAGAAAAATTCAAAGGTGGTAGAGTAGTTCTGGTGATGTAAATCTCTAACAGGGAATGGTTTTAATGTGATATTTGCAATCAAAGCGTGAGCACACACGGGGTATCCTGAGATGGGATTAATGACAGTATTTTCCTGATCAAAAAATTGCTACTACACACTTAAAGCACTTTAAAGAATGAACTGTGTTCTGAAACATACCTGATGAACAAGCTCATGGGCTACCACAGCTGCCACTCTCTGTTGGTTAGAACTGGCGGACTCATTGGGATCATAAAGTAGGTTTGTTTCTCTGTATGTGATCAGCCCCCAGTTCTCCATAGCACCTGTTCCAAAATCTGGAATAGCTATTTTATCTGTATTGAAAGAAAGGGAACATGTTTACTACTGTACCTTTTAAGCCACCTGAATCACCTTCTTTCTGCTTGTTCATAGCCTGTTTTGCTTGCCATGTGTGGTTCTGACTTACTGCTGTGGACTGCAGTTCATAACCTTTGCTTAAGAAGCACAGGACTGGCCTACAACAGCTGACAGCAAGTGCCTGAGCTCTGCTGGGATTAACAGAGCTACAGTCAGTTGCACTAGCTGAGGATCTGTCCTGTGACAGGATGTTATGCCACCTCCTGAGAGCGTGAATATCATACATTACTTAATTTTGGCTCCAGAAATTAATAGTATTATCTGGGGATGTGCTGTAGGCAGTAAACCACCTGAAACTATCTGTAGCTTAATGAAGCATGTCATTGTTTGTCATTCTGTTGTATTAAAAATATTTATTGGCGTGTTAACTGAAGTAAATCCTCCATGCAGTGAACAACATCTGCTTCTACTCCTGGCAATTTGTGGGGGTCACTCCTTCGTGGTCAGTAATCAATACAGGTTTAAATGAGAATTGTGAATTAAATTGGACTGGTGTTTTCTTCTACAAATAATGACCAGAATCTTTCTATTCAAGAGAGTGAGAAAGTACAGATGAATTTAAAACTGAATAGAACAAACAGCCATCACTCAACCCTAATATAAGACAGAAATTAATTATTTTAATTTAAACAACTTGATTATAGAATCAAAGACAATAGTCTGCCAATGGCTCACAAAGAGTCAAAATGAGCATTGCAAGGAGAATGGCAATGTCAGAAGCCATAACTCAGTGGGAAATATCTCAATAAAAATTTTGCAGCAACAAATTTGGTTCATTGGGTTTGATCTAGATGACTTCTAATACTGAGGAAACAATGCAGTAAGTTGAAAATTGTGATCCAACAAATAGACATTCTGAGAAAAACAATGTCAAACTTACAAGAGCATCTACCCTCTGATACTGCTGACCTGGTGTTTCCAGCCCTGGATTGCAGACAGATCTCTAATCATGTGCTGATGTGCAAAATCATCAGGCATTTATGGAAATGAAAGCATGAGAGAGATATAGTCCCAACTATTAATAGTGTCCAGTGTGTATGAAATGACAGCGTACTGTAATAGCTTCCCTAATTCAGTTTTTGTTGAAATGCAAATAGATGTTTCCAGTAAACTCAGCCAATATTTTGAAAGAAGGTAAGTATCTATCATTGAAGTAATATAAGTTAGACTGTTAGATGTGTCTGCTTGTAGTTAAACATTATTTTTTTTCCCCCTAGTCTCTTAAGTTTATTAACCTGATTGAATTACCTCTTTGGAGGTTTTAGGAGGGGATGTTTACGATGCATTTTCACAACTCAGATTACATTCCTGACTTTATTACTTCAAACTGCATAAATCAGATCCACGGTCCAGATAGCCCAAGTTAAAGGATGCCCAAAGGTGGTACTTTTTTTTTTTTTGCTTATTTTGTAATCGTGGGCATCATCTGATACTTTACCTGCCCTTGTTCTGCTCTGCATCTTTTATCAGTACAGCAGTAGCAACTTTGAATTATACATTGAACTACATTCATCTTCCTAAGACGTGGTTACGCACCCACTTCGCAGTGAGATTAGTAAATAGTATGGCGTGCTCTCTGGCAGTTTATATACATGAGATACATGTTTTCCTCAAACTTTAATCTGGCTTTTTTTTTTAGCTTGTCATGTTCCCCTGCTGATATCACCAATGATTCCTCTGATTTTTCACAAGTCACTCTAAAATAACTGCGTCAGGATCAGTTCATCTGTGAGAACTGCTAACCAAACTGTTACTGAGACCAACTCTCACCATGACATTTAAGAATTACATGGGTACAATTTTACATCCTGAAATAACATTAGCAGGTAGCAACCAAACACTTTTATGCTGTTTTCCACCAAAGCACAGGGAACAGTAGGAGGAACATAACAGTGAATTAACAAAATGAAAAATATAAGTACTAATAATCACCTAGTTTTGGAAGAGAATAGCTCAGGTTAAAGTACTCTTCAAAGAAGTCAAACACAATTTTTGTTACATCTGCTGCATATTCTGCTGTGTGTAATTGTTGTGGCTGGGCATAAACTCTCAGCTGTAAAATAGAGAGAGACAATTAGAGTAGTCTTCAGTTAAGGGAAACCAGAAAGTAGCAAGCATTAAAAATAATTTAACATGCACACCTATACCACTGTATTTTTTCCTCTAAGAGACTGTCCTGAATGCTAAATTCTATTCCCTGACACATCCATTCAAAAAAAGTTTTAAATACCATTTTGTTTTAAATGTTAAATTATGTGTGTATATGTATATATATTTCAAATCTCATACATGAAAGAGATAAAGCCAGCGTAATCTGGGTGCACTTTCAACAGTATGCATAAACTGTGAAACTGGTATAACTCTTTTCCAGAAGCTGGCAGTGACCATCTCCCCACTTCAAAGCTTGGGAGAGGGTGTGAGGGCCTTTCCAGCCTCTCCTTCTCCAAGGCCTTGTTTTCTTGAGAAGGAAACCTGCACAAGCATCCTGAGGGAAATCCAATTGATCTGATCTGCACAATAATTTGGGTGGATCTCATCAGATCCATTTCAGGAGGCACATTTTTTAGCTCTGTGTGCAATGGGTGATCACTTTCATGCTCCTCTTGCATATCTGATCTTGCTTTTTTTTTGATGAAGGCAAAAAGTGATGTCTTGAGTGCTGGCTTTTCCATTCTTGGTTTTGATATCTGGGACTGCTTTTGCTGTTACTGTCAAACAGTAGGAAGCCTTGAGCCCAGGAGTCCTTAGGGTATCCATGACCCTGATGAGTAGTCCTGCAGTGTGAAAAGACCTTTTCAGATGTTATCTCCATGTTTGAAAGACAAAGTTTTCCTTCAGAACTCAAGAAGCATTTTTTTTCTCCTCTCAATCTCTTTGTCCCAGTACTCCTAGGTATTTAACCCCAGAGCTGAACTGCAGTGCTATGCTTGACGAGCTGTACGCTGTCCCCTTCCCTGTCCCTGAATGTCTGCAGTGTTGAGTGAAGTTTCTGGCTTTCGGATAGCTGATCCATCTTTTTGTGGGCTCAGTGTCTCTTATGAATGGGGCACATTCTTCTGGCTGTGTTGGTGTGGCTTGTTTACTCCTCAGTCCTGTCTTACAGCCAGGCATTTAGGATCCAAATTGAGCAAAGGGGCTGCCCTACACTGGGAGCCTTCTTTGATCCTGACAACACACTGGTTTCAATACCATGAAATTACACTTCCTCCAACTAAAGGGGAGGATGGGAAAGTGATCAGAAATAAGAAAGGAATTAAAAATAATAATAATAATGAAAGAAACAAGAAAAAAAGCTTCTGAAATTCAATTGGGAATCCATCCCAGACAAGGGATTTCCCTCAGGGTCAGTTTGCAATTACAATCTGTAATTTCTACTTCAGTAAGCTCTTTACCCAATTTAGCAGTCTTCAGTCCACTAGTTGATCCATATTAATGGGTTCCAAAACCTTCATTGTGCACTAGAACTGACTTTGAGTTTCAAATCTCTTCATTTTATAATCTCTTCTGTGATTTTTTTGAAGCAGATATTTGGTACCTGACAGGTAATTAGATCAGGAGAGTTGTTTCCAGCTGTGTGCACATTTTCCACCATTGATTCTGTAAAGGTCTTTGTTAGGGTAACGATTTTCAGGGCCAATGGCAGAGTTTTTAAATAATGTATTGTGAGTTAGTTACATGCTGTTGCTGTTGTTTATGACAGAAATATATGGATTGTATGGATACTTTCTATTGGATGATTTATTGCTGACAATTCACATAGCAAACTGTGGAACATTCTTCCCAACAGTCAATGGATCTCAGTATCTCATTGCTCAGCTAAACAAGTCCATAATCTTCCATAATCTGGAGCGTGGCATGGATTGAGGAGTTAGTAAGTGAATTTTTACATCTAGAAAGCAAAGAATTTTCTGCCTTCTTCAGCATTCATGTCTTCAGCACTTCTTTTTTATATTATTTTTTCTACAACACTGTTCTACAAAAGTTCTCTTCAGTTTTCTTTCAGGTGACAAAGGATAGGACGGAAGGAAATGGCCCCAAGTTGCACCAGGGGTGGTTTAGATTGGGCATTAGGAAGAATTTCTTCAGAGAGAGTGTGGTCAAGTGTTGGGATGGGCTGCCCAGGGAAGCAGTGGAGGCCTCATCCTTGGAAATATTTAGGAGCCATGTGGACGTGGCAATAAGGGACATGGTTTAGTGATGGGACTTGGTAGGTCATGTTGATGGTTGGACTTGGTGATCTCAAGGGTCTTTTCCAATCCAGATGATGCTGTAATTCTACAGCTGCACAAATTCTTGTTTCTGAAATAGCTAGACTCTAGAGAATATCTATTGAGGCCAAAGAATCAAAGTCCTTTTCCTGGCAATGAGTGGAGCAGCCAAGCCAGAGAGCATCTAGTTAATAGAACTGTGCTGCTGAACATCCTAAAACTTTCTCTTATTTTGCAAACTAAACCAAATAGCAGGTATCTAAGAATATTGAATCACTACCTCAAAGCAGACTCCATTTCTTTGCCTAAGTGTAATTTGGCTTCAGTTACTTGCCAAGAATTAAAATAAGTTTACAGCAGAAGTGCTGAGGATGGAGGCCTCAGCTTTGCTGAAGTCTTTGCTGAGAGCTGTCTCAGCACTCCAATGCTTTATACAAGGCAGATTTTTGTATCAGTGGACAACCTGAATTTGCCATGCCTCTTTGGATAGAGAAACTCAGAAAGAGCTTGCTTGCTAAGGGAGGAGTGACATGGCTGGGGCTATGCTCTAGCTTCCACATCTGTCAGCATCTTTTCCTCCAACAGAGGGAAGAGCTGCCAGCTGGACCACAGGAGCACGTCACACTGTTGAGGGGAGAGGAGGGGAAGCATTCACGACACACAGCTCTGGCATCACCCTCTGTCTCAGATGGAAAGACGATAAACCAATAGATAACCAACAGTGGGCTGAGCATCCCAGACTAGTTTTAGGCTAAGTAAGGAGCTTGTGCTGAGGAGCAAATTCTTTCTATGCTGTCAGTTTGAGATTCAAACTTATGCCTGATCAGCTGCACCTTCAGAAGATCCTTACTGAATCCAAGCCAGAACTGGATTGAAACAGTTGTGTCTATTGCATCTAAATCAAGAAACTTGGATTTTATGGGTTCAGGTTCAAACATACTTCATTAGGGTACCTGCCAAATAGCAGGCACTGTCACTTCTGACTGTATTTGTACTTGCCCCATGGCAGCTACCTTTAGCTACTGTTGCAAAATGAAGAATATTGTAGCCAAGAAGCAATTGCGTGTAGCCTGGTAGTTCTATGCCACCACTGCTGTAAATAGGACAGACATCAGGCTAAGTATGTATTCATGCCTCTTATACTTCAGAAAACTACAAAGTGTTTGTATCTCTGTGTATCTCTTGCATCCTTGGGTTTGTACATTCCCTCAGTCTCTGGGCTTCAAGTCTAGGATGAGATTGGAACACTAGTGCTCCTTCTTCCCCTGCGTGCCTGTATGAGAGGTACCAGCTGGGATCTCACTGAGATGGGAGAAAGACTGAAAAATACTGGGTGTAGAGAAGACTGGAAGGATTACTGTGAACACTTAGTTTGATCTGCCATGTAAAATACACTATAGGAAAGGGGAAAATCCTGCTTATGTTATAAAAAGAGCTGATTCATTAAAAAAGAAAAGAGTGAATCACACTATATCTGTCCTTTGAATTGTGTTCGGGTTGTAATAGAACTTACAGGTATTCCACTTTTGGATCTCCTCTCTACCCACTTGAACTGGTGCACTGCAAAGCATACCAAGTAAGTGCTCATGGGAACTGACTTCTGAAAAGTTGTCCGATTCCAGCCATTACCCAGTGATACAGTTTCCTGCAGAAATGGAAAAATAATTGATTTTGAAATTGCAAACATGCAAAAGAGGGCGTAATATTTTTATGAAGGGTAGGACTGTATCGATATGATAAATCACCTCTCCAGTTTCACCTCTTTTGGCCTCCCATTTGTGATGGCATGAGAACAGACAAAATACACAAAAAGGGACTTTGTTCTTCTCCATTAAATAAGCTTACCTGGTTCTAATTTTGCAACAAGGATTTGAAATCATTCATATGCATAGGAATTTTGCCAGCAGGAGTTTTCCACTGTATTTCAATATGTTTTGTTCTTGAAATAGTTGCATAAATATCATATCCCTGTGGACAGGTCAGAGGAAACACTGGATTCTGTCCTTTTTTAAATTTGTGCAACATGTAGGCATCAGAGAGTGCAGAGATGTTCGTTAGGTTAAAGTCTACACTAATAGATCTATCCTGAACTTGCTAGCACTGATAATTGGTGGGTTGTTTAAGTGTATATAAGACATGGAGCTGATCATAGCTTTTATTTTGTAAATTAATTTAAAAGCGCTCTAGGTTTTCTCGACTGAATAATATGAACAAATTCACAAGCATTTTTTATGTGATTCATCCTCTGAATGCTAATTTCTGCTATCCTTTATCTACTATTAATCATCTGATAATTTTTTGAGCTTCTGTGTGGATGACTAAAATAGGAGAAAGGTAAACAATGTATAAAAGACACTAATCTTCTACTAGAGGTTCAGTACTTTATGAAGTTCATTTGTTATAAATGCAATGTATATAAAGCATACATAGTGGATGTTACCACTAATATGATTTCATGAGTAAATTTTTTTCACAGATATATTCACAATCTACTTTTCCACTACTTGACTCTAATTTACTATATTTTGTGCATTCAACAAAGTCAGAATCTCACTGAAAAAAAGTTAAACAAACTTCACTCCACTGAAAAATGAAAATGAATTGTACATGGTTCTGACTTTGCTGAACTGATTTTGCCTCATGGATTATAAAGGTCCACACCAGCAAAACTGCTACAGAATATGTAACACACAATGCATCCTGCGTTTACTAACTACTGCTACATCCATTGAATTGATTCTCCTGAGATCCTTTACTGCAAAGAACAGATCAACTGACCTCGTGATCTCACCAGGTGAAAAATGGTTCTGCTGACATCTTTTAGTCAAACACTAGGATGAACCCAGCATAATGTTTCCCTGCCTGTATTTGGATTTTAGCAATTTAATTAACAAGCAGTACCTAGCCCTTTGAAAGCTTAATTTTAATGTTTGTACTAGAGACAAGATCCACACCTTAAGATTTAAAGTGGACCTCAAAAACTACTGTTTTTACCCCCTCACCTCCCATGCTGGTACCCTCACTTATGTGAGGTCCTTAAGGAAAGCTACCACAAATGCTTTCCTTTCACATGTGTTGTTTATTAAAGCATCTGCTTCTCTTTTAGGTGTCTTAAGAATATTTTTAATAACAATAGGTTGGAGCTTTAAATTTGCAAGAGGTCTGTGAGTCAGCTGTGTCAGATTGGTAATAGTTCTCTCAACCACATTGCAAGTTCGCAGTTAAGGTTTGGGAGACTCCTTAAATAAAACAGTACACAGCAAAGCAGACCTTTGTTTTCTGAATGGGGAGTGATTGGGAAGATGCAAATGCCAACAGCTCTAAGGCTGGAAGCTTTTTTTTTTAAACTTGGCACATTATCTCCCACTTCAGAACGTGCTCATTAGAGTATTGGACTACACATTCAGTTAAGCTATTCATTTGAAGCTGTCTCTGCTGAAAGCCTTTCAGTCTTCTTCCAGAATGCCCAGAGGTAGATAACTGATGCCATTTAATTTCATTCCAAACTTGGAATTTGGTGCAGCAGTTCCAGAAATAGATTATTTAGAAAATTACAATCGGGGTGGACTGACAAGTGTCCATAGCCCTGAGCTGACAGAGGGGTTTTCAGATTCTGTGTTATTAAGCGTAACAGTACTAGACTTTCCTGCTAGCAGGATCCTTTGCCATTAGGTTGTAATCAGCAAGTCCTTGCTTCCTTAATGTTACACAGAGTTAGTGATTATTATGAGACTCCCCACTGAGGAAGCAGCTGTCTGCCAGAGTATTTCTTCTCAGAGTCCACCTGGTTTGACTGAAGAACCTGCCATTACCTACAAATGGTTAGTAGGGGATACTCATCTAGACTATCTTGAGGAAAGGGCCAGCTAGCTAAAGACGAGACACGTGCTGTATCTGCTTTGAATTTGGCTCTGTACTGTCATTTTGTGTGCTGACTGACCATTGGGATTTCTAACCAAACAACCAGTTGTATTTTATATTTATTATTTATATTAATGTATTATTTTTAAAATAGATTACTATTTTAACAATGTTATACATTATATACTGTACATGTATATTAATATATAATATGCAATTTTATAAATATAATATAATATTATTATATTCATTAACCATTAGTTTTACAATGTCTAGGTGGTAGAGTCTGTAAACATACAAGGACTTTGTGATCCACTGGCTTTACAGAACAATTCCCTGTAGACAGTAGAATTGGGAAATACGTACCTGTACTGGCATGTTTGAAAGTGCTTCATACACATCTTGGTGGATTATAGATATATTGTAAGTTGCCTTTTTGTTGGGCTCGTCAAAGCAAGGAAATGACTTCCGTGCATCTGTTGGCTCGTGATCAGTAGCTGCAATGCTCCTAAAACAAACAACAGATTGGCAGGTTGTTCTAAGCCTTCACTGAATACTTTTTGAATCTTATCTGCAATGCATAAGTATTTAGCAACTTTATGAACCAAAATCAAGTACAAATATTTTTGTGTACTTGCCCATTCAAAAAAAATAGGCGATATCAGAAATGCACAAGTTAACATCATATAGGCTAGTGGAAGATATGTACCACGAAATCTGTCATCCAAATCCTCTAGGGTTTAGAGCAAAAATTAAAGACAGTTACTCATCATGAAATATTTTTAGGAGCCAAGTAATAAGAGACAAATGACCCCTCCTGCATGGTAAAAAAAAATTTGCTCACCTTCCTGTTGAGCTGATTTCTGTGCCTAAAGTAAACTCCTGATGATATCATCTAGAAGGGAATTTACTTAAGTAACTGCATGTGTTGTTTAGAATTCATCTTGGGGTTGGAGTGTTGAACATCTCCAGGAAGACACCTTGGAATTGCCTAAGTGCCCCTGAAATCTCACCCTGCCTGTGTGTTTCTTTCTCTACAGTTACCAAATACACTTATCTCCTGGTGCTGTTACAATTCCCTGACTCCAATGAGAAAACTGCTGGGGAAAGCATGGAAAGTCCAGGTAAAATCCTAGCACAGAACTGTTGCTATGCTCACTGTGTTGGGGTGAGTTTAGAAAGATATTATCTCAATTTCACAAAAGCTGCTGGAGGAACTGACAATAAGGAGTCATAAAAAAAAATAAGGTGAAGGTTGTGAAAGTTCGTATTGTACGCTTGCTTCTCATGGTGGCATCAGACTCCCCCATTAATGAAATGTTCAGTAGTAGTTTGTTCTCCAGTGATTAATGGTGAAAGAGATCACAAATGCTTCTTCAATTAATTTGGAATGTTGGGCATTTTCTGATAGCATTTCTACAGCTGCTCCGACTACATTAAGGTAGTTCTTCTTTCCAAAAAGTAGTTAAAAGTGTACATCATAAGTTACAGATCTGCAGCAAGCCTACGAGCTCACTTGACAACCAAGTTTTCAATATTTCTGTTGCCTTTGGCTTTTCTTTGTGTTACTTAAATACTAAATTGGTCATCAGGAACTTAGAGCAACAAGGTTTGTTTACAAGCCTGCTGGAGATAAGATGCCTGGGTTTTCACCATTTATGCTCATTGGAATAGTAACTCTAAAGTTAATGGGCAGAACGCATAATGAACATTCACCTTAACTTCAGGCTCAATAGAATTTCATTTGCTTGGTAAACTGTTTGATCTCACTCTTTACTTTTGGTTGGCTTTGAAAGCTATTTCACGATGAAGTTAACTGCAAGTCTTCAAGGCAGTGCTTCACATCTACTGCTTAAAAATTTGGCTATATACACATTTATATCTTGTTCCTTAAGACTGGTAACACTATGATAGCACTTTTGATCTAGAAGGTGATTATATATCCCCATATATTTGTGGAGTCAAACAGACATCAGCAGTACAAAATCTCAGCACTATCATTCCTATGCAAGAAATCCAGGATATGACATGTACAGAAGTAACACTGGAAACATGAGAAGTTGTAATTTCCTTTCAAGCTGTGTTATGTAGTTTTTAGATAAGATTTTTCTTCACTGTTTGGTGGCTTCCACCCTTCTACTTGCTTTTGATATCCAGAACTTTAAGTATGAAGTAGAGGTAGCAGTTGTAAATACCCTAGTAGTAAGGAGTGAAGATCTGGCTGAGATTGCATCCAGCTGTTGTTCCCAAAATAAAACAGTGCTTCGTTTAGAACTATGATTAATATCTTTTTTTTTCCTCCATAGTTTTAGTATAAAAATCTCTCCTCTTGAGCTAAATGAGGTGACTGTTTTTTTCTACCAGCCTTTCCTTAAATTCATATTCATTGCTTCTTTCAAAGGAGCAAAACTTTCGAGGTGCAGCAGTATCACTTCCTTACAACAACAAAAAAATATTGCCTTTCTCTAATCAATAAAGTTCTAAATGCAAGTCCTCTTATATAGTAGAGATGTGCCTTAGTATCCATTTACAAGCCTCTTGTTCCACTCTTATGGAGGACAGATAGAATTCCTATAAAAGGGAAACCATAAATTATCACAAATAGTAATGTAAAATCAAAATCAGATGTCTTGACATGTTTGTATTGTCTGCAATATCTATGTGAAAATAAAAGATGTTAGCAAATTCATTGACAGGACCTGGTGAGTTAAAAGAGTCAATAATACCAGGCAGAAGCTCTTGTGCTCCTTTCCCCAGTATCTGAAAACAACACAATTGTGATACATTCATACTCACTACATTATTTATAACAGGGGAAGACTGTTATTCGTCTTTCATCAATGGGGAATGAAGTGCCCAGAGACAGAGGAATAGCTTTAGGAAAAGACTTCAGTGCTTACAGATGGGTTCAGGCACCCTTGGGAGAATCTAGGCAGGTCTACGCCTAAAACCTTCATTCTCAAAATTTCTGCTTTCCTGATCCCTACCTGCTTTTTCACATCAATTTAAGCAGTTGTGTTCCCAAGGTATCTGCAAATCCACTTCTGGGCATGTCTGAAAATATCCCTGTCCTAATGGGGATAGTACAGTCTCTCTGATTTGTGAACGAGGTGCTGTTCTCCCTAAGCCTTCCAAGGTTCCTGGACTTGCAGGCGTGTTCATCACAGATTTACATGTTTTCCACAAAATGTGGTGAGAGCAACAGAAGAGTCTGGACTTCTGCCCACTTTGTAAACAAAAGGCATTACAGCAATGCTTTGGCAAACCTTTGCCCTTTCAGATAGATAGCTCTATCCTGGAAGCTGACTTCCAGGGCCATTAATTTTCTCAAAAGGTCCCACTGCTTCTAATACTGCCCAGAAGGGCTGGGGGCATAGGTTAGTTAGAAGTTGGCTCTCATTTTCACCTCAGCTCCCTTCTCTCTTGTGTCCGCTATTAGTAGACTTTCTTGACATTTGCTGTTACCTGATCCAATCTGTAGCCACTTGGGTTGAGAGTTTGCAAGGGTAATATCTGCCTCAGGCAAATGTCAAGCAAAAAATTTAATGCTAATCAGCATTGGTTTTGAGTAGAAAGCCAGGGCAAAACGTTTTTAATAAGTAAGAAAACATTTTCCTCACCATCCTTCCTTAAACTGTCATAGAATCATTTAGGCTGGAAAAAAACTTCTAAGATCATCAAGTCCAACCCTCATGCCAAATAGCGGCAGCTTGAAATCTGGTTAGTGGTTGCTTTCATTTCAAAGCTGTACTTACCATTGTTATGTATATTATCACTTCCACCCCGAGACAGTTTGCCTAAACTGAATGATGTTGAAAGCATCTCAGAAATCACCATTCACTCTTTCTTATTTGAGCCCTTCTCAAACCTAAGAAACAAATTCACGCTCTAACGTTCCTTTTTGTCTTGAGCATTTTCAGGCTGCTTGCTAGGGTCAAGGAGTACAAACTCAATGAAGCATACTCACATTTTAAGGTTTTTTTTTTTTTAGATTATTAAATTCTCCTTTCTTCCTACCCATAGGTGCTTGGTCCTTGTCTTTCTAAACTGTCTGAGGAATGGGCACCTGCCTCTCCTGCTCTGTGTCTCAGGAGACCCGCATTCTGGTTCTGCTGTTCTGGTGCTGTGACAAACATGGTATAATTCACTTAATATTGAGGTTTCCTTCACCGACAAGATGAAAGTAGCATACCCTAATTTATAAAGATTCTAACAGCTTACACTTTAAAACTGCTGTGAGGGTGTTAGTTGCTCAAAGTATAAAACCAAGGCACCTTTGAATTGGAGAAACACTGAAGTAGAAGTTGGAGAAACAAGAGAAGAATTGGCAGGGGTTCATGCTGTTCTCCATGTGGCTGCTTCCCAGATCTGATAACCATGTTTACATACGAAAAATGAGTGCTTGCTTTTTCCTCTGTCTCTTGGATTTGCTGCTGCTGGTGCCTATCACTGCTGCTGCTTCCAGCAGTGCCTGCCAGTGGCTGTATGGAACTGATGCAACTCTCTCACACGTGACACCATTGTCCCAGGAAAGCAAACAAGTGCCTGGAAAACAGACCAACATTTGGCTTGCTACAGGGCCCTAGGATAGTCTAGCCAAGTTTACCTTTTAAATGTAAAGGCTGGAATAAATAACATCAGAAATGTAAATATTGTAAAATGGATGGCATTGTGTCCTCTCTATACTAACTGAGAAGAACTGCCTCAGCATGGACAATGGTTTTTTCAGGCTTCCCTTGAAGCAGTACAAATCTGGAAAGTGAAATGAAGTTAAATGAGCCTAATTGTTCAATAACTGTTGATATGTTAAAAGAAAAAAAAAAGGGATCTGGAGCACAGAAACTTCAAGTCAAGGGTAACCTTCGTAGTTTGGATCTCCCTAACTCATAATTTAAACCAGCTGCAGAAGTGACAGAATTTGGACATTCCTCAGGCTTGCAACATCAAGGAAGTACGATGTCAGAAAAACTATCACAAGAGTGTTTCACACCAAAACTATTACCTTGGGGAGTGACAGGAGAGAGTGATGAGAGCTGTATTCTCTGTATTGGACTACAGAGATAAAAAACAGGCCTCAGTGCCTCTGCTTCTCTGAGGGAGCGTTCTACAAAGCTCAAGCACAACCTGGGACTGATAGAGTTTGAAAAAGATATTCGAAATAATAAATAAAGCCCCCAACTCTTGCCCACTCTTGTCAACAGCCAAGAGGTTTTAAATAACACATCTTCCTTAGGAGAATGAGAAAGAACAGCTCAGAAATGTCAGCAAGTTGGTGAGAGACAAGTCTGCGAAGCTGACACAGGAAAAGAGTAGGTCTTAGAAAGCAGGAATAGAGAATAAAGTTTAATAAATAAATCTGTTTTACTTAGTCTGTCCATTCTCGGTGTAGGTGGTCCTATAAAAACCAACCAGGGAGCCATTCAGCCAGCCTTGAAACTTCAGGGTGAGTATATAGGGATCACTTTCATCAGTGACAGTGAGTTCCACTTCTGCTTTCATCACTATGTACTCTTGTGCCTCATACTCAAAACAGTCAGTCAAAGCAATCTGCTGTCCTGAATATTTCCTGAGTGTAGGCATTTCTTTAATCTTGGTCTCCCGCAGGTGGAGCCACAGGTAGCTGGTAGATTGTTCCAAAGCAATAGAAATATTGACTGTCCCAGTGTAAATGTCTGTCTCCATCTCAGGCTTCACTTCCAGGTCATAGTGGATAGGCTTCACATAGGTGGGTAGCCTGAAGTTTCTCCAGTCTCCAGACTCATCACTTTTAGGAGGACAGGGACCTGCATCCACTGTGGGAGGAGAAGTTGCTGGCTGGTCCGGCTGGTTTGTGTACTCTGGAGATTTCTGAGGTTTGCTCAATCCCACGCCAAGACCCACAGCAAGACCTACAACAACAACAACGCCACAGATGATAGCCACGTGCTTTGTCTTGATGCAGTACTTCTTGGACTTCTTATCCTCAAAATCCATGTCTTCCATCTCAGCTCCCGGGTCTGTTCTCAGAGCAAAACATGAACCATATAAAGCTTATTAGTCACTTCAGCACTTGCTTTCAGTAAACTCAGCAGACTTGGTTTGCACATTAATTGTGTAGCTATAACTGTTCTCTGTCTGTCTCCTCCACCTTGCTTTCTACAAGGCACTCAATTAATTAAAGATAACATGCATTTAGAGGAAACATGAATGATCAAAAGGCAGGCAGCTGGGCAGAGAGACCGAGGGAACCGACACAGAAGAACATTGTTCCTGCTGCGCTCCCCTTTTAAGCAGCGCAACCCCACCCCCAGCCCCTCCTGCTCTGGCCTGAGTTAAATATAAAACAGTGCTATGTTAATCAGCAGTTAGGAGATGACCAGATGCCAAAGCTCTGTCAGCAGCTTTCTGAAGGAGTTCACAGATAGAGGTGTAACTGCTCCAAAGTTTCAACCTTTGCAACTACCTCTTCCTTTTTTTTTTTCATTCCTGAGCTGTGTCTTGTTTGGGTTATGAGATTAGGTTCTTTTTTTCCTTTTTCTTTTACTAGCAAAGATTTCCTTGAGCTTCCACCCTATAGTTTATGAAGTGACATCTCCAAAGTCTCAGAAATCCAGCAAAATCACATACATCTTTCAAGGCAGTTTCAACCATTTCCCCTCTTTTCTAGGCTCATTGCTGAGTAATTTGAGGCAGTCATGGGCAGAAGAATGCACAGTGGAATGGTAAATCTTGATCATCAACTTTAAAATATGTCCAATTCTTCTCCTTGTCTCATAGAGCCAGTTTTTCAGGAGATTGCTCATGGCTATGCATGCACGCAGGCAGCCTGGGATATGGCTGGTCAGTGAAGTTGCGGTGCTGCCCGTGAACCCTTGCTGAGAGGGACACTTCTAAATAAGCAGTTATGTGATTTATTCACTGAAGATTTAATTCAGCATTTACTGCATGCCATCATAATGTAGTGCTTTGTTGAAACAAATTAATTGAATAGAGCCCAGTTCTGCCTGGAAAACCCTGTTATAAGTAATGCCTTGCTAAGCCTGCAAGCAAGGTGTTGCTAATGCAACACCAAACTGAGTAGGCAATACTCTTGACCTTGTTTGACACTGAACAGAAGGGGAACAAAGTAGAACAGAAACTTCAGTCTTCTTAACCCTTTTCCTCCACTTACAGACCCCATTTCAGTAGATTTTAAACCAAGCACAGCTGTTTGGCTTCATGCCTCCTGTTCTAGTTTGTAAGGAGACAGATTAACGTTGCTCTTCGTATCAGTTACAATTCTCTGACTACTTAGACTCTTTTTTGCTTGTTTCTTTCTTTTCTTCTTGTCTTTCTTTCTTTCTTTCTTCTTTTTAAAGACAGATTAATTTTCATCTGGGCAGGGAGATGCAGGACCTGGACTCAGTGAACGCATGTTCCCAGTGAGACAAACTAGCTCAGGAAAGGAGCCTTTCCATGATAGACTTCATCCAGTCTGTACAGTCTTTTTAGAAATGAATCTGCTCACAAGCTTTGTAAGTCTCCCTTTGAACTATTGCCAGCCACCACCAGGAACTTTAGCCACCCAACCCACATCAGCACTCTTATAGCACACTACTATTTATATAGCTTCTTGTTTTAAAGACAAAGTTTTCCATCAGGACTTGAGAAAAGGTCTACTTTTTTTTTTTTGCATCAAGTTAACTCTTACTCAGATATTTTCGACTGTGAAAAACCGATAAAATAAAATAAAAAAAAAAAACAAGTGGAAAGCTGAAAATCTGCTTCATATTACGTCTGTTTTTATTGTTTCCCATTTTTCTCTCATGATTAAAACTAGATATGACAGGGGAAACCAATGTCCTTTAATGGATTGGGTAAGAATTTAACTTCTAGCAGCAAAGCCAGCACTGAAGATCATGGTCTTAACATTTAAAACCATTTCTGTCTTTGTTTTGCTCTGATTGAAGATGACATGGAAACAGAACAAGAATAGATTTTAAATAAGATATCTTAAGCCAAAACAGACCATAAATGATGAGATATTAAATGTCTTGATTTCAAGCATACTTTTTACATAGTCCGATTTTCCTCCTCCATAGTCAAGAGGTTTTCTGTTACATTTTTAATCTGAAGATTAAAAATGCTTTCTAAGCCTATGGGTTGCAGAACGAGTTATTTATTTTAATTATGAAGAGTCTTGCAGTTTTATTCACTGTTAAAAATTACCTCCTTCAGGGGAGAGCTAGAAAACGTATCTGGATGTGTTGTTCCTAAGTAGAAAAAATATATGTATTTCTCATCCTAAGCCTTAAAAAAAAAAAAGTAGCAGTAAAAGCTATTACAAGCTAATGAGGAGTGACAAATGTATTAGCTCAACAAGTACCAGAGATTATTGGTGTCTTCTGCCAGCTGAGAGCAGTAGCACAGTTATACACACACTCAGTATTGATCTCCTTACAGAAACTGAGATTCAAGCCTAGTTGCAGCCAAAAATAAGTGTAATGCATTTCTGATAGTGGTGGTTAAGTGCAGGCTGATCCCTCCAACATTGGAAATATGCTTTGTTCCTAGCTGGCACTATGGTGCAGAGTGAGGCAAGAAATAGCAAGCAACTGTGCTAAGAACATGTGCAGATGCCAAGACAGCTAGGTAGCAATGACCCAATACACATGTCCAAGGATGGGATGAGGCTTGAACTGTCAGTTCCATAGCAGCAATAAAGAAGGGCAGAGTGCCCAAAGAAGGTGCCAGTGCTCTCTGGGCTTGGTTTACCCTAGCTGGAAAGGGGCATGAAGAGAGATCTGCCACTCCAGAGAAGATATCATGCAGATGAGCACCATGGCCCCTCATCAAAAAGCTAAAGATATTTTTACTTGTCTAAGATGATGAAATATGGAAAGTGACAGAAAGCTCACCCCAAGCCACTTCTGCATAAACCACTAGCGTGTCTATTTCAAATCTAGCAAGTGCTGGCTAAGGTTGGGGGGCTATAAATTGGTTTAGTTTAATTTCTAGAAAACTGGAAAGAGTTTAAAACAATCCTATCGGTTACCTAGACAATACCAATGCTTGGTATCATTTCTTTCATGATGATTTTTTGTGAATCTGTGATCCTGTGATTTTTAGTTGAAGCAATTTCACCTTGAGTTAGGATTTAGTTCTCCATCTGAACTAGAATTACTGCACAATTTTAGCCTAGCCCCTTCGGCTACCTAAAAAAGAGAGGAGTATAAGGTCACCCTGCTCTGTCTTGACATTGCTGGTGGGGACATGTACATGGCTGTAGGAGCAACATCCAAGCATCTTTTCAGATAACTGTCAAGAATGTACACGCATCCTAAATTTTATCCCCCAAATGGTCAGCCTCTCTTTTCCAAGAGCATTTCCAATTTTAAGATTAGAAAATGGAATAAGATTTCCGCAACTGACAGCTGAGAGCAGCACTAGCATGGGCCTGCTGAAGGCTTTCAGGGAGAAGTGACACAGACCCAGGAAATCCTTGACTGAAACCAACAATGAGCAAAGAGCTGCTCTGGAAAGTGTCAAAGACATGGAAATAAACAAAGTATATTTAAAATAACAATAAAAATCAAATTCCACAACAAATCACAACAAATGAAACTCCTCCAAGCCAAGTCCCTCCTTGGAATAACACGAAGTACTTACTGGGCCCATGCCAAGGATGTCTTGGCTCCCTGTGTCCAGAGACATTAAGACAGCATGAAGGCAGCAGAACCAAAAGACCTCTGATTTCCTGACTGTCCCTGAGCTGCCCCAGCTATGAAATTATGGGTTTCTGTAATAAATGGAGCCCCTCTGCCTCCATCAGGAGCAATTTGTCTCTCTCTACACTAAACCAGCACTCTTCGTTAAATCTATGGTTGCAGAAAAAGAAAGCATGAAGCCATCTCCTTTAGTGACTGCTTTCTGGCAGAACTGCACTTGTAAACTTCTCCCCTCTGGCTCTCTACCCCCCAAAAAACATTTAAGACATGAGAGATGTGAAACTGTGGTGTTACACCAGGTCACAAGTGAATTGTACCAGAAGTAATTCTGTTGTGCTGTATTTTCTTATGCCTGTAATGATTGATCTTGTGTCCATATTCTGCTCTGAGTACCATCTAGCAATTACGAATCCCCCAGAAAGTTCTCTGGTCTTAGCAACTGCTGGCCTTGCTTCACTCAGTCTTTGACAGTTTTTAACTCTTGGGTTTGTGTTGTGTGGAAATACAAATGTTTCAAACTGGTTTGAGAGGTACATTCGGGTTTACTTCAGTTACAGCTGTTTTCCCCAGTGAAATCTTTGACAGCTGGTCTTGATTGTGCCATATTGACAGCTGTGAATGCTCAGGAGGACAGTGTTACCTCCTGTTGCAGTCTAACAAGCTCTGCATGTAATGCTTGCAGTCTCACCATCCCTTCTGGTGGTTTCCCCTAGCAGGCTGGTGATGGATGTTTTACTTCTCACTTGTATCAAGGCTGAAAGGATTTATCTCAATGCCTTTTCACAAGGAAGTACTGTGAGTTACTTTTTTTTTCCCTCTCCTTTCTGTTCCAAATTTCTGGATTTGGATTCTGTGTCCTGAAATGTGAACATCATCCTAAATTCTTTGTTTTCACAAGGCGGCTGTGACTCTTAATTTGTTTTGCTCTATAGGATTATTTCATCGTCTACTGCCTTGCTACCAAGGTGAGTTTGCTTGGGTTCTTTCTTCAAAGAAGCAGTGACCCAATACAAGTCATTAATCTCTAATACAAAGCCATAACATAATGTGGGATTCTGAGGAGTATGATTACTCCTTATTTGTTCGAGCATGTCTTATTATAGTTACCCTTTACAACTGTGTTTCTTATCAACACTGGCTATTAAATGAATTGCAGGTTATGGCTCTGCACTTGAAAGGCTAGCTTCTGGTATGAAATTTCTTTTTTGAAAATGGGCTTGAGGTGAGTCCTACTGTATCAACAAAACACAACTAAACTTATATGGGCATTTTTCTCAGCCTGTCTCAATAGAACGTCTTCCTGCCATTTAGCACATCTTGTTTAACAAATTCCTAATAAAAAAAAAATGAGAAAAGAAATGAGCATTTAAAGCGTTTACATAACCTGCAGAATATGCTGGGAGACTGGTAGGCTCACAGGAAAATCAGAAATTTTCAGTAGGAAATTCCCAGCTGAACTTGTGCAGCCATTTTATTCTCCTGGCATTAGGAACTTGCTTTCTTTTGCTTTCTTTTCTTTGTGAGTGGGGGTGATACCTTAGACCTTCTTTCCCCATGTGCAGTTCAGGGCAATATTTGTAATCTATTTCATAAGAGTTGCAGTTCCCTGAGATGCCACCTCTGCCCTTGAACATTGCTGTGTCATCTAATACATAGTTATACTGATTTGCTCCTATGTCTAGATAGCAGGGTGTAAGAAGAAAAGCACTTTTAATGGAGCAGAGATATAAATTCCCTTCCTACCTTGACTGGCCACAGCTTGAAACTGTTAACCTTTAGGGCAGGCTCATTTGTACGGATCCCTCTTCTAGAAGCAGAGTGGGAGTTTGGAGGCCAAATAAGTAGAAAAGTATCAACCAGGCCTGTAAGGATGTCTGTTCAGCATGCTATGATAGTTCTAAACCCAAATAATGTACTAGCTTCACTGAGCAGGTGATGGAGACTACTGTGGCAAATATATTATCAGCTGATGGTGTGTTTTAACATATAGCAAATTATGGGTTTCTCATTTTACTGAAAAACAAACAACAACAACATGGAAATGAAAGAAATTGTAAAGTGTCTTAGGTTGGAGGGGACCTTAAAGAAGGCATTAAGCTAAATAGCAAGACAGAGTAGAAGGGTCAATCATCCTTCTAATCATTAGAAGAGATTAAAACACTGAATTCTGTTCTTACAGCTTTGTGCACTGGGAGCAATTATCTCAAAGTCAGTATGAAAGTTCTTGAAGGTCAGCTAAAAGAACAATAGGATATGGTAATTGTAAAAATAGTAGATGGCTTAGATTAAGGTAATTTGACTATTCTATAGTGTGTAGGAGACTTACGCAAATTTCAAAGGCAGTGTGTTTGACACAGATTAGAAGAAAAACTTTCCTAGTAATTTTGCATTTCACCTATGGCATTTGCAGGGAGGGGTCACAGATGCTGTTCCTGAAGCTTCTCATGCAAGCCACTGTTCACAGAACAGTGAACTGAGAAGGCCCAATCTGTTCTGCTGCATAGATTCACGTGGTTCTTTGCTGCTGAGGAGGCATCAGAAATCGTGCCAAGTCATAGAAAAATTGCTGGCGTGATTTCTGGCACAAAAGGAGTGTTGTAAAAGGAAACAAGTTAATGGTAGAAAAAATAACTGTTAACATTTTTAATCAGTTGGAGATATAGTGTCAGAGGAATTCTCTGTCTGTGTGTATTTAGGTTACTTGCAAGCCTGTTATGTCTGTGTTTGTCCTTAGTTTCATTTTCTTGGCCAGAACAATGAAAGTGATAAAAGAAAACAATTGCAATGGCATGAACTTTCATTTGGCTGTCATATTAAAAAATAATAATCCTTTTTCCCCTTTGTAAACAGGATTGTAGTTATATTAAGGTATTTGAAAATGAATTGAGATTAGAGGATGAGAGAAAGTCAACAATTAAAGATCTATTTGCCTTCCTGTGCTCCCCTTGAAATAAATCAATTTGCCTGCAAAATGGAAATAGAAAAAGCTGTATCTTTGGGACTTCAATCACATTTACTCAATCTATTTTGCCCTGCATGGAATCTTTCTTTCAAGAACTGGCCTAATTTTCATCAGTCCTCACCTGGCTCCTACTACAGAGATTGTGTAGAGCATGAGGGTAGAGATCTACCCCTTATGTCACTTGGGTGGAGTACCAGGAACACCCTGAAATGATGGGGAGAAGGGTGAAAAAGTAAAAAGCAAGATGTTAATCAATTAAGTTTGTTTGAAGAAGATATAAGAACAGCTAGAGAGTATTTATGTAGGAAACCTTTCTCTCTGAGAGGCTCAAATCTCTACGATTAAATAAGTTTCTCTATATCAAATGAGACTTGTAACAGATCATCCACCTCATTTAATTCTGGATGATCATGACATGCAGAACTATCTGGAGTCCACCATCAAGGTTGTCACTCGTTGGTGTCACTTGTACTAATGGGATCCACACAATCTGTTCATGCAGTGAAGTAACAGAATTACCAACAACAATAGATTTTGTTTTCTGGGGGTTGTGAAAACAAAGCTCCTTGTTAACTTGTGAAGTGCTTCACTTTCTGGAAGCTGCAAACTCTGTTTGTAAACTACAGGTCAAGGAGTAAAGGTGGGATCTTTAGAGCAGAGGGATGTCACAAAGCAGAGGAGGGAATTCCAAAGAGAAGGTTGACTCAGGGAAGAGTCTAAAGACATTGTATCAGAGTAAGAAGATGCATAAAAGTAACAGGTTTCTGTAGGTACACATACATAGTTTAGTACTTTAATCTCTAAAAGTTTAGTAATTCCATCCAGCTCTGAAGTTAAAATACTCCAGAGGCTGGGAACCTGAAGTTATGGGCATTAATTCCTCAGCCCAATTCTAGAACAGCAGATGGCTTCAAAATTAGGATTAGAGTAGACTGCTGATTCCCAAGGAAGTTCCTAAATTACACAGCTTCACAAACTAGTGAGGGATGATGAAGTAGATGTACTAGAGGACTAGTCAGCAAGCGTGTCTGAAAGAGGGTGTCATGTTAGGAGGAGGGATTTGACATGAGTAATACTTACTTTTATCTTGGTATTATTTGGGAGTCATGTCCTTCGGAGCAAAGACTAGTCAGGTCTTTTCACGCAGAAATGTTCTAAAATATTTTAGCAAACCCAGGCTAACCGGGGAGTACAATTTCATTGGCCAACAGCTAACTCCTCACATCTAAATTGATTCTTTTACTATAAGCAACAGCAACCAAAGTAGTAGTGGTTTCTACACAAGGATGAAGACAGCTTTATTCTTCAGACATGTAACATTTGAGCTTGTATGCAACGGTACAGCTTGCCAAGAGCATAAAATAAAGGACAAGCAAAATTTAGCACTTAATAAAGATTGCACAGGAAAAAAAAAAAGCAAAAGCAATGAAAACCAGGAATTCCATATCTCACAGATGATTAAAATACTTTGTCTTCTAAAACCAGCTAAGGAGCTGCATACTTTTTGGCTTCATTTGTTGTTGAATATAGAGGCTTAGACTTGGAAATAATCAAATAGTGTCTTTCTCTATCTGAATCCAATTCAAGATTTTAATCCCTTCTCCAGAATCTTCTCCACTGATAATCAGAGCTTGGATGAGTTTAGGTTTTATGTACCAATTCACTTTTAAATTTTTAGGATTGCTGCCTTCACTTTTCCTGGAGGAGTTGAAGTATCAGTGTTTTATAGGATGGAATATTGTTGTACAGCCGAGTATTTCCTGCAAAGTCTTCCTTTCCTTTCTCAGTTTAATTCACTTTTTTCCTTTCCCTCAAACTATGGGGTGTGAGTTTTGTGTTTTTTTTTTAGTGTTTTGTTTTACCTCTAGCAGGAATTTTCCTTTACCAGAAGTTCTGACAATAGAAGCCACAAAGATACCAACAAACATTATAGAAGAAAATGCATATTAAAGACAACTTCTCAGCCTGTGTCCTTTAGGAACTGTGTCTTCTAGGAACACATAACAGTAATGTTCATGTATGCTGTTTTCAGCCTACTACTGAAGTCGATAATGTGTTCATCCTCTTCAGAGAGACCGAGAAGTAAAACAAGGAATTTCATGCTTGTGTTTATTGACAAGTCTGAGGGGAAGATATAGACACAGGATGATTGATGCTTCTTCCTACAGAATGTTTTTCTATTTATATGCATTTAAAAGCGGCCTAATGGTTTTAGGGTAGAAACTTGGTCCTTGCCCAGAGAGTACATTTGTTGGTGTGATAAAAAAAGTAGGGCACTAACAATTGAAAAGGGAGAAAGCAGTGAAGTGATAGGACAGTTATATCAGCGTAGCTGTGTAGACAGGTCGGTATGTACTTTTTGTTTTGGTTATTTGTAATCTAACGCGTAGTTCATATAATATGCAATTCTTTTTGCATGGCAGGCTCTTACTCTATTGGCAAGCATCTCATAAGGACAGAAGCCTTCAAATGAAGCTTTAAAAATAAAAGTTAAAATAATTCTATTGAAGTATCTGCCTATCTGAGAAGAGCACTTACTGAACTCAAAGCAATATCCAGCTGAATTATCAGAACTCATATCTGTGGTGCAACCAACAGCGTTCTTTAGTTCTGCTGAGCCAATCTCAAGATCAAAAAAAATCAAAGGGTGAGCTGCTTGGCATAGTTTTACAGTGACCATACCTATTTTTTTTTTTTCAAGAAAACAATTGTTTATTAAGTATATGATTAAAGAAGTTATGCAGGGTTCAATCTGTTTAATTCCCTCTTGCAACTTTAAGCCTCTTATCATTTTTTAGAATGGATATAAGATTTTTTTGAGGAAGATACATTACTATAGTGATGCACAGGAATAAAAAAACTGATATATTACTTAATTTCATTAAGTTTATATAAAAATTATACATCAAATTGACTATGATAGAAGGGCATCTCTACACAAGTTCTGAAGTATGAGTCACCTCAGTACAGTTGGAGGTTCTGTATGTGTTTTCCAGAAGCTATGCAGTCTCCTTCCATCTAGTTTGGTCTGTAATATATCTGTTGTTGACACAGATGTTCAAATATTCAGATATGGCCTGCAGGAGGGGAAAAAAAAAGGAGGAGTGAAAGATGATCTCAAATCAGAGAGGCTCAAATCAGTATTGTCAGTGTAGTTGCTTGTCAACAGAAAGATTCCAAAACCTATTTCCATCCACCACTCCTCCCTGCTTATTCTAGTTGGCCATAATCCTGGACCAGAACCGATAACCTGAATTGCTGATATTCTGGGATTATTTTGTCTAGGTTGCTATATGGAACATTTCAACAGTGTTGTTTTAACAATACCAAGTGAAAACCAAAATGTTCTCGATACAGCAATAGAAGTAGCTTTTTCTGCTTTACTGAGATGGAGGTTTGTTTTCCTGAGTCATATCTTCCTACAAGGAATAACTGCACACTTAGTGCTGGAGAGAATGCAGTGTTCATAGCCTTGCTTTCAGGCAGACTTGCTACAATTTAACATGTTGCACAAGCTGTTCCCTATTGTTCTGTGGCAATGTTTTGGCATACGCTCAGTTGAGACTTTCAGATTCGGGTGAAGCATTTCAGCAAGTGGCCTGGTTTTTCAACTGCTTGCTTGTGGACTTAAGCACTTAATTTAGCTCTGAGTCTTTGGGAAAAAAATAAACAAATAAACCACCAATTTAAACTTAGTTTTGTGAAGAAAAACAGGATTTTTTTAAAACTAAGTAGAGAGTTTTCAGTACCTGCTTTCCAAGGTTTTACTGAAGGCTTATATATGGTACATACTACACCTCTGGGCTCCTGGGGTCCTACTAAAGAGCTATAATTGATCTATACTGTACCTGTACTTGCAGACAGAAATGCAACCTCATCTTAATGAAGAGATGAGTTCTAGTTTTGTTTATCTGATCACTCGGATTATCGCCATTGCTCACACTGTGTCAGCCCTTCCCTGAAGTGCAGCAGCCGTCAAGACTTTGTCTCCTGCAATACACTGAAGGAGTACTGCAGAGAGGAAAGCTTTTATGTTGCTTCAGGTGATGCATGTGACAAGCACTAGTGTCCCAGCAAATTCTTTCTATGGTCTGCTAGTATTTTATATCTGACTACAAGTGCAGTGCTCAGCCTGCAGCCTAGCCCAGGGCAGACCTCCAGTTAGTGGGGATCGGAGTGATTCTCCTGTGCAGTGAATGCCCTGAGTCCAGCCCTGAATCACAGCCTCTTTGAGCAGCCAAGTGAGACAGTGTCCCAACAGCCTGCTAGACGTGAGTTAGCTCCATTCAGGCAGACCATCACTTCTGCTGTATCTGATTCATTTCTGAAGTGCAGAATACATCTCCTCAAAGCTTTTGAGTTCTTCCATGCTTGATAAAGACAATCCCCTACCCGCCAATGCCTTTTCCAGGGGAAAATTCTAAAAATCAGTTACTTGGATGAATTCCAGAACGTGTTTTCAGCTTTAGGAGTGTCAGACATTACTGTAACAGGGGAAAGAAAGTGCTTTTATGCAGCAAATCACTAAAGCTGCCTTCTCTCTGGGGACATGATGAACTGGTATCTTAAATACAACTCCAAATCCCCTGATCTGCTGGGATTTACTGGCCTCACCCAGAAAGTGAAGGGTGAAGCCAGGCAATGACCAGGAAGCAGAGGAAACTGCCTTAAGTGCTCTGCATTAAAGCAGGCTGCAAGAGAGTGGCCAGAGGAGGTGGTGGTGAAAGGAGCTTGCTTTCCAAGATGCAGCCTCAAGATCCAGTGAGAATTCAGTATAGCTGTTGTCCGGGATTGATATACATACAGAGAAACCTACCCTGAATGGACAGTCAGTGAGGTTTGTTTGTCATCATATAACTCAACGACAGATGTGTAACACTTCAGGTTTTCTTCCCTGATGCTTGCATTACACACACAGTACCTCCTGTCCATCTCCCATCAGCCTAAGTGCAGCCAGTACCAGGCCTGTGTTTATGCTGGCCCCCAAAGCTCTGTGGTTATTTCTGTACTTCTGGTAATTGAATTTCAACAGATTTAAGCTAAGGGACCTGCAAGCAATGGAAATGTGGGTTCAAGGGATTATTTTTATTATCAGATTTTGATTTACTTTCCAGTTCCAGCAAGTGGAAACCCATGCAGCTTTTGTGTGCTACCTATCTCAGACAAGTTTGCTATTCTCAGGACTACAGGCTTCCATTGTCTCACTCTGTGGCAATTTTATTTCTCATTCATAAACAGGAATAGATGTTTCACTCACAAAAATGAAGAACAGGTGTGGAGAGTGAAATTATTTCCTCCTGATTTAATATTGTTTCACTTTCTTCTCACGAGCTTCTCTGTGAGAATAATCCACTTCCCTGCTGCCCAGCCACTCAGGCTCGAGTGGAGGACCTAGAGTGGGCATGTTCCTCCCATGCGTGCTGCCCTGAGAACATCTGGATTCAATACTCCTATTCTCCCCAGTGCCCAGAAGTACAAAGCAGATGGTGGTTGGTTTTTTTTTGCAGCTGTGTGAAAGTGGCAGTGAGGGAACTTGAATCAATATGCCTGATCACACAGATGGTGTCAAGGCACTGTCCAACTTCTTTATTGCTAATAGATCCGTGGCATTTTGAGCACAGGTAGCCACAGCTGTTGCTTAAATGGAAACTGGGTAGTCGTGCTACGGTAGTATGAGGCTAACTGTTTGCTCAGAACTCATCAGTACATTTTGAAGTGATATAGAAATGGTTCTGACTCGTTATACGTTGGTGGATTTTATTACCAGTATAAAATACTGGTATGATTGTTTATTACTGGAGGCAGACTTTCAGAAGTGAATTTGAGCTGAGGGAAAAACTTCAAAATTGTATGAACAAGACTCTTCAGTTTAAAAACACTGTTTTTGGGGGGGAGATTACCAAGTACATGACTGTTAACATTTGTACTTTAGGTGCATTCTTTGCTGATCGCTTTTCTTACAAAGAAACTATAAGGCTAAAAGGGCAAGCACTTATAGCGTCTATAGGCCTTTACTTGTGTTAACAGCAGAATGATGTTTCCCTGCCATCTCATTCTGAAGTTAGCTGCTTAATACTGCTAAAACTTCAGGTGCACACAGTCATTCTGATTCTGACCATTTATAAGGTGAACGGTACTGTTTTTTTTACTGTGTTGTTCCTAAAGCCAGACAGTAACACTTCATTACTATATAACTTAAACTGCCCTTGCTTGTACATAATAGATTTAAGTTATTTATCTGGAATTTAAAAGGAAACAATGTTGTTTTAGTAAAAATGCTGACATATGCAGCATTCATTTGCAAGAATACTGAACTTCCAGATCAGTCTGGTGCCATCCAAAAGCAGTGCTAGGCTTTCTAAAATAACTGAGGTTTCAGTTCATGCTTTTCTGACACTGCTCCTGTTGCAGCCACTTTTCCAGATCTGTGGGAGTTGCACTTGAATCAGTTAATCTCTCATCTGATCTGAAGTTATCCTCCTCAACTCTGTCACACTGTGACTGTCTTTGGAACCTGGTCACCAATATACTTTTGTAGTGCTTCTTGTCAAGGCTTTAATTTTTGTCTTTCTTGGTGTTTTCCAGTCTGCAATGGTAATATTTCTTCCAAGAGCTATAGGAAGGAGCAATTTTTACAGGAGAGATGTTCAGAAGCGTTTCTCTGTGTCCATGGCTGAAGTACTAGCTCTACTAGCATTTCCAGTGTAGCATACAATAAAATGAAGAAGATTGTGTTTTTCTAGGGAAGAATTAGGATGAAAAGCTTGCAGATTTTTTTGTATCAGACTACACAGCAGGTAGAACAGCTTGCCCTGCTGTGAAATGCTGGGCTGCACGCTTGCAAAGCATGCTGGTACTCTGGGTTAGACAATGAAAACTATTGTAAGTAGATCAAATTTTTAATAGGGGCAAAAGGATGTTGAATGAAGAAAGATTCATTTAGGAGCAATGTGAGACGTCTTGGCATAGACTGATTTAAAGAAATAGTGAAGCTGCTAGATGTATCATTTGCTCTACAGTTATGCTGATGATTAATACAACTTTCACATTTCATATTCTGGAGTCTTTGGTGCAAAGAGAAGAAATCTGCATACTGTGAGAATGTTGATTGCTGTAAAAGGAATGCTGACAATTCAGGAGACCTGAATATAGTAAGCTCTTAAAAATCAAATCCAATGCTTTCATAATATTCTTCTGTTACTTCTACATTTTGGTACGAGACATGATACACGACTTCAGTTTCCATGACCAGAAAGTTTCTGGATTAGTATTTAACTTCTGTCCAACCCCTTCACTGCCAAACTTCTTGTCACAAAGAAGCAAACCAGAGCTCACTACCATTAACATCATAAAAAGAAGGAGTCAGTATTCTTTGAGCCACTTGTAAAATTGGTACAGAGATGTGACTTTCAAATTAATACTTCTTTCCACAACATTTGTGACAGCTTCATGAGATGTAGGACTTATTGCTGATAGCCTGCAGTTCACTAGGATTCTGCTGAGATGAGACATTTTTATGCAAGGTATTTAAAAACAAACCAGCATCTCCAGGTTTAGTGTCAACTGAATTAAAATAATAAAATGTTTTATTGTACAATAAAATGAATTATAAGAGCATAGCCTTGGAGTTTGATTTCAGGTAATCATTGCTGAAAACATTTTTTTCAACTTGGAGACGTCTTAGATTTAAGACTGAAATTCTGCTTGCCTATTTTGTCTCCAATGGAAGGTTTGCAAAATTGTGCATGGCCACAAAATAGTTACACAGTTTCACAAATAACTAGGGTTTGAAGAAAGAGCTATTTCATTTGCTTTCATTTTGGACTCAGGAGTATCTTGCTCTTGATATGAAGGAAGATGCTGTCTTTTCTGAAAAAGGAATGAGGCCACAGTCCTCTTGAATAGCACCGAAATCTCAGCATCCCTTGGAAGAAAGTCTTTCCCCTTAAAAGTGATATTACTGATAGAGCACTGGAGCCACCTGCTTTTTTTTTTTTTTTTAATGTGGATTTAAAGAGGTTAATTAGGTGCTTGCTTCATTTCTATCTTAGCTGTTGGGTTGTCTCTTCCTAGAGTTCAGTTCTGAGACTACTTAAATGGCCATTGGAATAGAAGTAGCAAGGGACGCAAACTTGTCCTTTGCATCCTCACTTGCCCATTCACATGGCGGGTAGGAATAGCTTGGTTTTTATTACTTGCCTACTACTTAATCGACCTAAAGTATTGTAACTAGAGCTCATAGCGAGTGTGAATACAAGTTAGGCCAGCTTCAGCCTTAACAAGAAGGTTGAGTGTATTTTACATTGTTGGCTAGCTTTTCCAAAGGAGCCCAACTACTCATGTCACTCTTTTCCAGCATAAGAAATGAACTAAATTCAATAGTTTCCAAAGACAGCAAACATCCTTGACTTTTCCTATTCTTCAGGCTCTACCGTCCTGTTTTATTATTCCTGTCACTAAAATTTCCCTTGTTCCAGTTCTGGACTCCAAACCTCTGAAGTGTGTTTTGGGTTATACTCAATCTGTGCAGACAATTGCTTATGCAGCCCCTTCTATTAAAGTTATTGGGTTTCATTCTCACTTATTTCCTGCTTTTTTTTCTCCTTTTCAGAATTACTTTATGAGCTAGAACAGTCAAGCCTGGTTTTGCTCAGGTTGCAAATGTTTCAGCATCTGTACCTTCCCTACTGAATGGGCAGAGATGCATTGGAAGTCAAATGCTGATGCTATGGTTTGGTTTCAGGGCTTCTGAGAAAAAAATCTGAACAGTGGGGTTCTGCCATATCAGCGAGAGTTGGATTTGGTATTCTGAAAATGCTGGCATCAGGAGAACCTGCCATCTATTTCTGGAGACAAACTACTTTTCTTACATTGTAAACAGAAGCTCTCATCTTCTATCTGTTACGTTTTGTTCCGACCTTGAATATTTGCTTCCATTTAATTAGTTTATTTCAAGATTTTAACAATCATCCATAAGAGTAATTCCCTTTCCTCTAAGGTACAGCAGCACTGCAAAAATTTGTCATATGCCATAAAATCTAACAATACAGATTACCTCCAAGCAAAAGGCACCTGAATGAAGTGCAGATGATGTCTTCAAAGAGCATTTTTTGTCTCGTGACTGCAATAAGAACAGGTCAGATGCTGTCACAAGCTGTATCACTTGAGTCACCAAGAATGTAGAACAATAAACATGAAGTTTCTGTTGAAGTGCAGATCTGTTAAGGAGAAAAAAAGCTAGAATCAATACTTCTATTCAAAAAAAAAAAAAAAGAGAGATGTAGGTCCTTCACTGAAACTGATATGATTTATTGTTATGAATCAATGGGACCTGTCTACACGTTGTTAAAAGCAATAGAAATGTTTATTTGTTGTTTTCTGTCTGGAGGAAACAGCTCTCGTATGCTGACGTCGCTGAAGTTTGCTCCAAGGTGCCTGGGAGCATATTTATCAGTTAGGGTGTTCTGAAAAGGAATTACATAGTCATGCAAATCTCATTACTGCTATCTTGCTTTGATACTGCAGTGAAGAATTTGTTACAGCACTACTCTGATAGGCACACCTGTATTCAAACAACGTTGTTCTATCTCTATCAAATGAATGGCAGTACCTTCCCGACCTCAAGACTTAGACTATTGACCCTACACACCTTAATATTTAGTTGATGCCCTTTAGTGTTGAACTTACGGAAAGTCCAAGTGACGGGGAAAATCAGATGGGAAAGTATTGTCCAGTCTTAAAGCTAAAGTGATAGGTGAACTCAGAAAAATGTCTCAGTTATGAGCTGCTCAATTGCAGATCTCCTTTGAGCTTGAAAAAATTGCAGAACACCTCAACTTTTCAGGATTTCAGCAATATGTAATGTTTATGTAGAAATCTATCAGACTAACATACGTTGAGAAACTGGGCAGGTATCTCCTGTTACTAATATAAGTAATGTGATATTTTGCTCTATTGTAGGTGTGTTTCTTAAATAGCAGTAATCAGGCTAATATGGCAGGCTGTCACTTGATATTGCATCTTCTATACTCAGTTCGATAGCAAATAAGTGAGGTTACTGCATTGTACATGCATGTTTATCTGAGCAAGAAAAAATCTGTTCCGCAGTGCCACACATGAACTTCTGTGTACTTAAGAATGTACTTAAGATGCTCTATTAATTTATTACTAGGTCCTTCTTTTGCAATACATTTGACAGTAAAGTCTCCATAACTGTTATCAGCTCTCAGTTACCTTAGAGATGTACAGGAGTATTACAACCGTACATTAATCCTTGGGGTAACTGTTGCAACAGTGTGCTTCCTGGTCCATATCTAACAAAAAATTACCTTAACTTTATATAACCTTCACCATTCAGTTATTGGATTTTGAGATGGGAAGTACCCAAGTAGATACCTGGGTATTTACAATACCTATTTTCACGTATTGTTCTTTATATTATACATTTTTAGTTGATTGTGTTACTGTAGTATCTTCCTTTTCTCACTTCTGAAGTGCCATGGCGTGTCTTGGCTTGCAAAGGGAGCTGGCAAATATAATCCCTTTCCATTCAGCTTTCCCCTGGCTGGAGTAGGACATAACAGTGATAGAGTGATTGATATTTTCTAGCTGCAGCACAGGAAACTTGTGCTTGGGACAGGTGGTGAGCACTGGGTACCATTTGCTTGTGGGGCTAGGGCAGACTTTTTGCTGGAGGGGATTGCTGTCCAAAGGGGAGGAAGCCAGCTGAGCAGAGGTGAATGCCAGAGTGGTGCACAGGCTGTTTACTCCCTGCTGAAAATGCTAACAATTGCTGATTAGTAGTACTGCTCTGCTGTGGACTAGCACTAAGTTCTTTCACCTTTTACAAAGGAGCACAAACTTTCACCTTGAACTTGCCAGAAGATATTTCCTACATGACACTGTCACGGGTTTATCTAGATCGACCTATATGACAGGGGGCAGCAGGCCCGTAGGGCCCCTGGCCCAAAATGGGAAGGGGAAAAGGGAGTGGGGAACAGAACAGCGGCACAGATCTAAGGAGGAAAACTTATTTCACTAAATATGATATCAGAATACAAGATAACACAATATAATACAATATAATTGGAACAGGGGCTAATAAATCAAATAA